>CM032231.1:113920000-114327500 GCA_019009955.1 Riptortus pedestris | reverse complement strand
ACATTAATTATTTATGTTATATATAACATATGAGACTTTTTGGACTCATCTATCCTTTTATCTTCTTTGTTTATTACCACTTACTTTCTTTTTTTTATTCTTAGCATCTGTTTATGATTTAAGTATAACTGAATCCTGAAAACTAAAATTAGGACTTTTTAGTTGTTTTCTTTTTTTTAATTTATTCTAATTTTTCAAATTTCTGCAAATTGTCAAGATTTAGCTCACTTCTAAAAGCTTATAAGAATAAAGTGATTGATTGAATGGTAGTGCTGATATAAATTATTATTTTTTTTTCTTTTCTTTTCAAGGTATATTTTAGGTATCAGATAAATATACATGTTGCATAATATACATAAATGTTTTCAATATTAACTGCTGCCAACTAAAATGTACTTGCACCTATATAGATTTATTTAAAATAAGATTATTGCAAAATAAAAAATTATCCCTGGGAGATGATTAGTTTACCTTGAAGGAGACAAAGAAAATTGTTTACAGGAATGATGACCCTGGAGATTGTTTGTCCTTTCCTGTTGATCCTTGAACAGAGATTAAGTTTATTCCCAAACATGCCCAAGTCATTTGCTAAACTTATAATTAAATGTTGCCTTTGTTTGATGAGTTGTTAAGTCGGCATTCAATTTTCGCAGCTTTGTAATTATGTGTCACTCTTATCTAAGCAACAGTGTGGTTTAATTCAATATTGTGTGAGTTTGGATGGTAATGGAAACTTGTTACAAAACTTGAGCACGTGGTTTGACTGCCAATCAATTTAATTTCCTTCTTCCTAAATATGTTTATCTATAAATAATTCGATAGAAAATTAATATTATCTGTGGTCATTGAATATTTTTCTAATTGTGGACTGCCTATTTGAATTCTGGGGAGCTTGAAAGGCTAATAGCATTATCCATGTCTCATTAAATTCATAATTCCATTTACTTTCTAAAACATAAGAATTGCAGTTGTGGTCACTGTTAATGTAGTATTGACCAAATTTGAGATACTTTGTTCTTTGTAACTGAGTTCTGCAGAATAGGGGAATATTGTCAATCCTGGCGGACATAGACAAATATGTTAGTGGCCAATCATATTGAAAGACGAACTATTATATACGAAAATGTAATGACTGTTCTTTGAGGAAGGTACAGACATTAGTGTGGAGGGTGCTATCGTGTCTAAAGGGTTTTTTTTTTTTTTTTTTTTTTTTTTTTTTGACCATTACTAAACTCAGTATTAAACATTTCATGTAGAACTAAGGGTTTAGTTATTTAATGATGGAAATCAAACCAGAAGGAGTTAGTGGTTTATAGGAGACGCAAAATATGATATTGTAATTAACCAATCATGCTGATATTCTGCAACTGATACCTTATATATTTTGCTCTAACACAATTATTAAGCAGTTATTTTATTTTTACTTTAGTTTTTATCCTGAGTAAACCCCCACTCATTCTGGTATGATTTTTATATTTTGCTATTATTAAGTGTTTCATCCCAAACTTAAACTTCAATATTACAAATGATTCTAATTAAGGGAGACATGTAGATTAAAACTATGTTATGTTTTATGTAGTATTGATTTACATAAGCCAAAACATTCAAATTTAGACGTCTTCATGTTTAAAGAAAAAAATTATTCACTTTCTTTTACATTTCATATTTTAAAAAGAAGTCTTATCGAATGTCCTGACCCATGCCCACTATCATAGCACTTCTTACATTATACAGCAGCATAGTGCAATAAGAATGTATAATAGTCTATAAATATATTTAGTCTTGCCCTGAGGAAGAGAAAATAAAGATTCTCGAAATATCGGCATAAACTAAGATTCATTTCACCAACATTGACCAAAACTCCGAAAAGAACAACACACCACATATATATATATATATATATATATATATATATATATATATATATATATACACACACACACATGTATAGTACGTACTTTGGCCAATTAGCAAAGGATTTTTTTTATGTACTGATTGTTTATTTCCTCCACTTATTAGGTAAGTAAATGTTAAGTTACTTAGTGTGATAAATTTGATCACTTTTTAAAACATATTTTCTATAAGTTCCTTAATAAGAAATTTAGATATGGTGGTGAATTACTTAAAGAAGATCAAAAAGAACATGCAACACGTAAAATAAAAAAGGTATGAGAAAGACTACTTAGAGTTGTAGGGTTTATGTAACTAAAGTAATAGAAAACTTTATTTTATAAATTCTGGCATGTTGTTAATAATATTTATTATAATTTTTAAACACTATTTGAAGGTCGAACAAACAGGATTTGTCTATTGTTTCTGTATTGTAGCTTATGACCTTCTGACAGTACTGTGCCATCATCGAGGAGCTACCTACCAATGAAACTTTTTTATAGACATATGATTTTTTTAACAAATCTTTAGTTTAAAGATTCATATATCGTTTTTTTTTTAGTTAACTTTACTTAATGGTTGAAGGTCATCTAGACAATGGTTTTAAGTATGAAAACCATTCATAAAGTTGCATGCCTTGGAATTTCATTTTTGTTTATATAAATAATCACAATTTAAAGAGCGTACTCTGTGTTAGAAGTGATATAGGAGGAAACCTCCGTCAGAAGGAAGGACTGTTTACTAAATCAGCCTGAACTAAGATAATTCCGAGCTCCACATTCAATGGTTCAAGCTTTCTTATTACTTGTGTGTGTCATTTCCATGCCCTTTGCTTATTAAGTACCAATGAAATTAGAGTCTCTTCTTAATAAGCTTTTGTAATGTCTTACTTTTAATTTAGTTGATTTTCTCTGAATATACTCAAAATAAACCTTTAACCTCCCCATTGATTCTGAATTTGATTTAGGGCGAGGTGTGTTGATAAATATATTGTAATGACAGATACTATACTCCAGCTGAATGATACTGACTCCAAATTTGTTGTTTAGTTTTTCTGTGTTCTTTTTACCTGCATGACTACCTCATATCAGAACTAGGTGATTCCTTATAGTAAATACAATTTTTGACCATTATCACCATGCCTTACCCTATAACCTCTATTAGGGGTTGTTTAAAATAAAACTGACCCCCAAAGATCTTTAAATTTTTCAATAGATGCCAAATTTTGAATTTATCGAGATGTCACATTATCTGAGGGCGTCCAACAACTTCACAATCTGTTGTTTAACTCTTCTCTGAATGCCTCTGGTAATTTTAACCTACCTACACTTCCACAAAAATACATAAATAGATGCTGCAGGTCAACATTATGGTTTTCCGAAAATCCCTCTGATATGCTCCCAGACGTTTCTCCCCACCATTTCACCAACCTTGGATATATGGGTTGAGAATGCCTTATGTGCTGTGGAGACTCCACCAAACACCTCTTAATATCTTATTAGAGGACATGCTTAGAAAATTTCTTTCTCATTAGCAATCTTTTGTGCAGGATAATCATGCTTAATAACTTTTATCCAAGTTTTCTCACCCGCTTTCATTTATTAGCAGATTTCCCTTTAAAGGAAACAGCTATTGAGGTTGAACTTTTCGAAAAAGTCTTTAACCCTCCGTCAGGCGCACCTGATCTATTAGGCACAGGCTGTTTACTTATAGATAGCTCGTCTTCCCAAGTAGGCGAATTCTCCCTTCACTCCTAGTACCTTCCTCCCTCCTAATATCGGCCATACTAGACCTATTCAAATTTTCCTCACATGCTCTAGAGACGCGTATTGCTGACATTGCTTTACAGGCACATTGCGCCCGATCTCGATACGATTTTTAAGGTAAGTTTCCTACAACAATTTCCATATATCTATATATATATAAAATTGTAACCTCTGTCTGTACATTGATTTTTTTCACGAAATTTCACGATAACTTTTCGTTTCACATGTCATAGACACCATAACTGCATTTTGTTTCTTTCGTGTATGTTTGTTTGTTTGTTTGTTTGTTTGTTACCTTTTCACGCATAAACGGCTGAACCGAATTTTATGAAACTTGGTATGTATATTACATCTAGCCCAACTTAGACTTTAGGCTATACTAATATTCTCTGAGAAAACAGGAGTGGGGGTTATAAGGGAGGCCTGAAATTAAAAATAGCGATATTTCGTTTCCTATTGGTTTTTCGGCAAATATGCACATATCAAAAGTTGTTAATTTTGTTATTTAGAGTAACTTTTGTTATATACATTTTCGTCGTATTCCTAAATATAAATGAGTTATACGCTAAAAACTATAGCGGAAGTGAACAATTTTATTTGGGACAAAAGACCCAACCGAAATAAATAAAACTCGGTATATGTATTAGGACTAACGCTTTCATTATAATAAGCCATACCAACATTTCTAGGGACGGGCAGGAGTGGGGGTTATAAGGGAGGCCAGAAATTAAATATAGCGCTATTTCGTTTCCTATTGGGGGTTCGGCAAATATGCACATAACAAAAGTTGTTTATTTTGTTATTTGGAGTAACTTTTGTTATATACACTTTCGTCGTATACCTAAATATAAATGGGTTATACGCTAAAAACTATAGCGGAAGTGAACAGTTTTATTTGGCACAAAGGACTCATCCGAACTAAATAAAACTCGGTATGTGTATTAGCACTAACGTCTTCATTTTAGTAAGCAATACCATCATCGTTCTAGGGACGGGCAGGAGGGGGGGGGGTTATAAGGGAAGCCTGAATTTACAAATTTTATTATTAACAAATCCACAGAAACGACGGGTATTAACCCTAAACGGGTAAATGTCAAAATGTTGTGCAAAATAAAGCCTTGCCAAAAAAATACCATCACCATTCATCCTCAAATGAATTCCCGGGCGAAGCCGGGTATCTGAGCTAGTACCATATATATGTATTAGTAGTTTAGATTATTTTACTACATATTTAGTGAATATTTTAGTAATATCATAATATATTAGTAATAGTATCATACATTCCCCAGGGGGAAAAAATGTAATTCTTGTTTCAACACTCCACGATGACGCCGAAATAGATAGCGAAACAGAAGAAAAAATGAAACCCAAAATAATTACAATTTATAACCAAACAAAAGGGGGTGTGGATACTGCAGATCAAATGTGCGCTACCTTCAGTGTCAGCAGAAACATAAAGCGCTGGCCAATGGTTATATTTTTTTCCATGCTAAACATTGGTAGGATCAACGCATATGTAATATATCTAGGAAATCAGTTAGATTGCAAAAGCAGAAGACTTTTTCTGAAACAATTATCCCATGAATTGGTACTTCCTCACCTTCAAAGAAGAAGTAGCACTGCTGGCATCCCATACAACCTGCAACTTCAGCTAATAAGATTGGCCCCCACTGCCGACAAAGAACTCTCATCCAATTATTCTGCCACCAAAGGACTTAGGTGCGTCACATGCACTACTGAGCCAGGTATGAGACGCCTTTCCAATTGCCAGCGTCAAAAATGCAACCAAGCCAAGTGTATGAGTCACAAAATACTGCAAGGCCAACCGTGCTTTACTTCATGCAAATGCCTGACTTCAAGGGACATGGACCTCTCTGATTCTGATTAAGTTTAAAATATTTTAATTACTTTTGTAATTTAGTTTAATACTTGAGATGTTTAATATGTTTTTTACATCACATATTTCGGAGCATGTTAAATTAATTTTAATAACTACCTATTGTTTTAAATATTATTTTTTCAATACATATCCATTTTTCCTGACGAATTGCTTTTTACTTTAGCACCATACCTCCCCCCTAAGAGCAAATAACAGCTTATTCTCAGCTTTTGTATACATAGAGCCATTTTGAAGGCTACTTTATAACCTGTGCCTACCAAGTACATTGCGCCCGAAGTCGAGTGGCCGGGAGATGCGCCTGACGGAGGGTTAAATGGCCATCAATTCTACCCAGATGACGAAAATGAGGCTCAATTTTCATGTAAAACTAAAGATCAATCTAGTTCGTTAACGTATGAAATCTGACCTTGGAAAAGTCCGTCACGCAGGGGCTGCGTAAACTAAGCAGATTTCCCACGTGAAGTTTTACAATAGAGAAATCTGCCTAATAACAACTGTAGTAGTAAGAAACCTCTAAACATAAAACATTATTTAGGGCGTAATAACCCACTAGTTTCTAGCCCCAAAAAACAGTTAACCTAACCTCTAAACCTATTCACGAGGGACGAATAGTTATGGAAACGGCCGCCAGAGCTCTCGGCGGAAAGTCCGAACATAGCCTACTGATGACCACACGCAGAATACAAATACAAATATCTCGGTTAATATTCAAGATACAGAATAAATGTATAGAACAATATTTATAGTAAATTTGATTTGCAATAAGATTTATTCTACACAAATTTTCGATCCGACACATAATAACGGAGATATTTTGAATTTTCAAAAATCCGCCTCTCTAAACCCCCCCTCCCACTGGTCCGATTTCAGCCATTAACGAACTTGATCTTCCATTTTACATAAAACGATTAAATTCCGAGTTTGGTAACGATCAAACAAAAATTGCGACCGCTAGAGCGTTAACAGACAAATATATATATAATTTTGAACGGACCTCATTTTCGTGATCTCCTGGGTAGGATCGATGGACATTTGAAGAAATTTTTCGAAACTCGCTTCATGAGAACGACCTCAATAGCTCATTTCCCTTAAGGGAAATGTGCTAAAATAGAAAATTAAAAATATATAAGTTACTATGGATTCAGATGGAAAAATCTTATACAATCAACAGTGTTGCAAATTTAATTATTTATAAACGTTATATACATTTTGTTTGTCGTTAATCCTCAACGAGATATTTGCATTTTTTTTTTTTTTTTCCCAGCAAAACTCCACTTTTATTCAACACACTGTAAAAATAAGCGAATATATCATGAAACGTTTTATTCAAACTTATTAAATATTATTTTCAACAATTCTTTATTGGATGGGATACCTGAGATGTCATTGCTTACTGGAAAGTATTTATTTGATCTGAAACATACTCGATATTTAACCTTTCATCACTACCATCATGTTCGTTAATGGCTAAAAGGTATCTCGAATAAGGGTGGTTTAGAGGTAGGGGAGTTTGATACTTCAAAATATCTCCGCAATTCTGACGGATAGTAAAAATGTTACAGAATCAATCTTGTTAATGTTAAACTATAGATTCTCTTGTCCTTATTTCTCTTTGTCTTCTTTTTTCGTAGCTCAAATATAATTGGAGTTACTCGTACTTTATTTTTGAAGCCTTCAGTAAACCTCCACTTCTACTCGTCGGATTTTTTTTTTGTTCTTGTTTTTTAAGAAATAGAAAATAATTGGCGAGATGAGTTCAGTTATATCTTCTCTGTACGTGTGATATTTGTGTAGTTCACGCAGCTCCTGTGTTTCCTTTTATAAGTTCGAAAAATAACTGTTCTCATACCTATCGGTGGAGACCGCTGTCACTTGCTGATAATCGACTACAGCTGGCAAGTGCTCAGATGATTAAATCTTCAAGCCAGTCGAAAAGTTGTACTGTGTTAGATGTCCGTTCAGTAGGTTTTATGCGTCTGGTCATCGTATTAGTTTGTTTACGTATTCGAAAAATAATTCCATCTGACTCCATCTGGTTGGGGTAATTATGCTCCGTATCGAGATTTCCGCTGCATCTTGTCAATCATATTTTATTTTGTGAATGAGCCAACTTTCGCTCCATTAAAAAAAATGAACTCTCAAGAAATTAATGAGCAAAACGTTGTTTAGCATTTGCATTATATATCACCAATGGATTATTTCCCCTAATCCTACCAATTCTTAGTTGAAAAACTTTTCGCTCAATCATTAGCTATTGCTTTCAAAAAGGGTAGGGGAAACTAGAGTAAAAGCAGGTAGTCGGGAGCAAAGCGGGTACCTCCTCTTAGCCGTCGTGTGTACTGCAGTCGGGCTGATAACAGAGCAACTACAATCCACCTTTGAAGAAGAAGAAGCGGCCATTACGCCAAATCGATAGTGGTGCTTGTTTTGTGTCAGTGACAATAATTCAATTTTCGTCGAACCTGCTTATGATTTTGGTGGAAAAGGTTTTTGATCGTACTGCGTTCGTCTTCCAATTAGGATACACGCATATAGCTCTCTTAGTACACGTTTTAATTTCCTTTATTTTTGCACAAAGTAATTCTCTTTAGCGTTTGGTATGATCGAAGCTGCAATGTTTTATTTAAAATTTAGGCGCGGGGTAAAACCGGGTAGCAGGTATGCCACGATTCTCGAAACATGGAAAGTGTAATTTTACCTATTTTGTTTATTTACTTCACTGTAAAAGCATGTATACTGACAAACAATATGATAAATCTTGCAACTATGAATTTACTTTTTGAAATATATAATTGTATTGTTTTAATGCATCAAACAACATTTTTTTATTAACAAAAAAACATTAATTTGATTAAAAATCTTTACATTTTAGCAGATTTCCCTTAAGGGAAATCAGCTATTGAGGTTGTACTCATGACGCGATTTTCGAAATTTTTCTTCAAATGTCCATCGATCCTACCCAGGAGATGACGAAAATGAGGTCAGTTCAAAACTATATATATATATATATATATATATATATATATATATATATATATATATATATATATATATTTGTCTGTTACCGCTCTAGCGGTCGCAATTATTGTTTAATCGTTACCAAACTCGATATTTAGTCGTTTTATGTAAAAAGAAAGATCAAGTTCGTTAATGGCTGAAATCGGACTTGTGGGAGAGGGGGTTTAGAGTGGAGGATTTTCGAAAATTCGAAATATATCCGGTACTACAAGTCGGATCGAAAAATATTACAGAATCAATCTTATTGCAAATTAAACTTACTAAAAATATTGTTCTATACATTTATTCTGTATCTTGTATATTAACCGAGATATTTGCATTTGTATTCTGCATGTGTTCCGCAGCTGTGGCTATGTTCGGACTTTCCGCCGTGAGCTCTGGCGGCCGTTTTCGTAATTATTCGTCCCTCGTGAATAGGTTTAGAGGTTTCTTACTACTACAGCTGTTATTAGTAGGCAGATTTCTCTATTGTAAAACTTCACGTGGGAAATCTGCTTAGTTTACGCAGCCCCTGCGTGACGGACTTTTTATTTTCCCATAAGAAAAACATATGTACTCGGTTTTACCCTACTAGTGCGGTAAACCCGGGCAAAATGACTTTTTCCAAAAAAAAAAAAAAGTATGGTAATACTTCTTTAGAAATTTAGATTTTGTTTTTGAAACTGTAGTTACGTTAACAGATAAGTAGACTTTATTTCAACAAAATTTTGCTTATTTGTGGCTTCCGGAAGCCTTCAACCCCTAGCTACCCGCTTTTACCCCACCTTCCCCTATACCTTGTTCACCCTGATGACACCCAGTAAAAACCCCTAATATGGCACCTCTGTAAAAACTTTTCACACCACTTGTAAAATTTTAAGACTCCCCCCCCCCACAAAAAAGGTGCGAAACAAATCCTCTAATATCCCGTGTTCTCGTTAGAAAGAGGTGTCCAGGTTTATTTGCGAACTAGAAGTGACGAGTGGCGTCGAAAATATCATGATTTATGTGTTGGCTAGTTGAACTACTGTTGTCGTGTCGAGAGGCGCCCCCCACTGGAGATATAACTCAACTTCCACCTCTCTCTGTGATTGTCAAGTACTTCGTATGTCGCCTAGTTCAATGGGGCTATCTCATGCCTCTATTTTAGACCCGCTATTTCAAATTAATCTGGGGACACGACATCAAACTTTCATTTAGAAGAGTAAAGTTCTAATTCTACACACGTTTCCTCAATATTTTAATTGTACTCATATTTCGAGTGTGTGTTTAATTAAGCTCCCTTCTGACTAGCTATGAACGTACTGGAACTGATATTTATCAATAATTAAAGTACTTTTCCATAAGATAAAAGTTCCAACAGAATTAAATTTAACTAGTGACATTAATACATTTTAAAATAAAAATTTAGAGCCAGTATCTCTCAAAGGTTCACGAAAATTCTTCCTTAACTAACGATAAAAAAGTCCGTCACACAGGGGCTGCGTAAACTAAGCAGATTTCCCACGTGAAGTTTTACAATAGAGAAATCTACCTAATAACAACTGTAATAGAAAGAAACCTCTAAACTTAAAACATTATTTAGGGCGTAATAACCCAGTAGTTTCTAGCCCCGAAACACAGTTAACCTAACCTCTAAACCAATTCACGAGGGACGGATAGTTATGGAAAAGGCCGCCAGAGCTCTCGGCGGAAAGTCCGAACATAGCCTACTGGTACCACACGCAGAATACAAATGCAAATATCTCGGTTAATATTCAAGATACAGAATAAATGTATAGAACAATATTTATAGTAAATTTAATTTGCAATAAGATTGATTTTGTAGAATTTTTTGATCCGACGAATAGTAACGGAGATATTTCGAATTTTCGGAAATCCTCCCCTCTAAACCCCCCCTCCCTGTGGTCCGATTTCAGCCGTTAACGAACTTGATCTTTCTTTTGACATAAAACGACTAAATATCGAGTTTGGTAACGATCAAACAAAAATCGCGACCGCTAGAGCGGTAACAGACAAATATATATATATATATATATATATATATATATATATATATATATATATATATATATATATAAAACAGTTTTGAAGTACACGTTTTCATTTTCGTCATCTACTAGGTAGGATCGATGGACATTTGAAGAAAAATTTCGAAAATTCCGTCATGAGTACAACCTCAATAGCTGATTTCCCTTAAGGGAAATCTGCTAAAAAGTATATATATATATATATATATATATATATATATAGATGAGTATCACGTTATTAGTATTATTATATTATGTTTTATCCTTGGCTAAGTGCTTCCAAAATAAAAGTCCGTCTCGCAGGGTCTGCGTAAACTAAGCTCATTTCCCGCGTGAAGTTTAACAATAGATAAATCTACATACCAGTAACACAACACTACCGTGAATATATAAATGAATAAATACAAACGATAATAAGAAACCTCTCGACGGAAGGCATTTGAACCGTAAACAAACAGATCTGCCAACTTCTTACCGGAAAGAATAACAATTACTGTAATATATCTGAATACAACGTATTTATTTGATTGGAAACTATTTACCATATCTAGTACTGTAATTTATAATGATAATAATAATGATGATTGAATAATTTTTATCTCAATCAATCAAATTTAAGTAGTCCAAAAACTTAACACCAGAACATATTTGCTTGTATTTCGTATAATAAATGTCTCTTGAAAACAATATTTGGTATTTAAGATTCGAATGATGTGGTTTATCACATAACCGAGTATTGTTTATGTAACATGAGTTGAAGTGGGGGTTTGCTGAAGGCTGAAAAATGGAAATATCTTGGTTAATATTCAAGATAGAGAATAAATGTACATACCAATATTTATAGTGCATTTAGTTTGCTGTAAGATTGATTCTGTGCACTTTTTAGATCCGACTTATAGTAACGGAAATATTTCGAATTTTCAAAATTCTCCCCCCTAAACCCCCCCTCCACTTGGTCCGATTTCAACCGTTAACAAACTTGACTTTTATTTTTACATAAAACGATTAAATATCGAGTTTGGTAACGATTAAACAATAATTGTGACCGCTAAAGCGTTAACAGATATATATATATATATATATATATATATATATATATATATATATATATATATATTATATACACACACACAGTTTTGAAGAGACCATGTAATCTCCTGGGTAGGATCGAGGGACATTTGAGGTCATTTTTCAAAAATCGAGTCATGAGTACGACCTCAATAGCTGATTTCCCTCACGGAAAATCTGCTAAATTATACAACAATTAAGTCCTTCACAAAGGTGCTACGTGAACTAAGCAGATTTCCCAAGTGCTGCTTGGCACACTATTGAACAAGTGAGTACTAATAATTTGACTCGCATAATAATTAAGTTGAGAGAAAATGTATAGAACATCATTTAGCTTAGCAAGACTTGTCCTGTAACAGTTTTCTATTACAAACTGAAATGTCTATTAAAACTGTTGTTCCAATGTGAGAATGAAGACATCATTCTGTTGATGGGGCAAATTGGTGCCGACAAAAAACCTGCTGGTCACGAAAGAAAATTACCCAGAGGTTTTGTATAAAAATTAATTAATTTCTTCAATTGAAGAGACAATGTCAGAACCAGACTCCCACTGTTTTTATATTTTTCCTTTGACAAATATTTCTTGGATTTTTCTTTTTCTGGCACAATTTTCAATTATAGCTCTGTCATCTTTGCAAGGATCTCATTCGGTTGTTGGGATAGTGGATTTTGTTTTAACTGAATGCATGTATATGTATTGGCCCTTTGGGTGGGAGTTTATACACTGTTGGCACGTTCTGTCCGGATTGCCCTCAGCCTGGATTTCAGCAGATTTCCCTTAAGGGGAGGGGGGAATTAAGGTATTGAGGTACTCATGACGCTATTTTCGAAAATTTTCTTCAAATGTCCATGGATCCTTCCCAGGAAATGACGAAAATGAGGTCCGTTCAAAATTATATATATATATATATATATATATATATATATATATATATATATCTATATATATATATATATTTGTCTGTTAACTCTCTAGCGGTCGCAATTTTTAGTTGATTGTTACCAAACTCCATATTGAAACATTTTATGTAAAAACTAGCTCAGATACCCGGCTTCGCCCGGGAATTGATTTGAGGCTGAATGGTGATGGTATTTTTTTGGCAAGGCTTTACTTCGCACAATATTTTGACATTGACCCGTTCCAGTCTTTAGGGTTAATACCCGTTGTTGGCATTTGTTAATAATAAAATTAATTATTTATGTAAGTCTTCACTGTCCTCCAAATTGTCATATTTCCCGTCTCCTGTGGATTATGCATAGATTTCAGTTATTAAGGACAAAATATTAACATAGATTTGAATTAATTTTTCCAGGTGAGGTACCTCATAGCTCGAATTGGAATTAATTGTTGAGCATATCAATATTTCTACGCAAATTACTTGCTCCATTGTTCCTGGAGAAAGTATAAAACAAAAGTTAATCTAAATAACAAAGAAAACAAGTTTTGTTATGTGCATGTTTGTCGAAAAGCAAATAGAGAATGAAACATCATGAATTTTTATTTCAGGCCTCCCTTATAACCCCCACTCCCGTTCTAACCTAAAAATTTTAATATAGCTTATAATCATGGAAGAATTAATGCTAATTCACATAACGAGTTTTTTTTTAAGTTCGGATTAATCGTTAGCTCCAGCTTTAGTTTATAGTGTATATCTCGATTATACTTTGATAAAAGACAAAAATGAATATAACAAAAGTTACTCTAAATAACAAAATAAACAACTTTTATTATGTTCATATTTGCCGAAAAACGAATAGAAAACGAAATACCGCTATTTTTAAATTCAGGCCTCCCTTACAACCCCCATTCCTGCCCGTCCCTAGAAATGTTGGTATGACTTGTTATAATGAAAGCGTTAGTGCTAATACACATACCGAGTTTTATTTATTTAGGTTGGGTCTTTTGTCCCAAATAAAATTGTTCACTTCCGCTATAGGTTTTAGCGTATATGTCGTTTATGATTCGGTATGCGAAAAAAGTGAATATAACAAAAGTTACTCTAAATAACAAAATAGACATTTTTTGTTATGTGCATATTTGCCGAAAAACCAATAGGAAACGAAATATCGCTATTTTTAATTTCTGTCTTCCCTTATAACCCCCACTCCTGTTCGTCTCAAAGGATATTTATATAGCCTAAAGTCTAAGTTGAGTTAATAGTAATATACATACCAAGTTTCATAAAATTCGGTTCTGCCGTTTATGCGTGAAAAGGTAACAAACAAACAAATAAACAAACAAGACACCAAAGAAACAAAATGCAGTTATGAAGTCTATGGCATGTGAAACGAAAAATTATCGTGAAATTTCGCGAAATAAAATCAATGCACAGACAGAGGTTACAATTTTATATATAGATAATGATCAAGTTCGTTAATTGCTGAAATCGGACCAGTGGGAGGGGGAGGGGGTGTTGAGTGGTTAGGATTTTTGAAAATTCGTAATATATCCGTTACTGTACGTCGGCTCGAAAATTTTACTCAACGTCTCTTTATCCTGGGAGATGACTTTCCAGTCCACTATGTGGAACTCCGTAGTCTTCTCCACTCATTCAATCCATCTCAAGTTCGGTCTCCCCCGTGGTCGGGTACTCACCACATTTTCATTTATTATCTTGTGCAGGGGGCTGGTTGGATTACTACTACCCACGTGTCCCGGCCAATGTAACCTCTTAGATTTCTTATCGTGTGAAATCGACTGCATCGTTTCTCATATAATCTGTATTTTTGCCGTCCTTCTCCAGAGTCCTAAGTCATCATTCCATAATGACGCATAATCCATAATTATCCAATAATGACGCATTATAGCCTTAACCTCAAACCTTTCAACCTTTGTTTCCAAGATACCCATCAACGCCCATGTCTCACACCCATACGTGAGTACAGGTTTGATAATCGAGTTGTAGACCATTTGCTTCAATGATCGTGAGATTTGTCTTGATCTAAAGACTCAAGAAACCTATAAGAAAGCGCGGTTGTCACTAATATTCTCTGGTCGATTTCAGTAAACTGATCGAGGATATTGTAGCTCGGAAGTATTTGGAGCTTTCTACTTTTTGGAAGGATATGTCCCTTACGCTCAGGCTGCTTTCGAGATGTAGATTACGGCTCACTTCCTTGTATTTCGTATTTTATTAGCTTACTTGCAAGTCTACTAGTTTCGCCACTGATATCAATGAGCCAGCGAAAGACAGCACATCCTTTTTCTTGTTCCAGAGGATAGCCACTTCATCTGCGTATGCGAGGAATTTGTGCATCTTGTCTACATGTAGACTCTCTTCGGCTTGGAAGCTTTTAGGTATTCACGTCTACACGAGCTTTATTTATTTTGTAGTGACCGCTATAGAAGCTCTGCATATAGTCAGCAACAACAGAACTTTCATGAACAGAATAAAGGAAAGATTTTGTAATATATTGTTGATCTTGTGCACGCCCCCCTGATAGGATGAAGAGGTACAATTTAAGGAATTACTACATTCTTACCTCCTAAGTGTACGTTGAAATGCCCAGTACGACACCAGCTTGTGGTGCTGGGCGATTTTAATGGTCAGATAGGCGTACTACCAGAAAGCACAGAAAACACTAATCTACCAGCGATATCGAGTGCTGAACTGTAGAATGAATAAGTAGGAGTACGAATATGCCTAAAAGCTACTATGTGGTTGGCTGTAGCGTAGAGTATTTCCTGATGTAAGCTAAGTACTGGGCTAGCCTTTGTGACATCAAAGGACTTTGCGCAATTTTCTCACCGACAATCGATCTTTATAATGATTAGAGGTCTCTTTGCAACTTTCAAAAAGTCTCTTGCAACGAAATGTAAGTACTATTGTTACTCACCTAATGGAATATGGTCCAGATTTTCGTGGCAGGGTAGGCTGATGAAATCGTATGACTTACCAAAAAATATATCTGATTATTTGATAAAGAGAACTGAATTTAATTACAATGCCGCCAAAGGAATTACAGGGGACAAAAAAGTCCGGCACGCAGGGGCTGTGTAATCTAAGCAGGTTTCCCACATGTTGAAATAACAAATTTCTGATCTCATCTTACTTCTCTATTTAAAAGAAAACAATTTGATGAGTAGAAGTGGGTGGTAAATAATATCTTAATCGATGAAGCCGTCACACTAACTATTTGCATGTATCTGACATAATAAATGTCAGTTGAAAACTGGATTGAGTATTTTTGCTTAGAAAAAGACATTTAATGATTAATTCGTTTTATTAAAACAACTTTGAAAAGTGCGATGATGGGGGCTTACTGAATGCTCATAATCATTCATTCAGAACACAAATTCTCCAATGGGAGACCAACACGTCATCAAGGTAGCACCTACCTTTTTTTCTAATTGCTATTTTTGGCCTTTTTGACTGTCTTCTGAACTCCTGGCTAAAATAGATGAGAGCCTTAGAGCGGAATACTCAAAGAAATAGGAGTTAGAGGGTGACTTTGAATGATACAAACAGCGCTAGATAGAGGAGTAGCTTCGAGTCCCGAGTAGTTAGAAATAAGACCAGATTAAAGGCTGTGGTTGTTCACAGTTGCTAATTAGATGTGGAAGTTAGTTGTTAGCTCTTCCCTTGGAATTTAATCAGCCCTTGAGACTTTTCCTCTTAGTGTCTCTGCTTTCTTCGTGCGGCTTAGGTCTCCTCTAGCTAATAGTTTGATGCAGTTTCATCGGGTGCCGCTTTCGATTAAGGTCTCTAATCAGAAGCCTTACGTGAGCCATTCCTCCTGTTTGAGTGCACTCCAGCTTACTTCAGCTGGGATTTCATTCAATATTTCTTTTCAAATCTGCCCCTTCTATTTTGATACAGTAATAATCAATTTTTACCCAGTTGGTGGCGTTTTTTTTTAGGGACTAAAGAGTATATAAAATATGCCAATTCTCTATGTTCATAAACATCTTGGTACTTGTACAATGAATTTATACCGATTGATTTGCTTCTTTTTAAATATGTCGTTTATTAGCTGCAGAACCATTATTTGCGGATTGTAGAACTATTTGTTTTAGAGATTTTCCGGCCAAGAAATCATTCCTTAGAATGTAATTATCATCATTCTATGAAATGAACACCTCGCAGTAATATCAATCCAACATCATCTCCGGTTAATTGAATTTCTTTCGATTGACATTCAGAAACGAAATATTGGAGCACAGGACTCGATCTAAGTATCCGTGATTCGTTAAAAATCGAGATTTTATTTTTGACTTATTTTTGTAGATTAACTATTATTTGTTTATTTAATTGGTGAGCTCCACAACAAGGCTAAGTCGCTCAGAATCATTTATTTTCAATTCACTAATTTATGATGTTAAAACAGAGATACACTTTTGCGTAGTTATTAAAATATAGTAAATTATAGAGTAAATTATACTAAAATAAAATTGAGGAAGCGTTAAATTAAAATCATGTAAGTCTATTAATTTTGCGATAAATCCTAGAATGATAATGATAGATGAAGAATTCAAAGGTACATGTTTAGAAAATTAATTTTGCTCTATTGTTCACTCAAACATACCTACATGTACACACACCATTAATAATAAACCATTAAGACATGAATTAAACTACGTTGTATATAATCTAGACGGTCTACGTACGAATCATACAAAATTTCAAATTTTGGAGCAGACAGCTCTAGATATTCTTGGACATGACAGTTCCCTAAGAAAACGTCTCAGACGGTCAGAGACATTTTATTGTCATGTAGAACTGACATATTGGTTGGACGATGGTGGATTCGGCCATTTGCCAGGTTTTTTGATAGAGTAACTTATATCAATGATTTGGTGAAATCAGAAGGAAAATGATGCAGGAAAGGATTGACTCCACCAATACCAGTCCTCGAAGTGTAAAGCACCTCAATCACACACCACACACCACACACACACACATACACACACACACACACACACACACACACACACACGCACGTACAATTAGAATAATAATTTTTTCGTTAAGTGTAATCAACAGAAATGTTTTTGTTTTGTTTTTTATTTATTTACGTCTACCTTTTTGTAATTTATAGAAATTGAAAATCTATTAATTATAGCTCAGTAAAAGTTTCGTTCAATTCACACTAATTAATAGAATCTACAGAAATTGCAATAATTAAGAGAATCTGCAGAAAATGAAAACCTATTAATTATAGTGCAGTCAAATTTTCTGTCGATTCACACTAATTAATAGAATCTACAGAAATTGCAATAATTAAGAGAATCTGCACAAATTGAAAATCTATTAATTATAGTGCAGTCAAATTTTCTGTCGATTCACACTAATTAATAGAATCTGCAGAAATTGAAAATCTATTAATTATAATACAGTAAAATGATCTGTCAATTTACACTAATTAATAGAATCTGCAGAAATTGAAAATCTATTAATTATAGTTCAGTAAAATTGCCATTCAATTCACACTAATTAATAGAATCTGTAGAAATTGAAAACCTATTAATTATAGTGCAGTAACGTTTTCTGTCGATTCACACTAATTAATAGAATCTACAGAAATTGAAAATCTATTAATTATAATACAGTAAAATGATCTGTCAATTTACACTAATTAATAGAATCTGCAGAAATTGAAACCCTATCAATTATAGTACAGTAAAATTGTCGTTCAATTCACACTAATTAATAGAATCTACAGAAATTGAAAATCTGTTAATTATAGTGCAGTAAAATGATGTAACAATTTATACTAATTAATAGAATCTGCAGAAATTGAAAATCTATTAATTATAATACAGTAAAATGATCTGTCAATTTACACTAATTAATAGAATCTGCAGAAATTGAAAATCTATTAATTATAGTGCAGTAAAATTGTCATTCAATTCACACTAATTAATAGAATCTGTAGAAATTGAAAATCTATTAATTGTAGTGCAGTAAAAATGTCATTCAATTCACACTAATTAATAGAATCTGTAGAAATTGAAAATCTATTAATTATAATGCAGTAAAATGATGTGACAATTTATACTAATTAATAGAATCTGCAGAAATTGAAAATCTATTAATTATAATGCAGTAAAATTGTCGTTCAATTCACACTATTTAATAGAATCTGTAGAAATTGAAAATCTATTAATTATAGTGCAGTAAAAGTGTCGGCCAATTCACACTAATTAATAGAATCTGTAGAAATTGAAAATCTATTAATTATAGTGCAGTAAAATTGTCGTTCAATTCACACTAATTAATAGAATCTGTAGAAATTGAAAATCTGTTTATTATAGTGCAGTAAAATTTTCGCCCAATTCACACCAATTAATAAAAAAAAAGTATTTATAACGTCCATTTTCTGCAACTAAGGCTAATTTAGATGGGTTATCTACAGGTTACCTCCCTTTTCTAGCCAGGGTGGAACTAATGATTTTATTTAATTAATTCCGTCACTAAATAAATTCCTATTGCCCAGGTGAGAATCGAACTTGCCACTCTAGGTTTACCATGTGAGAATAAGGTCAACGCTTTAACTCTATGGCTAACCTGAGCCCCCACCAATTAATAGAATCTACAGAAATTGAAAATTTATTATTAGTTATGCCCAGTAAATTTTTGGTCATTTCACACTAATTAATAGAATCTACAGAAATTGCAAATCTATTAATTATAGAAATTGCGACACACATAAATAAATAAATAAATTGTAGTGCAGTAAAATTTCAATTCTTGTTATGTTGTTTTATTGTTATATATTCTTTGAAATTAATTTAGTTTCGTTTTTTTAATTTTATACAGTTTTTTCCCCTAGCAACATCACCACAGTTGCGAAGCTCCAAATAAAAAAAAATCGCCCAATTAACTCTAATTAATTAATGTGAATTAACCGGAAATTTTGCTATGACTATAATAGTTGCTGTTACGAACGTTATTCATTGTAAATTCATGTTGCATTCTATAGAAGACATGTATTGACTCTTTGGAAACTTCCCTAAAGGACGCTTGTGAAATAAGCTCTATGGTTTAAGATGTTGCCGGTCTTTCTTTGATGTACAGCACAAGAGCACTATCGAGGTTTTCCTTCTCCCTCTTAGCTCTCTCCCTCTCCCTTAGTCTTATTACGTCACATATTACCCTTTTTGGGATCCTACCATTAGCACATAGTATAAAGGCCCCTCAAATGAGGATTATTATATTTGACATTTACTCCAACTGCTTTTGTTCCTCTCTCGGGCTCTTTTGCACAATTACAGTTAATTTGGTGTAATGAAGCCTTCATTTTAAAGACTTGGCGCTTACAGCGTTTTAATAGCCCCTGGTATTATGATCCGCCGACACGAACAACTCTCAATATGATGAATTTTCGCCCGTGAATGACGTCAAGGTGTTAATTTGCGAAATACTCTTCCTGGCTTTTAGAACTATGATGATGAGACTAATAATTGAAACCATTTTTAGAAAATTCTGTTTTCATCTTGGAAAAATAAAGAATTATGACAGTCGCAAGGGTCACAGGGCAATTTTAATGAGTTGTACAATGGTATACAACAGTAGAATGAATGCTGTACCTTCAATTTCTGCTTTGTAAGCAGTTACTTCCTCTCAGTTCCATATTTCATGACTTTCCTTGAATTCTCTTTGAGCCAACTGTGATATATAGTCTGACTTTTACTTATAAAATATTTAGATACAGAGCTACTCTCCGCCATTATGCTATTGTTTGCCTTTAGGCTGAGTTATTTGCTTAAATAATCGGGTATTAATTTAATAATAGTGCTTTGATTTTCTGCAGAAGTCTTAATATTTCCAAATTTATGGCTAAATTCCCGTGTGTGTTGGGATAAATTTCATCGGCTTCGGGGCCAAAAAAAAATCGCTAAACAAGGGGGGGGGATACGAAGTGAAATGTGAAATGCACGAGAAATGTTGGAGAACATTATTAAAAGTCCGTCACGCTGGGGCTGCGTAAACTAAGCAGATTTCCCTCCTGAAGTTTAGTAATAGATAAATCTGCAATACTTGTCGCACAACGCCACCGTGAATATTAAGTGAATAAATACAAACGGTAATAATAAATATTTCAGTCAATTTTAATAACCTGCATCTGAAATGTAAACAAAGAGGTCTGTCAACCTCTCACGGCAGAGAGAAATAAAGTCCGCCACATAGGGGCTGCGTAAACTAAGCAGATTTCCCACGTAAAGTTTCACAGTCGAGAAATCTGCCCAATAACAACTGTAGTGTAATGGATCTCTAAACCTATTCACGAGGGACAAATAGTTTACGGAAACGGCCGCCAGAGCTCTCGGCGGAATGTCCCGAACATAGCCGACTCCTGCCGACAACGCACAGAATACAAATGCAAATATCTCGGTTAATATTCAAGATACAGAATAAATTTAAGAACAATATTTATAGTAAATTTAATTTGCAATAAGAAAGATTCTGTACAATTTTTCGATTTGATGAATAATAACGGACATATTTTGAATTTTCAAAAATCCCCCCTCTAAACCTCCCCCCTCCCACTTGTCCGATTTCAGCCATTAACGAACTTGATCTTCCTTTTTACATAAAACGATTAAATTCCGAGTTTGGTAACGATCAAACAAAAATTGCGACCGCTAGAGCGGTAACAGACATATATATATATATATATATATATATATATATATATATATATATATATATATATGTATATTTATATATATATAATTTTGAATGGACCTCATTTTCGTCATCTCCCTGGTAGGATCGATGGACATTTGAAGAAATTTTTCGAAACTCGCGTCATGAGTACGACCTCAATAGCTGATTTCCCTTAAGGGAAATCTGCTAAAACAATTACTGAAATATATTAGAATTATAACATACTAATTTTATTGAAAACTATTTACTATATCTAGTACTGTAATTTATAATGAATCAGAATAATTTTTATCTAAATCAATCACATTTTAGTAACCCTAGAACCTAGGGTGGGTTTTATGAGGTAAAAACCCGAGAACGCAATATTTGAATTTGTAAATATTTCCCTCCTGGCTGCCAGATTTTTTTCAATACTTCCGGGCCTTATCCTGTATTAGTCCTTTCATTAAAATTGTAAAACGAAGGTAGTGTTTCTTTCTTCTTTTTCACAAATGAAAGTTTAATTAATTTCTAAAAAAGCTTCCCCCATCCCAATCCTGGTATCATTCTGGGAGGAGGGGGAGTAATTTTCCATTCTGTTGATTTTGAGAAAATACCAATCAGAAAGAAAAATAGAGACTGCTTCGCTGGCGTATTAATTGTATCGCTCATGGTTCTAGGTAATGAAAGAAAGTTAAACAGGTAGTTATTATTTCAATATTAATGAAATTCTATTTCTTGCTGCAGGATCAATAAAGGAATTAAAAAACTTTAACTAGAACATGCATTCACTAATTATATAATATTAGTATATTCTTAGTTTATTAATAAATTTCACTTTACAAATGGAAGTGTCTGTTACAATTCACATTCAATTCCATGTTTCTTCTTATTCGAACTCTATTATCAAGATTTTCCTTCTAGTTATTGCAGTAGGAAATTTGACCAGTTTTCAGCTTTACTGCGATGAGTTTATGATCAATGTAAAATAAATTAGTCTTAACTTTTTTTGACAGTCGAATCGGCATGATGTAGAACTACAATTGCTTCCTTATTTGTAGCTTTTTAGCAGGTTTCCCTTAAGGGAAATGAGCTATTGAGGTCGTACTCATGAAGCGATTTTCAAAATGTTTCTTCAAATATCCATCGATTCTATCCAGGAGATGACGAAAATTATATATATATATATATCTTTGTCTGTTAACGCTCTAGCGGTCGCAATTATTGTTTGACCCTTACCAAACTCGATATTTAAACGTTTTATGTAAAAAGAAAGATCAAGTTCGTTAATGGCTGAAATCGGACCAGTGGGAGGTGCAATATCCCAAAGTACAACCGAAACTCTAAAAGAACTGGGATTATCCACGAACGACCTCCAGAATTTTGTCTACAACCATTATAAAGCATTCGGCGAGAATTATAAATTATCATTTGTAACAAAAAAGAAACGATGCAAAGCTGCACTCCTTTCCACACGGCCCATCAAAATTTAACAACAAATTTCTTGTTTTAAAAAGAATTATTAAAAAAAAAAAAAAAAGTGATATTTTTCTTTTAACATTACCCAGTTGGGCCGATTAGGAGGCTGTCCCTGAGGGGAACCCTCCAGAAGGAGGGCAGCTTGTTTTGTTTTGTTTTATATATATATATATATATATATATATATATATATATATATATATATATATATATATATATATAAAATGGTAACCTCTGTATATATATATATATATTTATATATATACGGCTTCGCTTGGGAAATCATTTGAGACTGAAATATTTTATTTTGTTTTTGGCAAAGCTTCTATGTTTACAAATACTCTTCCCGTCTAGGCGCACTTTTCCTCGTAAGGATCCCTTGGGTGACTTATGGAAAAAAAATTAGATTTGAAGAATAAATGAAAATAAGTCCCTAATCATTCTCTATCCACTGTTTGACACACCGTGAATAATTCAAATCATAATCATGAATAGCATTTATTATAATTAAATATCACCTATAATGTACTTATTTTGTATATACGATCTAGCTAATATACCCGGCAATGCCCAGGAAATCGTCGTTGACTGACTAATGATTGTATTTTTATAGAAAATCGTTGAAAAACCATTTGGAATATTACAATTTTTCATTTCAGGCATCTCTCATAACCCCCACTCCTGTTTGGACCTAAAAATTGTAATATATCTTATAATCATGGCAGAATTAATGCTAATTCACATTCCGAGATTTTTTAAGTTCGGTTCAATCGTTAGTGGCCAAAAAAATTGTTGGATCCCGCTCTAGTTTTTAGTTCATATCTCGTTTATACTTTGTTATAGGACAAAAATGAATATAACAAAAGTTACTTTAAATAACAAAATAAACATCTTGTTTTATGTGCATATTTGCAGAAAACCCAATAGAAAACGAAATACCGCTATTTTTAATTTCAGGCCTCGCTTACAACCCCCACTCCTGCCCGTCCCTAGAAATGTTAGTATGGCTTATTATAACAAAGGCGTTAGTGCTAATACGCATACCGAGTTTTATTAAGTTCGGTTGAGTCTTTTGTGCAAAATAAAATTGTTCACTTCCACTATAGGTTTTAGCGTGTATCTCATTTATAATTCGGTATACGAAAAAAATATATACAACAAAAGTTACTCTAAATAACAAAATAAACAACTTTTGTTATGTTTACATTTGACGAAAAACCAATAGGGAACGAAATATTGCTATTTTTAATTTCAGGCCTCCTTATAACCCCCACTCCTGTTCGTCTCAGAGAATATTAATATAGCCTAAAGTCTAAGTTGGGTTAGTATTGATATACATACCAAGTTTCATAAAATTCGGTTCAGCCGTTTATGCGTGAAAAGGTAACAAACAAACAATAAAATAAACAAACAGACAAGAAAGAAACAAAATGCAGTTATGGTGTCTAGTTCCATTTTTCAACTGAGTATTTATCCTTGAAGTACCCACAGCAAGGTTCGTAAATCTTTCTCTTTTCCTCGTCTATTTCTTTCGACTGGTTGATATTGGTTTCGAACCTTACTGTGGGATCTAGGATGATTCCTTCGTTTGCTACTCTTTGGATAATGACGATATCTGCCCGTTTCGGTTACCCATCAGATGATTTGCATGCAACCTCTTCATAGATTTCCCAATCTTTGTGGTATCTTTTTATTAGTTGGGCTATGTCTGATCTTATTTTATGGTGACGGGTGTTGCGCATCAACTCTCCCCATTTGCAAGAACATAGGACATGAGGTAGGGTTTCAATCTCACTGCAATGGCGGCAGAGGGTTGATCCTAGGTTCCTACCAGGGATTGAGTGCACAGGAATCAGGTTGACATTCATTTTGATAGCCGTCGACCACTCTGAACAGGAAAGGCCCTTCTTCGTAGATACCCATTGGTTGCTAGGCTTCCATTCTTTAAAATTGATGACTCCTTTCCCTTTGGATGGGAGGGAACTCCATTCGATAAAAGAGTTTTCCCTGAGTTCCTGCCGAATTTTTCTCACATCAATTTTAGCCTTTTTTTGTACATGCAAACTGATGTACAATATATATATATATATATATATATATATGTATATCTATAGTTCCTTTCGAAAATATTCTTATATTTGTATGTAAGAAGATATTCCGAGCTTGTTGAATATCGCTACAATCATTAGAACGACTTAGGGTGTATACGAAAAAATTTTATTAAAGGTATACGTTCAATGAAAGTCCTTTCCTCCTGTTCAAAAGACTTATAAGTTTTTTTGTAGTCATTATTTTTAGATTAAATCTCTTTCTTTTAACAATCATCATTTTATTGCTCTCCATGCCCTTTGAACTGAAGTCCGCTATTAAATGATGAAAATGTATTCTATTTTTCCCTCTCTGTTCTCAATCCTCATTAAACGAAATATTTGCAATGCCTAAAGTTATACAAAATCATCCTGTTATATAAATTACCATCCCACTATATATACTATCATATTGTATTGTGACTTATTCTTCGCGTTTCTCTCTCTCTCTCTCTCTCTCTCTCTCTCTCTCTCTCAGATATTTAGGCTGTGTATCTTAGTTACACTGGCGAAACGGGCGCTTTCTGATTCGGCGATTTTTACTACTTTTCTCAAAAATTCGCGTTTAGAGAGGGCGAGAAAGAGAGGCATTTTTCGAAGCCCGACTTTGAGAGCGTCGTGTGGGGCGGCGTTGGGATGTCCGGGGAAAAGTTTCGGTGAGAAGTTAGAAAATTTCCTGTAGTTGTAAAAGGACCCCTCGAATTCAAAAAAGGAACCGAGAATCAGGGGGGGTTAGAGCCGTTGCCGTGAAAAAACAAATTTCGACTTCGAGCGCGTTTCTACGGAATTTCCTACAGGCCTATATCGAAGCTAAAGGGGTCTATCGCTCAGAGACCTTTGTGAGGGGTTTTCCTCCACTTTAGAAAGAAATCCCATCTACTCTCGAATTTAAGGTGCAATAAGTCGGGCCTGGATAAAAATTGTCACGCCCCTCTAGCTATTACGGATCGGGAGATATTTCGGATCTCATAATTTTCCAAAGCAAAAGTCAACCACGATGAACAAATCCGTCCAGCGATAAGGGCGGTACATTTCAGAGACCGAAATCGTGGTGGTACAGTGGCTTTATATTTTAGAATTTGGGCTATGTATCTTAGTTAGGGTAAATGGAAATGATATAAGAGACGCTCCCTCCAGAAGAGTTGCATTAAAAGAAACACAAATTCTCTTTCTCAGAAATATTTTACCTATTACTTTAAATAATATAGTTAGAGAGAAAATGAAAATATTCATGTTTCTTAATTAGATAAAACATATTAAGGTGAATAGCTCTTTTTTCGCTCACTTCACATTAGTATTCTAAGGTTGGTCATCTTCAGCTAAATTAAATTTTTATTAAATTAAACATTACTCAGATTTACCTTGTTTTACCGCTTTCGTTCCTCCGCATACATTACCCAAGCGTCCGGGAATATTCAAATATAAGTATTTAATAGTCTTATGTAGATATATTAGGTCATTTCTCTTCCTAAATAACTATTTCATTTTATGAATATCCTTAGTGATTACCGCTGTTAGAGCTATCCTTGTGATGTGGTTGTCGGCCACTGAAATTGAAATAAAACTACTTCAGCTTGTCGGTAACATTTAGCACCTTTGTCATGGCGTACCGATAGTCTACAAGATCTGAATATTGTAATTAAGTCAAATGCTAAAAGAAATATCCAAAATATAAAGTCTATTTAGAAAGATAATACACGAACGAAATTAGGATGATATTTCATTTTATTTTTTTAAAGTTATCGAATATGTTGTTATATCTAGTTCAGTGAGTCTCTGTCCACTAATATTTATTTCTTTATAAAGATCTTTAACTCCATATTTAATGACTTTCGTCTGACCAACTTCACTGTTGGATTTTAAAATTTGGATTCCTTCACGTAGATATTTCATACGTAGCCAATGTTCTCTTCGGCATCTTTTAATTGTGATTCACAAACGTAGCGTGACCCAAGTTCTAGAACATGAATTAGAATGAAAAACTTTTTAGTTTTTGTTTTGTTTTTTAATTATAAACCGACTTTTTTTTTATTTTTTTTTACTATTTTCTGTCTTTATTTGTTTGTAAAATATTACGTTTTTTTTATTTATTAAAATCATTTTTATTTGTTTTTATGATACATGCTAACTAGAAGAAAGTAGAAAACTTCATTATCTTAGATGGACCATACTCTGCAACAAGTATAATCCATTTTATTATCCTTCCGAACTAGAGCTTTTATTTTAATGTCAATGCTTACTGAAGTAAAATATGAAAAGTTGAAATTAAGTCCTTTCAAAACTTAGAGCTGCTTTATTAGCAGATTTCCTTTAAGGGAAATCAGCTATTGAGGTTGTACTCATGACGAAATGTTCGAAATTTTTCTTCAAATGTCCATCGGTCCTACCTAGTAGATGACGAAAATGATGTCTGTTCAAAACTGTATAAATACAGTGGAATCCCTCTTATCCGGCCTCGGATAAACCGGCCCTCGGTTTAACCGGTCGGCGACGCTGAGGCGGGAAGGAGTCGAGACTTGCCGAGACATGCTCGCGGGCTGGTGTCCAGCCCTTCCTGTGAATATGTAGGTCTCACAATCAGTCTACCCCTTCATTTTATCTCGGACGGACGTTATATTTTTGTTCTAAAATGAGTGACAAACGTAAACGAGTGGTTTTGAGTATGAAACAAAAATTAGACGCTCTTGAACGTTTAGATAGAGGCGAACCAGTGAAAAGGATTTGTGACGAGCTACGCGTGGGAAAAAGTACTGTCAACGACTGGCGCCGAAACCGTCAGTCAATTCAGGATTTTTGTTTAGGAATTGAATCGGATAAGGTCCTTTCTACAAGATGCTCACTTCGGAAACCGACGAATGAGATGGTAGATGATGCTCTATGGCTATGGTTCCAGCAGGAACGTAGGAGAGGAACTCCGATAAGCGGCCCCTTTTTAAAATCGAAGGCACAATTACTGCAATCGAAACTAGATTGGTGATAATCCAGACGCTCTTGACAATCCGACTGATGTGCCTGAAAATGACAATGACGACACTCTTCTCAGTGATTTGAGAAAACTACCTCACTGTAATGAGCTGGTGCGAGAAGATGTACAGAGATGGGTGACTACTGATAACGAGCTCGAAAATGAATTCCTTAATGATGACGAAATTATTCAGGCAGTTTCTATCACTGACAGCACTGAGGATGACGAAGAAAAAGAAGCAGATGCACAAGAAGATGCCGTAGGAAATATTAGTCATGCCGAAGCAAAAGCTGCCTTTGAAGTAGCCACTGTATCATCGAACAACAGGAAGAATCATCTGCAGTTGATGTGATGTTTATAAAAAAATGGCGTGATATCGCATTTAAAAAAGCTACCAATGTAAAAAAACAAACAAAAATTAAAGATTTTTTTTAATAATACGATTTTTTTAAAAATGCTAGATTTTTTTAAATAATACTTGTCTTTATTAAACAATTCTATTGCATGCTTTTCTTTACTCTGACAAGAATTCGGTTTAACCGGCCATTTCGTTATCCGGCTAGGCTCCGGTCCCGAAGTGGCCGGTTAACAGAGATTCCACTGCATATATATATATATTGGTCAGTTACCGCTCTAGCGGTTGCAATTTTTGTTTGATCGTTACCAAACTCGATATTTAGTCGTTTTATGTAAAAAGAAAGATGAAGTTCGTTAACGGCTGAAATCGGACCATTGGGAAGGGGGGGGGGTTAGAGGGGAGGATTTTCGAAAATTCGAAATATCTCCGTTACTATACGTCGGATCGAAAAATTGTAGAGAATCAATCTTATTGTAGATTAAATTTACTATAAATATTGTTATAAACATTTATTCTCTATCTTGAATATTAACCGAGATATTTGAATTTTTATTAAATCTGGGCGGTTAAGAGTGACTTTCCCGCCAAAAGCTAGTTTGGCCGTTTCCTCGACTGCTGGACTCTCCTGAAATTTCTCTATTGTAAAACTTCACGTGGGAAATCTGCTTAGTTTACGCAGCCCTGCGTGACGGACTTTTTAATTTAGTCCGGGATTAGTGGTTTTGCCCTTCATTGAGAGTATGAAATAAATATGGATTCCGTCAAATTTTAGTTTCTCGTATGCATTATTTTACGAGTAACATTAAGTTATAACATTTTGATTTCATATTGCAGAATAATATAATGAAGGCACACAATTTTAAATATATTTTATTAACCTAGATATTGAGAAATATATGTTTTGGTTTTAAAGTAAATTTCTACACACGCGTCTTTGTAAAGTGACGAATAGCTTATGCTGCACAGGGATATTTCTCTTGTTGAAATTTAAAAAAAATAATGATTCTAATTCATTTTAACCATTGTCTTGTAAAACATTTTGGTATCGGAAGTTAGAAGTAAAAATTTATATTTCTAAACTTTTTATTTCTCAGTAAGATGTTCTTACCCAAAACCACTTCTTTGGTTTGAATTAAAAAAAAAAAAAAAAAAAACAATAATACCGGTAGTTACAGGAATCACCAAAATCGTTGTACTAGCTACGTTCAAGTGACGGGTCCGAAGTAGAAAGAGAAAATTTCGAATTTATTTATGGGAACACTTGTTTTAGCAGATTTCCCTTAAGGGAAATCAGCTATTGAGGTCGTACTCATGACGCGAGTTTTGAAAAATTTCCTCAAATGTCCATCAATCCTACCCAGGAGATGACGAAAATGAGGTCTGTTCAATATATATATATATATATATATATATATATATATATATATATATATATATATATATATATATATATATATATATGAAGGGCCAGGGGGAAAAAAGATGAAAGTCACTTTTTCGTCGATTTTAAGATATTAGCGCTATCAAGGGGCTTTGAAGGAGTAATATCATCTGGTAGAACAACAAGGGGGAAAAATGATGAGAATCGACCGAAATGTGCATGAAAAGATTCGGGGTAAGGGGGAAAATAGATGAATGTCACAAGCGATATTTTTCAATTCCTGTGCTGGGCAGAATAAAAATTATACCCTAATTCGTTACCTTCATCATTTAGTGTCTGAGAAGCATCGTTTCGACAGTGTTGAAGTATATTTTCCCATTCGAGGGCATTCATACCTCAAATGTGATAAAAACCCGAGTTACATCAACCAGCAGACTTACGTTGAGTTGCCCTATGAATGGAGGGATGTTATAAGAAATAGCAGAGAGAGCCCGTCGCCCTTTGCTTTGATCAACTGCCAGCAAGAGCTTTTCAAGACATGGACAGAATTCTTGAATCCTATGTACTTGAAAAGTTGTCCCTTTCCCACTAGGCCCGTGCGTTGTTTAAAGGTCATGAATGAACATCCTTCAAAAATTTTTCACCGAAATACTTTTTCTGGTTGTTACATTGACGCTGAAATCCTTTGGAAACCACCAAAAAGGGGAAAAAATGCAAGAAAACGTCCTGCTCCACGTAGACCTTTAACTAACCTGTATGATGGACCATTGCCGATTTCTCAACCAAAGTTCAACGACTTGAAACAACTAAAACAATTTTTGGTTAACCCTGCTGCGAAGGCGTTCTTTGAGAATTTGCCCAGCATAAATCCAGCAGCTGTTCACGATGACAGCGAAGATGTATACTTGGATTACCCGGATGAATAAATTTTCATAAAATGTTTTGTTCATTGTCAGTGAAATATAAGTTGTTCATTAAGTTTTTTTTTCACCTTCATCATTTCACCTAGGAGCTACATGGAACTGCATATATTGATTACTAATATCTTTTAGGAATTGATTCACTAAAAAAAAAAAGGTATGATTATATTACAAAAGGAGTTAATAGAAATCAAACTTTGTTTTTCATTTTTCTCGAAATCACTTTTTGGTCACTTTCATCTTTTTTCCCCCTGACCCTTCATATATATATATATATATATATATATATATATATATATATATATATATATATATATATATATATATATATTTGTCTGTTAACGCTCTAGCGGTCGCAATTTTTGTTTAATCGTTACCAAACTTCATATTTAAGCGTTTTACGTAAAAAGAGAGATCAAGTTCGTTAATGGCTGAAATCGGACCAGTGGGAGGGGGGGTTTAGAGGGGGGGATTTTTGAAAATTCAAAATATCTCCGTTACTATACGTCGGATCGAAAAATATTATAGAATCAATCTTATTGCAAATTAAATTTGCTATAAATATTGTTATATACATTTATTCTCTATCTTGAATATTAACCGAGATATTTGCATTTGTATTCTGCATGTGCTCGGCAGCAGTGGCTATTTTCGGACTTTCCGCCGTGAGCTCTGGCGGCCGTTTTTGTAATTATTCGTCCCTCTCGTAAATAGGTTTAGAGGTTACTTACTACTACAGCTTTTATTAGGCAGATTTCTCTATTGTAAAACTTCACGTGGGAAATCTGCTTAGTTTACGCAGCCCCTGCGTGACGGACTTTTGTATTTTAAACTCGGAATTATTAAGGTAAGTTATAATGATAAGCAGGTATGTAATAACAATTGTAGAGTATTCACTAGATGAACAAGAATGATTCTACAACATTCTTCTACAAAATTGAGATATTTTGAATCCTTCACTCTAAACCTCGCTCTGATTTCAGCCATTACTGAATGTGAACTTCATTCTTGAATGAAGCTGTTACATATGGAATACAAATAAACGTTTTCGAGGCAAGAGCGAAAAATCTTGAATGATGGCGTCATCACAGAGCGTAATTGGTCGTATTCCATATAATAAAGATCCATTAAAAACAACATTTGATATTTAAGCTTGGAATAGGGCGTATCGTGATACAATAGCATATTATTTACGTAATGACATTTCATAAAATTACGTATTTACGAGAGATGACTAAAAGAGGTTTACTGAAGTTAATATTCCAGATAGAGATTAGATTTACAGACAAACATTTGATGAAATTAAGTTTGCAACGAGATTTTTTATATATACGTTTTTGATTCGACTCGTAATAACGGATGTATTTTAATTTTAGATACATGAGCCTCTCCCTCCCTCGGTCCGATTTTAGTCGTTAGCGAATTTAATATTTAGTTTCACATGAAACGGGTCTATGTTGAGTTGGGTATCGATCTAAAGAAATTTGGGACCATTAGACCTGTAGCTGACAAAGATATTATATATATAAATTGGAACCTCTGTCTGTACATTGATTTTTTTCGCGAAATTTCACGATAACTTTTCGTTTCACATGTCATAGACACCATAACTGCATTTTGTTTCTTTGGTGTCTGTTTGTTTGTTTGTTACCTTTTCACGCATAAACGGCTGAACCGAATTTTATGAATCTTGGTATGTATATTACTACTAACCCAACTTAGACTTTAGGCTATATTAATATCCTCTGAAACGAACAGAAGTGGGGGTTATAAGGGAAGCCAGAAATTAATAATAGCGATATTTCGTTTCTTATTGGGTTTTCGGGAAAGTGAACATAACAAAAGTTGTTTATTTTGTTATTTAGAGTAACTTTTGTTATATACACTTTTTTCGTATACCGAATAATAAACGAGATATACCCTAAAACCTATAGCGGAAGTGGACAATTTTATTTGGGACAAAAGACAAAACCGAAATAAATATAACTCGGTATATGTATTAGCACTAACCCTTTCATTTTAACAAACCGTACCAACATTTCTAGGGACTGGCAGGAGTGGGGGTTATAAGGGAAGCCAGAAATTAAAAATAGCGATATTTCGTATTTTATTCGTTTTTCGTTAATTACGAACATAACAAAAGTTGTTTATTTTCTTATTTAGAGTAACTTTTGTCATATTCATTTTTGTCTTTTAACAAATTATAAACGAGATATACACAATAAACTAAAGCGGGAGTAAACTATTTCATTGGGCACTAACGGTTAAACCGAACTTTAAAATAGTCGGTATGTCAATTAGCATTAATTCTTCCGTGATTATAAGCTATATTAAAATTTTTAGGTTAGAACGGGAGTCCTGAAATAAAAATTCGCTATATTGCATTGTCTATTTGTTTTTCGACAAACATGCACATAACATAAGATGTTTACATTTAGATTAACTTTTGTTTTATACATTTCTCCAGGAACAATGTGTGGATCAAGTAATTTGCGTAGAAATATTGATATGCTCTATAATTCATTCCAATATGAACTATGAGGTACCTCACCTGGAAAAATTAATTCAAATCTATGTTAATATTTTGTCCTTAATAACTGAAATCTATGCATAATGCACTGGAGACGGGAAATATGACAATTTGGAGGACAGTGACGACTTACATAAAAAATAGTTAATTTTATTAATAACAAATGCCAACAACGGGTATTAACCCTAAACACTGGGAGGGGTAAATGTCAAAATATTGTGCAAAGTAAAGCCTTGCCAAAGAAATACCATCACCATTCAGCCTCAAGTGAATTCCCGGGCGAAGCCGGGTATGTGAGCTAGTATATATATAAACACACACACACACTTGCCTTTGTATCTGAACGAACCTCATTTTTGGCATCTCCTAGGTAGGATTGATGGGCATTTGAAGAAAAGTTTTGAAATCGCGTCATGAGTATAACGTCAGGTGCTCATTTCCGTTACTGCTTCACTTCCTTAATATTTTCTCTCCGAAAGTAAATTGACTTCGAATGCAGTTTTCTATCCGGCCTATAGCTCACAGGGCCAAGGTCTGCTATACTCGCAGTTGGTACTAATTACACTGTTAGTTCTGCCCTTATCCTTGCATGAGGTTTCCCCCATCACAGTAGACCAGAGAAGAAAGAACACTTAATTCTAGAGGCGCAGTGTATCACGCAACGCTCTACTGGCAGAGTGATGGCTGTTACTCTCGACAAGAAGAATGTTCTCATTTCGGACTGGCTTTAAAATATATTGCTGTGCCTTTATTATTCTCCGTTAGACCATTAGCTCTTGCATATCTACTGAGGCTTTACTAAATTAGTATAATCATAACTATATTCAAATTTTAGCTCATTATATCCTAATACTTACATTAGTAAAAGGGGCGGAAAGTCTAATGGAATCTCTAAACGTAAAAATCCATCCTCATTTCTGTCTGTCTATGTTTCTATCCTCCCGGTTGTTACTGAATCACTCAAAAACGACTCGGCAGGTTTCTATGGGCATTTATATTTCTGAGTCACCTCTCCCAAGGTACATCATAGGCTATATAAGAAGTCGAATTATTAATTGGAGGAGGGAATGGTCATTAGCACTGGTTTTATCGTAATAGAAGGCTTTGGCGTTATAGAGCATTACATTTGCAATAAGTTTGTTTCCGTATAATATTTCGATCCGACGTGTAATAACTAGTATATTTTAAATTTTCGAAATTCTCCCCTCTACCCCCCAACCGGTCTGATTTCAGCCATTAATGAACTTGATCTTTATTTTTATATTAAACGTTTGAATATCGAGTTTGGTAACGGTTAAACAAAAATTGTGACCGCTATAGCATTAACAGACAAATATATATATACTAGCGGACCCAACAGACGTTGCCCTGTATGATATTTCAATGGATTAGGATATTAAATTTAATAATATTATGTTTAAAACAAAAGCTACTTTTAATAACACAAAAAACAACTTTCGTTATGTGCATGTTTGTCTAAAAACAAATAGAAAATGAAATATCATGAACATTTATTCAGGCCCCTCTTATAACCCCCACTCCCGTTCGAACCTAAAAAATTTAATATAGCTTATAATCATGGAAGTATTAATGCTAATTTACACATAGAGTTTTGTTAAGTTCCGTTCAGTCGTTAGTGCCCAATACAATTGTTGGCTCCCACTTTAATTTTTTAGCGTGTATCTGGTTTATACTATGTTATACGACAAAAGTGAATATAACAAAAGTTGCCTGAAATCACAAAATAAACAACTTCTGTCCTGTGAATATTTACCGAAAAACCAATAGGAAACGAAATATTGCTATTTTTAATTTTAGGCCTCCCTTACAACCCCCACTCCTGCTCCTCCTGCTGGGCTGATTTTTGAATCTAAACCATCCAGGGCGTCACCCAAGCGCATACAAAAAAATTCATTTAAATCGGTCCAGCCGTTTAGGAGTTCTGTAACACACACACGTACAGTAGAATTATATATATATATATATATATATATATATATATATATATATATATATATATATATACACACACATAGTTTTGAACGGACCTCATTTTCGTCATTTCCTGGGTAGGATCGATGGACATTAGAAGAAATATTTTGAAAATCGCGTCATGAGTAAAACACCAGTCACTAATTAGTACCACCCTCAGTAGTGGGGGTGGGGTAGGCTCTGTCCTCTTCTTCGAATATCTTCGTTAATATCGATTTTATGGGAAATATGTAACAAATTGTGTTTAAAATCTATTTTACGGTCCTACAACTTTATTTAGAGTTTGCATATTGACATTCGTCTTCCTTTCACTAAACACATATAATTCATTAGTGTTCCAAGAGAGTTGCCTCTCTTTATATATTTATATCAGGGCTCCGGATATTCTCAACTTGGGCTAATTTATACTTTACTACCATCGACTGAAGAAAATGGTATACTTCGATGCCAAAACTTAAGCTTGTCAAAATTCTCATTTATATTGATGTTATAGAAAAAAAATTAAAACATCAAATTGTTTTTAAAGTGTGTTTTTCAGTTCTAATACGCTGCTTAGATTTATTAAGTTCAAAATTCTGACTACCAACTTTTGGTCGTATAACATTATAAATGTGTATTTCATATTTATATAGGGAGTGAATTTTATCAACGTAGTTTATATTAAGTTACGATACGAAGGGAATTTGAAATACCCTCAAATAGATTTCCACGGGAAACCCTTTGTATTTTAACAGACAAAGACTCATAAATACATTTGCTAATTAATTTATACTTCTACAACACATCATTCCTCCTTGTAAGGTATTACAGCAGAATACAAAGTTTTATATTATGTTTTCCCCGAATGTGAAGAGCTTCTTGCTTCAAACAATAATATAACCGTTAACAGATGACATTGAATGTATTATTTAAAAATAAACTATTTATTAAAGCCAAATTTTAGCAACTAAAGCTAATTGAGACGGGTTATCTACAGGTTACCACCCTCTTCTAGCAGGGTGGGACTAAGGATTTTATTTAGTGAATTCCGTCACTAAATAAACTCCTATTGCCCAGGGCGAGAATCGAACTCGCCACTCTATGTTTATTATTTAAGTGTATTAGTTAGTTCTTCCGCTAATCAAATATTTATATATCGACGAAGACATTATTATTATAATACCAATTCGTTTACGGATAACAACAATGGTAACACATAAAATCGTCTAACTTCTTATATCTCAGGTTTAAAAAATGAATGCACATTTGCTGTTCATGTTTCAGGGTATTTATGCTATAGATGAATATGAATATGGAATATAGATTATGTCGTACATATAATCTTTATATTCTCACGGAAAATCATTTATTTTAACCTGTTAACGACGGGTAACTCAGGTAGGGTTTAATATGTAAACGTCAATCTACCATTCAATAAATACAAACCAATTTTTCCCGTTAGTTTCAGTAGCAGTCTACCCTTTTATCAAAAATATTATTACCTCTTCTTTTTAGCAGATTTCCCTTAAGGGAAATCAGCTATTGAGGTCGTACTCATGACGCAATTTTCGAAAAATTTCTTCAAATGTCCATCGAGCCTAGTCAGGAGATGTCGAAAATGAGGTCCGTTCAAAATTATTTATATATATATATATATATATATATATATATATATATATATATATATATATATATATATATATATTTGTCTGTTAACGCTCTAGCGGTCGCAATTTTTGTTTGATCGTTACGAAACTCGATATTTAACCGTTTTATGTAAAAAGACAGATCAAGTTCGTTAATGGCTGAAATCGGACTAGAGGGAGGGAGGGTTTAGAAGGGGGATTTTCAAAAATTCGAAATATCTCCGTTATTATGCATCGGATCAAAATATTGTATAGAACCAATCTTATTGCAAATTAAATTTACTATAAATATTCTTGTATACATTTATTCTCTATCTTGAATATTAACCGAGATATTTGCATTTTTATGAAGTCTGTGAGACATGTGGTCGGGTATAGTTCGGATTAGGTCGGCCATTTTCGTAACTTCTCGGCTCTGGTGGAAGCTTCTTCTAACCTTACCTGTCGTTTCTAACCTTACCTTACTTTCTTTACTTTGTGAGATTTATGCAAATACGTTCTGTTCATTCGCCCCCCCCCCTTATTTAGTTCTTGGACTACTAAAATTTGAGTTATTAAAATATAAATTATTCTTACAATTCAGAAGCCGTTTCAGTTGGGAATTTATTTTAATTAACTGAAAGATTTCTCATTACTGTTTGTATTTAATCTCGGTGGTGTTGTGTTACCAGTATGCAGATTTCTCTATTGTAAAACTTCACTTGGGAAATCTGCTTAGTTTTAGTTCTTAGTTAGCCCCTGCGTGACGGACTTTTATATGATTCAATTCCGTACTTTCAAAAATCTAAGCCACCATTTACTCAGCTAACCTTAGAGTTCCGAACGCCTCCTAAATAAACTTCTTTCTCTAAATGTTATCCCAATAAAATTAACATTACACCATATAACAGTTGTGTCATGATTTCCTCATTGACCCAATCGGCTTTCTCTATAAGGCAATGAATGCGATATTTGCGGATTGTCGGCAACGAAGCTGACCTAGGATGATAAAACTTGACTACAAAACCTTGTCCCAGGCTTAGACGAAGACTTAGAAACTGGTTATGATGGCTTACGAACTTCAAGGTCTGCAAAGGAACTGGGTATACAAAAAAGAAAAATAATTACTTACATTTAGGTCAAAAGTTTATTTATTATAATTGGATTTACAGTCGGTCTATTTCTTTCTTCTATAAACCATAATTTCATAGCAACTATTGAGTTAAAAGTTATCTTATAATTGGATTGGATATCAATCTTGCTCCTTCTATTTGTAAGGAATAAGCAAGTAGAATTTTATTGATTTAGATGTTCATCTTATACAATTTGTAAGGAAGAGTTATATTCATACATTCTTAGAATCAGAATAAACATTCTTTATTAAATATATTTCGTTAGAAGAGTTCAACCTCAAGGGAGCCAACTTTTATTCGACTCACTAGACTGACAGCCATATGATTTAATTATTACTTTTAATAATAATAAAAACATAGCTTGGATTCTTCACAATTTTTTATAAATAAACCAAGATAGTATATATAGTTACATAGTATGTATAATTTAAAATTGAATTACTTAGTTTACATATTAACTAATTTATAGCGAAAAAATTGGAAAACAAAAATATATGAATAAATTTGTCATTCTCGATGTAAAGCAGCTGCCTTCTTTTACAAGTATACTATTTTTTTTTTACTTTTACAAGTATACTAAGCTCTTTACAATGTTTTACTTTTGATAACGTTTCTTCTTTAGGAATATGACGTTATCCTGCTTTAAAGAGTAAAGTACATTTTGATCACATACAGTAGATATTGTCTTAAGATGAAATAAAAAATAATTTAAAACATCATCAATCATAAAAATATATCTAATGTAATAAATGAATACAATACTAAATAATTTGAAATGTGACACCTATCATGAAACATATAATTCTCTTTCATATTCTTAAAAAAAATTGAATTAAATTATAGACATTTAACAATTTGTTAAATAAAAATTAGAACTAAAAATAGTCAATATCACGCTTTCATTTAAGATTCTTCAACCATTCTATAATAAAATTAATAGAACATAAAACACACATTTGGTAAATTTATGTATTTTACAATAGAAATATCTTACAAATATATTTGATTGCCTGTAATAGAATAATAGGTCAATATTTGTTTATAAATTGACAAGAACTATACATACTGGAAATAAATCACCTATAAAACCTTCCGAAACTGGTCTCTAAGTTTTTTACTTGTTTGTTTTATCTTTTTGGATTTAATTTTAGAAACTGTTGTTTGCAGTTTTATTACGAAAATATGGCTGTGACTAATTAATTTCTTACAGAAGTTTTATATTTCATTTTTCTTCTCCCCCTCATTGTTATGCTGTTTAATTTTAATTCATCTGCCCAATAATATTTTTGGTAAAAATTTACCTGAATAATATATAATTGGTCTAACATTATGTTAGCTAGCCAAGTTAGCCAAACGTGGGAGAAACGGAAATATAGAATATATAAATATTTTTATTGTTATTTTTGTTTTTTTGAGCTAGTATGGATTCTCACAAACTTATTCAACGCAAATCAGCGATACATTCCCCCACATCAATGTGCTTTAAATTTATTTATAGGATCAATGTAGTACGTTATATATTTTTTACTCCAACCTCTGAAGTATTTTTTTAGAGTTGTATAATAGTAGTAGTAGGAGAAGAGACTTCTTGAAGGAAAATGTATATTAAGTTTATATGTGTCATACATATTTACTTTCGAGGTAATATATCTACTAAAAGGAAAGACAACCCCTTATATTTTTACAAGAATGTATATATTAGTTTACTTACCTTTGCATATACCTTATTATGTTTACTCCCGTTGATTTGTGTTTTATTTATATTATTTGTTCTTATGCTTACGTTTTTCCTTGGAATCATGCTTTTAAATGTTATAATGGCCGACACTTCTTTGCTATCCTCTTCTGCAGGAACATGGAATAATCGATATGTTCTGTATTTTATTATGATTATATCAAAATTTGTTAAAATGATTGTTAAAATATCTCGCGAAGTTTATTCATTTTGTATTATACATTTCTGTATATTGTGATTTTTTTTTTCTCATGAAGTGTTAATTTTTATGCTCATATATCATGCTCTAGTCATGGTTGTGCAGTTGAATGAACATCGAAATAATATATTTGAATAATTTGTGTAATGAAAATCAGATTTAGTATTGGATAATCAAAGTTATAGTAAAAGCTTCACTTTTTCCCTATTAGCATTGAATTAAAATGGATGGTTCTCTTTTAGTATTTCATTAATATTTCTTTATACTATTATTTATGATATTTATCTATGATAAGGCTAACTTTGTTCGAAAAGTTTAATTTTGTTTGCCTTCAGCAAACTATGGGTTGAATTATAATTTTAGCTCAAGAATATAATCTATTCATCTTGTAAACGGAAAATAAAGTTCTTTTAATATTTATTTTTCTTGTGTTATTTACGCGAGAAAGCAATAGTCTTCAATATATGTTTTCTTCGCATGCCTTGAATATTTGTTTCATGAACTTTAAAAATAGGCATATGAATTAAATGTACTAACCTTACAGATACATTTTCTTATGTTTTATTGTTTTCCATACTTATAAATTCGAATTTCTAATAGTCTGATGGAAAATAATCAAAGCACGCCTTATAATATGAGGATAATGGGTAGAATACTTGAAAAAAAAGGACTTTTTTACTAATTTTCTGTCTATTTACACAAGTAAGTATTTATTTGCCAGAATAATTTACAAAGACAAAGCCTTCTAAAAAAATAAAACTTTGAGTGACAGTCGAAAAAGGATCAATCTTTAGGTAATGGTGTTTTTTTTATTCATTATTTTTAACAAGTGAGCAAAGGAAATTTAAAACGAAAATAGATGTGTGAAGAAGGTCCATTTCCCGTGGTCATTTCTGCCAGAATAGAGGCTTCGGCCGCGGCCCCCTCCTTCTCGTTTTTGTCCTATAAAAGTATTTTTGCAACAAAAAAAAAATTCAGAAAAGTTGTGTCAAAAGGTTAAAAAAAGAAAAAAAAGAAAGAACTAATTTCAAAAAATACAAAAAATGAGACGAGCAGGAAGGGGGCTAAATTTCTACTGTGGCACATCTTGTGAGAGGCTATTCCAGCGACACGAAAAAGTTCAGAACAATTTTATTTATATTGCATACTATTTATATTAGATTTAACATTTGTATCTTATCAGTAACACCTTTCGGTTTATATATTCATTTTACACTTACTATTTATTTTTATATTCAAAAATCCATATTTATAACTGGAGATGGATTAATGAGTTACCACTTGCTGTGTAAATAGTTTATTAGCATTTAGCACTACTTGTCTCAATTCCTTCTGGTGGCTCTTCAGGAGCTTAAAAAATAAAGAAAAACAATCTCAGCCTTAGGCGTCATCCGTATCCTTGATAAGTTGTCTTCATTGATTAGCAGCTACGATATGACAATGATTAACTGAAACTTTATAAGCTCAGAAAATGTTTTAAGCCATTGTCCAGAGGAAATAGTCAAATATATTAATATTGACATTTCTTTAGAATATTGACAACTAATATAATAGAATATTTACTAATATTGACAAATCTTTAGAATGCTTAAATTAGGTTAATTGTTTAATTTTTTTACTATTTTTTGTTTATGTTGCTTCTACTTTTATATTATGTGTTTTTGATATAGAAATTAAATATTCCTTGCTTATTTAATACTGTGAATTCCATCTAAGTTTTTCTAACGATGGTAAACCTAGAGTGGCGAGTTCGATTCTTGCCTGGGCAAAGGAAATTATTTAGTGACGAAATTCATTAAATAACATCCTAAAATCCCACCCTGGCTAGAAAAGGGTGGTAACCTGTAGATAACCCGTCCCGATTAGCCTTAGTTGCAAGAAGTGGACGTTAATAAATAATAATAATAACGATTCGAGCTGTGTGAGAATTACTTATGTTCGTATAGAGAAATATAATTGTCCGAGGCATCCACGTTTTCTATGTAACTATTGGGAATGGAACGATGGAACTGCATTTTTCAAATATTACCCAGTTCAATGTATTATTTAATTAATTAAGGTCACTAATAAGTGGAAATTCCCATATTACTAATTAATTATTTCTTTATATTCTCTAACATGAGAAAATCCTGCATGACCGGTTTTGTTCGACCATGTGATAAGTTAATAGTTTTTCTCAATAGGGAGTATAAAACTTGTTTCTCCTCAGTTGCTGATGTTTATCCATATACATTTCTAATTTTTTTTTTTTTATTGAGTCTCTGTGAATATAAAATGTGACAATTGCGTAATATATGAATAATGGTATTACATTTATTGATTTTGGAAGGTGGATCTAGAAGAATATACTATTCACAAAGTATGCTCCGAATAACTTCTTCCTGTCATGTTATAAATTGTTGGATTTTAGCATATTTTTTTTTTTCTTGAAATATATTTTTATGTGTAACATACGTATTAATTCATTTATTTACCTAAATTATTACTTAGCCTGTTTTAAAAAAATATATAATTTCATGAAAACATGTTACTTTTATAACGAACTTTTTTTTTTATTAATTTAATCTCCAAGATGTGCCACAAGCTAGAATTTTTAAAAATGATGTATTACGGTTTCCATTTTTCCGTAGTAAATTTTCTTGTTTTAACTTAGTACTAGTAGATTTTCCCCACGAACTCTGTATCCTGGCGTAGAAAAGAGACAATTGTAGCTCATAAGTGTTTCACTGCATAATATTTGTAACTTTGTTTTATCCTAAACTACCTGTGGTATTTATTTCTTTATTAAGCTTCTGGTTCGTATTTGAATTTATTCTCTTTTGGCAAGATCTTGTTTCTTACGTCGGTCTATGCTTTAGAATTTATTGACCTTCTGTGATACGTTTGTACTTAGACGAAAGGCCTGAGGAAAAATATAGGTAGTTATGCGATGTCAGTGCATTTTTTGTGTGGAAATATTTTTGAAATTTGGTCATATTTGTGAAATGTATTAGTACTTGCGGTGATAACCATTGCTGGAGGGTTGAACTAGGAATACACTTGTTTCCCGTGGAAACGTAAAATATAGATTCAATAGTGAACCTGTGAATTTCTGTTGATTACTACTAAAACTCTAGGCTACATGCTTAGGTATAATATGTTAGGCGTGCTTTGATTTTTGAGGAGGGGAAGGGCAAACAGTTTAGTTTTTTTTCTATAATCTAGGTAACATTCATGACTTAAGATAATAAAATAAAAAAATAATATAACATTTATTTTTTGCTATGCCTAAAATTAACCGTTTTTAACTAATGTAAACTTACCCTTTCGAAATATACTATATTTTTAGTAAATACTTATATTCGACATTTGGATTATGCATCGTTGTTTCAAATGAATAATTATGATCTGCAAAATAATCTTTTGGCAACTTACTTTGCAGAGGGTTATAATTGTGTTTATTTTTCGTATTAAATTTTTATCGCCAACGTTGCGGTGCTCTCTAACAAACAAGTAAATAAATAATGCTGATTGAAGAATATAAGATCAGCATGTTGCTCACGACCATTTATAGCAGAACTCACTAGCCTCCTCGGCCTGTGTAGATTCCAAATAATGGATCCGTAAGTTAAACCTCCCTTAAATATCTTGGTTTATTTTTATTTTTTCTACTTTGTCAAATAAGATAGACAAATAAATTTAAATAATAAAAAAAAAGGAAAAACTTTATCAATTTGTTTACTGGTTAAATCTTTTTTCTTTCAATATATACCGATTGCTTATCAATTTGGAATAGGATATATAAAATCAAAATGAAACATAAAACTTCCTATTCGTCTTGAGACCAACCCATTTTCTTTTCGAAAAAGTGATTATTCATAACTTCAATGTTTTTTTTAAATCTCATATTTATTTTGAGATCCTTAATACATATTTAAGAATACTTTTTTTATAATGACTCGTACCTTTGTTTTGCTTATTTTGCTTAACCAGACTCAGTTGATAATTTAATTTCAATTGTAGAGTTTTAAACACTTTTACCTGCCATTTATGTGAATTGAATATTAGATCATTTTATTATTGTATATGAAGATATTATAAGAAGTTTTTTTGTTATTTTTGAGTTGAGTTTTGTAACAAATTATCACATATTTTTCCATTTTCATATATATAATTTTCTTCTGTTTTGGTTTTCATTTTTCATACTGTTTCTTTTAAATACCTTTTGTGTATATTTATTTCATTGTTTGTGGAATAACCTTTCACATGATGATGTTGAAAGATGAGAGCCAATAAATGTTATCTGATTCTTTCTCAACTATTTAAGAAATGTGTTTTATTTTGATTGTGTATGATGTTTTTTACCTTTGGGGTTTCAGACCTATTAAAACTGTTTGAAATATAGCTTTCTCCAGAAGTGTTACGATTTTCACCACAATATTTCTCTTGTATTCTAACCGGCTTCCTTAGATGCTTAATTTCTCTACATTTGCGGAATAGACTATGGAAGCGATAAATGGACACATAAAAGAGCTAAAGGTTGTATTTATTAAAAACTCTCTTACTGAGGAAGCCGGTTGGAAAAACTGAAGAAATATTGATAGGAAAAAAGCGTGACTGGTCTGAACCATGCCGGAAGCTCAACCAAGTAGAAGTTTGTATTTCTGTGAAATTTATTTATCACTATACTTTTGTTATCTTTTTGCTTTATATTTTTATGAACATTAAGTTTTCGAATTTTCTTGAGAAAGAACCATGTCGGTGAGAAGTGCTCTTTACTGTGGTGTACTGTGAATTGCGTGCATGAGGGTGAATACGAATGAACACAACAAAGCTATTGAATTCTTTATTGATCACAAAGATAATGATGAAAACATGCTTTTTTTCAGGCAGAGGAACTCAAATGGCTATGGAAGAGCATCAGGGAACAAAGACTGTCTACTTAAAGGTTTTCACAACATTTATTACACACTATTTTATAATTATTCAATTAAATAATATTATTATATATATTAAATATAATTTATTTCTGAACAGCCTTCCTTCGGGTCAGGTGGTCATTGTGGTTTTGGGATGAGTTGAACAGCTGTCCAGTGAGAGGAGTGGTTCTGGATGGGTTGGGTCGTTACAACTATTTCTGTCGGGTCTTAAAGAAGTTACTGTTTTGTAAGGTCTTATATGTGTGTGTCTGTTCGGGTAGCGGGGTAATTGGGGAGTATAATGTTCATTTTGTTTGTTTGTACGGGTGGGGGGTGTTGCGTTTACTTGCCGAAGCATGAAACGGCGTTGAAGGCGCACTGCTTCCAGTAGGAGCGTTTCCTCTGGAGATCGCTGACGTCGACCTGAGAGCGGAGCCTGTTGACCACCTGCTTGGCGAACAGATAGTTCATGAGGGCAGTCTCGATGCTTCCGTCGTCGTCCACCAGCTTCTGGAACACACCCCAACGCATGTTACTCCAAAACATATACTGAATAATAAATAAGGGTTGTAAAAGAACAGGATACAAGGAACAATAGGAAATATATTCTAGAAAAAAAAGTCATCATTTCAAAATGATTTTACACGCGCTGTGTTAACATCCCATCAGTTGTGAATTACATTTTAACAAGACATTTACTGAATAAATGACCAGTGATGTTTTTGGTACCTCCTGCAAGTAGAATGGTTTAGCAGATTTACCTTACGGGAAATCAGCTATTGAGCTTACAAAAAAATCCTCAATTGTCCATCGGTCCTACACAGGAGATGACGTAAATGAGGTCCGTTCAAAACTATATATATATTTGGCTGACACCGCTTTAGCGGTAGCGATTCTTGTCTAATCGTTACCAAGCTCGATATATAATCATTTTATGTAAAAAGAAAGATGAAGTTCGTTAATGGCTGAAATCGGGCCAGTTTGAAAATTCGAAATATATCCGTTATGAGTCGGATCGAAGAATTGTATAGAACCAATCTTATTGCAACTGTAATGTTCCATAAATGTTATTTACATGTTCTCTATATTGAATATTAGTCGAGATATTTATAGAAAATTCAAAATATCTCCGTTAATATTTGTCGGATCGTTAAATGTTATAGAATCAATCTTTTTAAACTGTTAAAGCTCGAAAATAGTTTTTTATAGCATTTTTTCGTCACTATAGTATTAAGCGAGTTATTCGTACCTTCTTGTTTTTTGTCTTCATTAACCCCTTCTACTCATGGGTGTTTTACATGTAAATAAAGAATACGTAGTGAGATGATATCACAAGCGTGATATTTGTGAATATTTACAGCGTCTGATTAGTGAATATTTACAGAAATAAGAAAAACTATTTTCACAGATTAAAATTAAAAACTTCTCAGTAGAATATAATAATTCAATAAATAGATTTCAATAAATAGTTAAAATAAAGAAATGAATGAAAATGCTTCATATGAAGCAAAAAAAGGCAAGACCCTGAGCATAGCCGAAAACCTATTCATAAAGCTAGATAGGATGAAAAAAGGAGGCCTGAATATTAATAAGACGGGAGAAGGAACCAGGTTGAGGCATGTCTCGGAAGCCTCTCTCATGGCTCTCCGGTCCCGAGGCCTCAGTCACAGGGAATCCTTGGTTCCTGTCACATCATTGTGAAGAGGTTAGTCATTGTCTCGCTTTTCTATTTATCTTTTTTTTTTTCTTCTTTTACGGTTTTTGTATGCATTGCTTTCTGTAGCTCCTCCGGTGGTTGTTCCTTCATTTTACCATTTTTGGTTTTTTTAATTTTAATTGGACTATTCGTTTTTTACTATTTATTCTATTTTAGACTTTTTAACTGTAAATATTCTTTTATTTATTTTAACTATTTATTGAAATTGTGTATATATTCTACTGGCAAGTTTTTAATTTTAATCTGTGAAAATAGTTTTTCTTATTTCTGTAAATATTCACTGGGACACTAAGTTGTATGTTTTAACTCTTGACCATCGACATGTACATATATTTTCTAAATTTTACAATTAAATGACATATTATAAAACTTTTTATGGTATTTGTTTGCCAGCAGGGCACTGATGATGGAGCGTATGCTCTGAAAGTGCTCTGTCACAACGAATAAAGAACAGTGAAGGAACGAGGCATTTTTGTTTTTTTTCTTACCTGAGAAAGACCAACTAGTTAACAACATGATGTAGGCCCAAGAGGAGTGGAAGTTTATAGAAAGTAAAATTCAAAATTCCTCCGTCATTATGAGTCGGATGGAAGAATATTATATGACCAATCTGATTGGAATTTAATTTCTATAATTGTTGTTCTATTCGTTATTTTCACTACCTCAAATATTATAACCAAAATATTTGCTATTTTTAGTTTTCAGTGTCTCCCTACTTAGCCTTCTCATCTCACATTTGAATAAACCAGTATATCACGAAACGTTATCATTTCGAGCTTTTGTTTTATGTATTATTCTGACGTATTGTTTCTTCGGACAAGGAGATTAGAAAGGGCGAGGGGTAGTAAAATTGTGTATAATTGAAAATTTCAAATATATTCATTACTATGAGTCAGATAGGCTTATGTTACATAATCTGACCAGTTAAAAAAGTAATTTTCTAGTACTGTTGCTTTGCATGCCCCTCCCCCTCCCCAACTCGAATATTAGCTGAGAAATTTGCATTATTTAATTCTCAGTGTTCTGCAAATGCTTTCTACTACTCCTACGAATATGATTTTCATTTAAAACGCCTGAACCAGTAAACATTTCATTCCTAACTTCAATTTCAAGCCCTGTTCGCTTTAGGTTCTTATTGATGATAATAATGGTGGATACATGATGTCAGATAATCAGAATTGCCAGCACATTCCAAAATCTGCTTAGTTTATGCTTACAGATTTTTCTTTAAACTACTTCTACAAGCTATGATGATATATTGGCTGCCATCGCGGAAAACCTTATATCAGTGCTTGTAATGAAGGATGAAGGACTGTTTCTCCGTTAATTTTGTCCTTGAAGAACTCCTTTATAACGAGGAAGTAGCGAAATTTATTGTTTATCAATAAAGCTGAGTGGGTAGGCTCTTCTTCACATAAATTAGGATAAAAAAGCTCTTGCTTTCCCTCTAAATCCGCCGAAGAAAACCCTCCTTGGAGAGGACCCTATACTCTGTGGCAAGTTTGTCAAGCTTCCTTTTTAAATCCTACACCTAAAAAAACATTATAAATTGTTCTCCTATCTAATACTAAGTAACTCAAGGAAAGCAAGTGGCTATAAAGTCCATGACCAGCTATATCTTCTACGGAAGTCATGTGGTCTCTACATCTCTTTCACCTTTATTTTCTATACAATACACTTTAGCAGATTCCTTCTTCTTTATTAAAGTAAATCTTTATTGCCTCCCAGTTTGGTTTTTTGGCTGAATATGAGATAGTAGCTCTTGGATAGACTTCCACAGTCACACTGTTACAAAATAGTTAAGCTATGGAACCCCGTGACCCATATGCTGCAGTGCTAGTATCGATTTAACTGTACTAAAAGAGCCTAAGCAGTAAAGAATACAGTAATATCTAAACAATGTTCGATATTTTACTATATGAGGTTGCCATATTTGCAATTTCATGTCTTGGCTGAATATGCTATAAGTAACTGAAGAAATTTCTTTCACAATATGGCCCTCAAAGTCTCTTCTCGAGACTTTCTCGAGCTTTCTAGTCCATAGCCTTTACAATAAATGCGTTATTTTTCTCATGTATCTTGTTATGTCTACTGGCTTTCCTCCGTGAACAAGAATTCTGAAGTTTCTTGGGAAGAAATTCTATCGTATGAGAAATATTGTTCTGCGGCACACTACCCAACAATTAAATCCACAAATTGGAGTTTAAGATCCACCCCGGAGAGAAAACCACCCCGACGAACTCAAACAACGTTTTCTGTACATAAAATAATCTGACGGATCAAATATGAACTCAAAATAATTTTGTCGTGCCCATGGCTTGATCAGGTGTCCATGTAGTTTTATACGTACTGATGTATAACATTTACCAAAGAGGTTTGATCACCTCAGCTAAAAAGCTGTAAAATAGTACGTCCATGATTGCGGAGGTAAATCTCCTGAGGAACTATAAAGATTGATGGAAGAAAACATCAGATCTTACTTAAGACATCCCATTTACAACCAGCCAGCGATAAGAGAGGTATCTTACACAAAGAGATAACATTTAGAACTGTCGCGAACCAATATTGCTAGTTAATTATGATTGGAATGTTTTGCATTTATTATTTTACGTTTTAGCAGATTTCCCCTAAGGGAAATCAGCTATTGAGGTCGTACTCATGACGCGATTTTGGAAATTTTTCTTCAAATGTCCATCGATCCTACACAGGAGATGACGAAAATTAGGTCTGTTCAAAACTGTATATATATATATATATATATATATATATATATATATATATATTTGTCTGTTAACGCTCTAGCGGTCGCAATTTTTGTCTTATCCTTACCAAACATGATATATATTCGTTTTATACAAAAAGAAAGATCAAGTTCGTTAACGGCTGAAATCGGACCAGTGGGAGGGGGGAGGATTAGAGGGGGAGAATTTCGAAAATTCTTAATATCTCCGTTATTATGCCTCGGATAGAAAAATTGTATAGAACCCAACTTGATTGTTAGCTGAGAAGAGCTTGATTTGAATTTTTTAGTTTCCGGTCTTCAATAACCTCCCCCCCACTCCTACTCATCTCATATTGACAATATTCTATTATGTTATAAAGCACTTTTTTAAAGCTTAAATACCAAATATTGTTCTCATTGAACTAATAAGTTTTGAGATAAATGCAAATACTTGACGCACGTGGGAAATCTGCTTAGTTAACGCAGCCCCTGCGTGACGGACTTTTTATAACAGGCACTGTTCACAAATCCAAAATACAACTTCAATTTTGCTTCGCTAATATTATGTTTTAAATACTATAGATTTTATTTATTTCTTTTTCTAGGGACCAACCAGTGGGCTCTAGCATAGAGATGAGAGGTTCGTTTACATCATAATCACAGGAGGTGTACACAAGCGTGCACAACAAGCGTAAGCTGGATGTATGAAAAATTACAATAAATTTTATGATAAAGGAATTTATTATTGCAGATTTTGTTAACCTACCTTTTTATTTTATTTATTCCTAAAACGGAATGAAGGAGGAGACTTATTTAAGATATCTTTAAATAAATCCTGGTTTCTGCCTATTCTATGGTATACGAGTTCTTGAAACTGACCTCATTATGTAAAAGAAAACCGTATGATCCTGAAATGAGGCGTATGAAGAAAATCTAGAAGTAGCAGGAATCAGAATTCAGTCAAAAGGTCTTAATTATCTTTTGAACCAGTCACAATCTTCTAAAATGCACTCAAGTTATGGTAATTTTCTTGTACGAATGACAGTAAAATAGCCATAAAATTATAAGAATCAAATATTGCTAGATAATGACCTAGGAAAAATCACGTTAAACATGGAAATGTTATGACCTTATGAGCATTTGAATGGGTGATCTAACGAATGAGACCTTTATATTGAACTGCATTGAAATCCTAAAACGAAAACACTTAATGGTCCTCGTATATTTTTATCTTAATCATAGTTACATAGTGTGTATCAATAAAAATTGTACTGCTTTATTTGATATTGAAATTAGGATATAAGTTTTGCATAGCTCAGTTAATCCATATTTTTTGAACTGTGATCTCAGTATGCCCATTACTGACGTACGAAAAAAATAATTTTACATCTTCTCAAGAAGTTATTTATTTTTTATTTGACTTAAATTATTAGAGCCAGGTGGTACAGGAAATCAAGTATTTTTATTAGCCTTACCATTTTCGTGTTTTCATACAGAGGTTTCGGAGCCAGATGGCTAGGGGTGGGTACACAGGTAACAGTTACATACAGATATTTGCTGAAAACGATGAAAGTCCTTCAACACAATGAATATAGGTACAAGCTTACTGTTTCACTGACTCTTTATTGAGGGTGATTATCTGAGCGGGTATGAATGGTGTATTATGATAATTGCATTAATTAAAATTAGACATCCGTCATCACTTTCTGCAATGGAACATTAATATTCAATTTATGGAACATTAATATTCAATTTATGGAAATTGAATGTGTTTTTGGTATAGCTAGTGGTGTCACTGGCAGTCACACTTTTGCTTATCTTTCGGAGGGAAATTCAAATTTATATGGCCATAGAAATTTTTTGGGTAATTATAGAATTTTTCTGGGTGGTATTTATGAGACCTAGCATTTTTTTTAAAATTATAAATATCATTAATATTTAATAGAAATTATTGTCTTTTCCCCCATAAAAAAGTTATTTAATTAAGGTCGATTTAATTAAAATTAATAGGATAAGAAAAAAATAACCAATATCCCTATTCATTTTTGAGCAGTATATTTGTCTGTTACCGCTCTAGCGGTCACAGTTTGTGTCGTTATGTAAAACCAATGACCAAGTTCGTTAACAGCTGGAATATAGCTAGGAAGAGGGGGTTTAAAGGTATGGGGGATAATTTCACAAATTCCAAATATACTTCGGATCAAAAAATTGTATTGGACCAACCTTAATGAAAATTTAATAGCCTATAAATTTCGTTATCATGTGATGTCGCTATAATAATGTGTATCATGAATATAACCGAGATTTTTACAGTTTTATAGTTTTCAGCCTTCAATAAATCGCCACTCCTACTCATGTCATATTAACAATAGCATGTATATCATGAAGTACTTTATAGGAAGTTTAAGTTACAAATATTTTCATTGAATTTTACTGTGTGAAATAAATGCAAATTCGTTGTGTGCTAGCGTCATCATTTGTGATTTTACATTCTTAATTTGAATTGTTTTTTGATCTATACCACATAATATACTCGATATTTAACCGCTTTATTCAAAACAATATATCATATTAGTTAATGGATGAAATCGAACAAGAGTATGGAGGGTTTAGACAGGTGGAATTTGAAAATTCAATATATCTGTTACTATGAGTCGAATTGAAAAAAATTATAGAACCATTTTTATTGATAATGTGATATTATTAAGCTATTGATGCTCTGTAATTGTTGTTCAAATAGTTTCTCGTAACTCAGTTTTTAAGCGAGTTGTTAGAACTTTCTTGTTTACCTTCAATCTTGTTTTGTCGACCTTATAAACTACTGTTCATCGAATTTTGACATATAAATATAGAATACATGATGAAATGTCATTACTAGAGTGTCATACTAGCTAGTGGGAAATATATTTAGTTTACACAGCTCCTGCATGACGGAGTTTTCTATTAGTAATGTTGTTGATTCCTAGAGTGGAAGATCACCTGATGAAATTTTAGAATTAAGGGCAAACACTTCTGAAAAGACTATCTTGCTTAGCGAAACAGTTTGTGTTTTTAATAAACCTGAGTGCTAGAAGATAGTGAGGTGTTCTACCAGCATATATTCCATTTGTGAACGAGATAGTGAAACAAGTTTATAATAACTAGAAAAACCATATTGATTATCTTATCAACAAATAGCCTGTCAAGGATATTTTCCTTAAACTATTCTTGGCAAAAACGGTTACCCACACTTTTCTTTTACTATACCAATTAACAGGAAATTTTAAAAAAATCCGAGTTCCTTGCATAATATGAATATCAAAACATAGATCTAGTATTATAAGCAACCTAGGAATAATTTAAATACTATTATATGATGTGTGCATTTAAACTTTACCTTGTGGTTAAAACACAACCAATCTTCTCTGTTATCATATTTTATTGTTTTTAAAACATAACTTGTATTTGACTAGATTTTAAATAAAGTAGATTAATACTACGTTTAATATCTACGAAATATAAGAAAGTTTTGTTGTTTTATCAGGCTGTATATATTTATAAATCTATAAATTTCAAATTAATTGATTTAATTCATTTTCAGAATTTGGATTTCAACCCTCGAAAAGGAGCACATGCGTGATTAGTGAAAATAAATTTATTTTAAATAAAAGCATTTTTTGAATGAGGTGATTGACCCAGGGTCTCACAAATAAAGAAATATATTAAAAGAGAAGAATGTATGTACATATATAAACCCAATAGATATTAAACTCATGAGTATTTGAATAAATCCCAATTAAATAGATGATTAAATAGTTATAAATAAATTTCGCCCATTACATAAGTCGGTTTATAACCACATCTATTAGCTCAAGAGACCCACATAAAAATTACAAATATTACTTTCTCCTAAATTTAAATTGATATATGTCACGGACTACAAATGTAATTGCATTCCAAATCTCATAGTGAATTAATTAAACTTCTCCTGTCAAGAGAGGCTTGAATCAAAATTAAATTTTTCGCACGTGGATTTTTCCTACGTTCATTTGAAACATTATTCATTAAATATCACTAGAATATAAACAGATCTTAATTACATTTTTAAGAATATGCTCATATAAATACTCTCATTTGCAGCCTTTTTAATTTAATTGCAGCCGAGATTTTTAAATAACTAAGCATTACTTTAAAATTATTTAATTTTATGAAAATTTGTATAAAGAAATTTAAGCCTACATACGACATAAAATATGGTGTAAATAATTAACCTTAAATCGGTATATATTAGTGTAAGTTCATGTATGTATCTGGAAAAACAATAAATAATAAAAAATGTAGTGAAAGAAAGAAAAGCATACATTTAAATTTAAAAAAAAAATGTTCCTATCATTGTTAATAACGTAAGGTAACTAAGAATAGGTGTTAAAATTGCCAGATGGTAAATAAAATAAAAGTCCGTCAAGCAGTGGCTGCGTAAACTGAGCATATTTCCTACGCAAAGTTTTACAATAGAGAAATCTGCCTAATAATAACAGTAGTAGTAAGGAATCTCTAAACCTATTCGAGGGACGAACAGTTACTGAAACGGTCGCACTAGCTCTCGGTGGAAAGTCCCGAACATAGCCTACTCCTGTCGACCACACACACAATACGAATGCAAATATCTCGGTTAATATTCAAGATACGGAATATTTGTATAGAACAATATTTATAGTAAATTTAATTTGCAATAGGATTGATTCTATACAATTTTTTTCTCTGACGCGTAATAACGGAGATATTTTGAATATTCAAAAATCCCCAACTCTAAACCCCCCCTCCCACTGGTCCGATTTCAGCCGTTAACGAACTTTAACGTTAACTATATATATATATATATAATTTTGAACGGACCTCATTTTCGTCATCTTGTGGGTAGGATCGATGGACATTTGAAGAAAAGTTTTGAAAATCGCGTCAAGAGAACGATCTCAATAGGTGATTTCCCTTAAGGAAAATCAGCTAACAAAATTAAGATCTAGGTTAAATTATATTTTATTTATTTATATATTTTGGAGCTTCGCAACTAAGGCCATATCGCTCTAAACAAAATAAAAACATCATAAATATAAGATAAAAATAGAAAACATGTAATAATAATACAAGAAGTACAATACAACAAATACAAGGAAAAAAAAGTAATATGTAACAACAATTATAAATAACTCTGTGACTGAGGATATAACAATATTTACAAATTACAGAAACCCAATTAACTCAAAATTTATGTTTTTTATCCAAAACGAGAGTTATAGATATTAACCTAGTAGTACTATGCGATAATAACCTTGTACTTTTTCCTCCTAAAACGTTATGAAACAAAAAAAAAACTTTGAAATTTAATATCCACTTCAAGCTATGATGGGATTTTGGATTTCTTTTGGTGTGTTTAACCTGAAATAAATTCATATGCGTACGCGATACGTATTAAAACATAGAACCTAACTTGAATCCTTTATTTTTATTAAGTCAGTTACGAAAACATGAAAAACTGTTATCTAACCATACAGAAGCTCATATACCATAAATAGTTATTTTTTTAAATTTATGTTAATTTTCTAAAATTCGAAGATTTTCTGACTTAAAACTGATTTACTAAACTCAATAGTTATTCCTGCATTTTGAGTTTTACCTACAGTCTGAAAGAAGGCAAACATCTTCGGAATTAAATAACGAATGAAACGTTTAAATAAAAAATCTAGAAGGAAGGCTTAAACTGTGGAGAGACTCAGAAATCAGGAGGATTAATTTAAGTTTGTAGGATAAGCCACGGAAATCCTTTGCAGGATTCTCTCAGTCTGGATTCTGATATTTGAAAGAAACTAAACCTGCGAAAGCTTGAATATATTTCTGTGTATAACTAATTAAGTTGCTGTGTTAAATTATTAGAATTTCCCAAAATAAAGGCCCTCTGAGACTACTATTTACTAGCAAGTGTTTCTGAATAACTAATAATTTTCGTTTTGGGTGGTATGTGTAATTATTTATGTACGAACGGTGCTTTATAAAGGTAGTTTACCATCCAGTACAAATACTCAGATCTTAAATAATATGAAGTTATGCCGGAATCTATAGAACAAAACATTAGTTACTAGGACTTATGCTATGTTCTTGACCTACATTATGTTTTCCTCATTAAACCATCCAGTTAGCTAAGTACTTAAACCTGTTACACTAAGATTTGACTTCGTCAGGATGGCATTCTCTGGAAATCCCCCCTTAAAATATTACTTAATGTTATTTTGTTTTTAACCCTAGGAAACAATATTACACCGATTGAAATAGCTCAAAAATAAATCGTATATATATATATATATATATATATATATATATATATATATATATATATATATGGATACATACATATATATTTGTCTGTTAACGCTCTAGCGTTGTTGTTGTTGTTGTTTGAGTTTATCTAAAAAGATAGGCCAAGTTCGTTAATGGCTGAAATTTGACCAGTGTGAGGGGGGGGGGGTTAGAGGGGAGGATTTTCGAAAATTCGAAATATGTCCGTCACTACACGTAGGATCGAAAACTTGTAAAGAATCAATCTTATTGAAAATTAAATTTACTATAAATATTGGCATATACAAGTATTCTCTGTCTTGAATATTAACCGAGATATTTGCATTTTTATTAAGTGTGTGGGATACCAGACGAGATGAGATTGGCTCTTTTCGGTTGTGTCCGTGAGGTTCCGCCGAAAATTGGTTCTGCCGTTTCCGTAACTGTCGAGCTCTCGTGAAATCGATTTAGTGACTCATGTTAAGCTTTTTCTTTGTGAGATACATGCAAATACGTTCTGTTAAACCCCCTCTTCCCTTCTTTAGTTCTTGGGCTACTAACATTTTAGCCATTAAAATATAAAGTATACTGATTCATTATAAATTTCAGTACTAGATATAGTAAATAGTTTACAATAAAGTTAATATTTTATATTCAGACATACCCGTATATCAGTAATTCTTTTTCTTTTCGGTGAAGAATATGTCTAACTATATGTTCAGCCCTTAGTGGTTGGCAGATCTATTTGTTTATGATTCAGAAGCTTATTGAAATTAACTGAAAGAGTTCTCATTACCGTTTCTATTTACTGACTGTGGTGTTAAATGTTACAAGTATTCTGATTTCTCTATTGTAAAAATCCATGTGGGAAATCTGCTTAGTTTACGCAGCCTCTGGGTGACGGACTTTTCTAGCCAGGGTGGGACTAGGGATTTCATTTAATGAGTTCATCACTAAATAATTTCCTATTCCCAAGGCGGGAATCTATGTTTACCAAGTGAGATAAATGCTAACTCTTTAGCTCATGGGGGCAACAGGAGCCCTCAATTATTTTTAAAATAGTCCGTTCTTACGTGGGTCATTGAAGTCATACAAGTTGTGACCGTTATTGTGAAGGTCGAATGTCACCTTAATCACATTCTTTCATGCTGTATATAATAAGGCATAAATAATTATTGAATTTACTGAATATATTTTGTGCCTGTGGGTGGGGAGAAGGATCTACCTCGTTTCCTAGTTCCTACTAATTCAATTAATTGAATCATTTGAATACTACCTGTCGAGTTAATTCATTCAACATGGTTATATACGGCTCATCTTAACGACTAAGACATTATATATAAGGTGGTTCACCATACATTTATTTTCATTCTCCTTAAAAGTTGTTCTTTAACGGCTTCGGAAATCATTCTTTTTAGTCTTGTCTTCCAGCAGAACTCTCCTGTTGTCATTACTCATTCTGCATGTTTCTCTACTGAATATAACAGTAGGCCTTAGCCATAGGGCTAAGTGTTAAATCATTATTCTAAATGCACATAGTCAACTTTGAGTTGTGGGTTCAATTCCCAAATGGGTAATAGGAATTTATTTAGTGACAAACTCACTAAATACAATCCTCATTTCCTACTCTGGGCTTTTTTGCTCTTCACCGTTTATACCTTGTAGATCTACTAGAGAGGCTTTTAAAGTGGAGTGCTTTCTACTGGAAACAGGAGTGACTGATCTGATAACCATTATGGGTTTTATTTCAACTTTCAGGATATTCCCAAGTTATACACTTCCTAGATACCTGAATTTGAAACTATGAAAACTTAAAAAAAATGTAAATAACATTTGAGGAAAAACGGAATCTGAATTTTGTGGTATTATCGGTTTTTGCAATTGGGGTGGAATTTGCTTGCCCGCCTATCTGAAAGGCATCACAGTTCTGTTCTAGGATAACATTCGGCAAAACTATTCAGCGTATCCTATCTCTCTTTGGTCGTTACATATTGGCAAAGTTCTATTCAAGGGGGATGCTTTAAACTAACTTGTTTATAATAGTGATAGATTTTTCTCAATTCTTGAGAATTATTGGTGATAAAACTTTATGACAAATGTTACAACCCAATTATTCAAAAATGAATATCAAATTAAATAGCAATTCAAAATAAAATAATGATGATTAATAGCCATCATAATCGGGAAATTATAAATAACATTTGCGGCCCATTTAAACATGTTTGTTATTGTTTATTTTTCGAACAATATTAAAAAAGTAATCAGCCTTTTAAGCAGATAATGTTTCGGCATAAAAACTCAATCCATGCTTGAACACGTTAAAATTTATACTGTTAAAAATAATAATTTATTTTAAAAAAACATTCAAACATATCCTGATCAACAATGAAAACGCATATATCTCCGTAACTATCTCTCTGGTATTGAGAAGTAAAATCAATCTCAGAGGAGAAAAATAGGCATAGTATGAAAACCTGGTTTTATTTACTATGACGTCCATTTGTCATTCCTTCACCTGCTCAGAAAATGTGCTTGCTTTACGCAGTCCTGCGTGACGGGCTTTGCACTACGTGTTTTGTGAAGAGTTTACTATTTTTTTTCTCAACTATCTCCGTGCCCCCCCCCCTCCATGATAAGTATGGGGCTGATAAGTCTAGAGGGCAGTTTACCATTAAGATAATAGTTCCAATAACTCAAGTGGAATATTGACACCAAGGGTTGTACGTAGTCCATAATTCAAGGATATTTATGGATGAAGTTTATAGTTAGCATCACTTCAAGCCTATCGCAGCGATAAATATATCGTATCGTAGGTTATCTAAATTTGTGCTGGATTTGTTACAGATTGGATCGTTCAAAAATTAATATGCTGGTGGTATATATATATATATATATATATATATATATATATCTATATATATATATATATTTATATATATATATATATATGTTTATATATATATATATATATATATATATATATATATAAAATTGTAACCTCTGTCTGTACATTGATTTTTTTCGCGAAATTTCACGATAACTTTTCGTTTCACATGTCATAGACACCATATTTGCATTTTGTTTCTTTCGTGTATGTTTGTTTGTTTGTTTGTTTGTTTGTTACCTTTTCACGCATAAACGGCTGAACCGAATTTTATGAAACTTGGTATGTATATTACTACTAACCCAACTTAGACTTTAGGCTATATTAATTTTCTCTGAGACGAACAGGAGTGGGGGTTATAGGGAAAGCATGAAATTAAAAATAGCGATATTTCGTTTTCTATTGGTTTTTCGGCAAATATGCACATAACAAAAGTTGTTTATTTTGTTATTTAGAGTAACTTTTGTTATGTACACTTTTGTCGTATACCGAAGTTTAAATGCGTTATACGCTAAAAATTATAGCGGGAGTCAACAATATTATTTGCCAAAAAAGACTCAACCGAACTAAATAAAACTCGGTATGTGTATTAGCAGTGAGGCCTTCATTATAATAAGCCATACCAACATTTCTATGGACTGGCAGGAGTGGGGGTTATAAGGGAAGCCTGAAATTAAAAATAGCGATATTTCGTTTCCTATTGGTTTTTCCGCAAATATAAACATGACAAAAGTTGTTTATTTTATTATTTGGAGTAACTTTTGTTATATACACTTTTGTCGTATACCTAAGTATAAATGAATTATACGTTAAAACTTTAGCGGGCACTAACGGCTGAACCGAACAGCATTAATTCTTTCATGATTATAAGTTATATTAAAATTTTTAGGTTCGAACGGGAGGGGGGTTAAAAGGGAGGCCTGAAATAAAAATTCACCATATTAACATGTATAAGAGACGGGAAATATAAAAACATCGAAGACTGTGAACCCTTATCGAACAAATAATTCTATTATTAGCAAATCCACGGCAAAGATGGGTGGGTATCAATCCTAATAACTGGGACGGGTAAATGTCAAAATATTGTGTAATGTAAAGCCTGCTAAAAAATACCATCACCATTCAGTCTCAAATGAATTCCCGGGCGAAGCCGGGTATCTGAGCTAGTGTATATATATATATACTAGCTCAGATACCCGGCTTCGCCCGGGAATTGATTTGAGGCTGAATGGTGATGTTATTTTTTTGGCAAGGCTTTAATTTGCACAATATTTTGACATTTACCCGTCCCAGTGTTTAGGGTTAATTCCCGTTGTTGGCATTTGTTAATAATAAAATTAATTTTTTATGTAAGTCTTCACTGTCCTCTAAATTGTCATATTTCCCGTAGACAAATAGACTATGAAATATCGCGAATTTTTATTTCAGGCCTCCCTTATAACCATGGAAGAATTAATGCTAATTGACATACTGAGTTTTTGTTAGTTCGGTTTACTCGTTAGCGCTCAAAGAAATCGTTGACTCCCGCTTTAGTTTATAGTGTATATCTCGTTTATACTTTGTTAAAAGACAAAAATGAATATGACCAAAGTTACTCTAAATAACAAAATAAACAACTTTTGTTATGTTTATATTTGCCGAAAATGCAATAAGAAACGAAATACCGCTATTTTTAAATTCAGGCCTTCCTTATAACCCCCACTCCTGCCCATCCCTAGAAATGTTAGTATGGCTTATTATAAGGAAGGCGTTAGTGCTAATTCACATACCGAGTTTGGTTAAGTTCGGTTGAGTCTTTTGTGCCAAATAAAATTGTGGACTCCCGCTATAGTTTTTAGCGTATAACTCATTTATACTTCCGTATACGGCAAAAGTGTATATAACAAAAGTTACTGTAAATAACAAAATAAACAACTTTTTTTATGGGCATATTTGCTGAATAAGCAATAGGAAACGAAATATCGCTATTTTTAATTTCAGGCCTCCCATATAACCCCCACTCCTGCCCGTCCCTAGAAATGTTAGTATGGCTTATTATAAGGAAGGCGTTAGTACTAATTCACATACCGAGTTTGGTTTAGTTCGGTTGAGTCTTTTGTGCCTAATAAATTGTTGACTCCCGCTAAAGTTTTTAGCGTATAACTCATTTATACTTCCATATACGGCAAAAGTGCATATAACAAAAGTTACTCTAAATTACAAAATAAACAACTTTTCTAATGGGCATATTTGCTGAAAAAGCAATAGGAACCGAAATATCGCTATTTTAAATTTCAGGCCTCCATTATAACCCCCACTCCTGTTTGTCTTAGAGAATATTAATATAGCCTAAAGTCTAAGTTGGGCTAGTAGTAATACACATACCAAGTTTCATAAAATTCGGTTCAGCCGTTTATGCGTGAAAAGGTAACAAACAAACAAACAAACAAATAAACAAACAAACAAATAAACAAACAAACAAACAAACAGACACCAAAGAAACAAAATGCAGTTATGGTGTCTATGACATGTGAAACGAAAAGTTATCGTGAAATTTCGCGAAAAAAATCAATGTACAGACAGAGGTTACAATTTTATATATATATAGATAAAATTGTAACCTCTGTCTGTACATTGATTTTTTTCGCGAAATTTCACGATAACTTTTCGTTTCACATGTCATAGACACCATATCTGCATTTTGTTTCTTTCGTGTATGTTTGTTTGTTTGTTTGTTTGTTTGTTTGTTTGTTTGTTTGTTTGTTTGTTACCTTTTCACGCATAAACGGCTGAACCGAATTTTATGAAATTTGGTATGTATACTACTACTACCCCAACTTAGACTTTAGGCTATATTAATTTTCTCTGAGACGAACAGGAGTGGGGGTTATAAGGGAAGCCTGAAATTAAAAATAGCGATATTTCGTTTTCTATTGGTTTTTCGGCAAATATGTACATAATAAAAGTTGTTTATTTTGTTATTTAGAGTAACTTTTGTTATATACACTTTTGTCGTATACCGAAGTTTAAATTGCGTTATACGCTAAACATTATAGCGGGAGTCAACAATATTATTTGCCAAAAAAGACTCAACCGAACTAAATAAAACTCGGTATGTGTATTAGCAGTGAGGCCTTCATTATAATAAGCCCTACCAACATTTCTATGGACGGGCAGGAGTAGGGGTTATAAGGGAAGCCTGAAATTAAAAATAGTGATATTTCGTTTCCTATTGGTTTTTCCGCAAATATGAACATTACAAAAGTGGTTTATTTTGTTATTTAGAGTTACTTTTGTCATATAAACTTTTTTCGTATACCGTTTAATAAACGAGATATACGCTAAAACCTGTAGCGGAAGTGAACAATTTTATTTGGGACAAAATACCCAACCGAAATAAATAAAACTCGGTATGTCTATTAGCACTAACGCTTTCATTATTACAAGCCATACCCACATTTCTAGGGACGGGCAGGAGTGGGGGTTATAAGGGAAGCTAGAAAGTAAAAATAGCGATATTTCTTTTCCTATTCGTTTTCGGGAAATATGAACATAACAAAAGTTGTTTATTTTGTTATTTAGAGTAACTTTTATTTTATACACTTTTTTCGTATACCAAATTATAAACGAGATATACGCTTAAACCTATAGCGGAAGTGAACAATTTATTTGGCGCGAAAGACTCAACGGAACTAAATGAAACTCGGTATGTGTATTAGCACTAACACCTTCCTTATAATGAGCCATACCAACATTTCTGGGGACGGGCAGGAGTGGGGGTTTTAAGAGAGGCCTGAATTTAAAAATAGCTGTATTTCGTTTTCAATTGGGGTTTCTTTTATGCACATGACAAAAGTAGTTTATTTTTCTATTTAAAGTAACTTTTGTTATATTCACTTTTGTCGTATAGAAAAGTATAAACGAAATATTCACTAAAATCTAAAGCGAGAGCCAACAATTTTGTTGGGCACTAACGAATGAAGCGAACTTAGCAAAACTCGGTGTGTGAATTAGCATTAATTCTTCCATGATTATAAGCTATATTAAAAATTTTAGGTTCAGAGGGGAATGGATTATAAGAGTGGCTGAAATAAAAAACTCGCTTTTTTTATTTTCTATTTGTTTTTCGGCAAACATGCACATAACAAAAATTGTTTATTTTGTTATTTAGAGTAACTTTTGTGTACATTCACTTTTGTCGTAAAATGAAATAAACACGGGATATACGCTAAACGGGAGTCAATAATTATATTAGTACTTATTTAATGGTTTTTAATAAATGAATATTATGACAAATGATGTTATGTTTTCATCTTATATGATAGTTCAAAGTATGATTCGGATTAGTGAGGTTATAAATTTTCGTCGCCCCCTCCTTATTTATTTATTTTACCTAGAAATTAACTTTGTAATTTATTTCCAATAGAAATATGAACTATAAGAGCATTTCCATTATTTAATTTGTTTAATGTAACTTGATGTTATTGAAACAAATATGTGCTATCATAATAATTAAACGTTAATGGTAATGTCATTATGACAAAAAACAATATGCGTTTAAACTCGATATGATATGATATTTTCAGGGTACCACTATTATTTAGTTCCATCCGGTAGATAAATTATTAAAATAATGTTTTGAATCAATAATTTAAGTAGAAGAATTTTGAGAAGTCTCATGCGGGAACGGAAGATGAATGGAGCCTTACTAGATAATTGAGTTTACTAATTTCCCGTCTGGCATTACTGAAAGTAGTTTCCAGTGTGATTCGCTATTACAAATATAATCTTACGTTCAAAAACTTTGCCTTATATTATATGCGCTCGGATTGGCTTTTGAAAGGAAATATGTTCATTATAGATGATATTTAATTGTAATAAATGCTACCCATGATTATGGTTTGAATTATTGAAAAAAAGGTGAGTCAAAAAGTGTAGAGGGATAAATTAGGAACACATTTTCATTTATTCTTCAAAACTAAAATTTCTATTATATCAATCCTCTGAAATTACACTTCAGGGTTGGCTATTTCGGAAAACCATTACGTCTTGGATGGAAATGTAATTGTACACATTGAAGTCTTGCTATCAAAATACCATCTTTAGTAAGTCAACAATGATTTCCCGGGCATCGCCGGGTACCTTAGCTAGTATATATATATATATATATATATATATATATATATATATATATATATATATATATAAAAACATCTATAATAGCCTACTCCCAGACTCTAAGTAGAAATTATTTGCACATAATCTTAAAAATATGGTTTTTATGGTTAACTTTGTAAATAATAGTTAGAAATTACTGTTAATGAAGTCTAATTAGTTCTTCAATGGATAAAGCTACCTATTCCAAAATATTATTTTGGACCAAAATATTACAAAATACTTTTTTTTTGTAACAACAAACTACATAGTTGATAATTTACAGAGTGATAAGCGCATGAAAATTTATCATAGTATGTACACATGACGATTTGGGAGATTTTAATTCAAAAACCGGTAATTTTGTTATTTGTTTTAGAAATGTAAATGGTATTCCATAATATTTGTGTGTGTGTGTGTGTGTGTGTGTGTGTGTGTGTGTGTGTGGATATTGATGGCTTTTGAATCTTTGAAATTCGGGGCTAGTATGGAGTTGACGGAACGAAAAACCGAACGGACAAATATTTTTGTATAGTCCTCATTAATTTTTGGATGGGAGAGAAACATTTATAACTAATTAATTATACTGAAACCAGTAGACAAAAACAGGCCTTACTTGAAGAGGTAAATAACTTTTGGCAGATTTCCCTTAAGCTATTGAGGTTGTACTCATGACGCGATTTTCGAAATTTTTCTTCAAATGTCCATCAATCCTACCCAGGAGATGACGAAAATGAGGTCCGTTCAAAACTGTATATATATATATCTATCTATCTATCTATCTATCTATCTATATATATATATATATATATATATATATTTGTCTGTTACCGCTTTAGCGGTCGCAATTATTATTTAATCGTTACCAAACTTGAGATTTAGTCGTTTTATGTAAAAAGAAAGATCAAGTTCGTTAACGGCTGAAATCTGACCAGTGGGAGGGGGGGGGTTTAGAGGGGAGGTGTTTTGAAAATTCGAAATATCTCCGTTACCATAAGCCGGATCAAAAGATTGTATAGAACCAATATTATTGCAAATTAAAGTTACTATAAATATTGTTCTATACATTTATTCTCTATCTTCAATATTAACCGAGATATTTGCATTTTTATTAAATGTGGGCCGAAAACGAACGTTTCAGGCCAAAAGCTAGTTCGGCCCTAACTGTTCGGCTCTCGTATAGAGATTTCTCTATTGTATAGCTCCATGTGGGAAATCTGCTTAGTTTACGCAGCCCCTGCGTGACGGACTTTTATAATACGCGGTAGGTTTGTTATTATTGAGTCTTGCTATTGTATTATAAGGAGTATAGCTGTCCCAATTAGCGAATCCAAATAGATGAAAGCTATTGAATAGTATTAGTTCTAAGCTTGTTATCCACATAGATTTAATGTCTAATTAACTTCTACTAGGAAAACTATTATATTGATTTAAAGACGCATTGTATTTCCATACATATTATTCTACTACCATAGTAGCGTCATAACAGGAAAATTTACATTCTTGGAAGAGTTTCTTGTATATTTACCCATGAGGAAGTATATACAACAGTTCGTATAGCAAGACATAGTTCAGGTATTTATTTAACTATTTAGTCGGATTTGCTTTTTTAAATGGATAAAAATTATTCAAACAAGATAAAAGAAATACAATGCCAAAGAGGAAACTAAACAAGAAGTACCATTTTTGGGAAATTGAATTCGCAACAAGATTGCTTACAAAATTTGTTTCTATATTTCAAATATAACATATTTTTAGTTTTTAGATTCCACTTCCATTTATTAATTACACCTCCCCCCCCATTCAATATTGAGCCATTTACGAGATTAAGCCTTAGAACTGCTAAAAACATTCATATGTCCACATTTATGACAAAAAACACACAAAAGTACTGCGTAATTCACGTATAATGTCATTGTGTATGACTCACTATTAATAACTCACATTACATTCTCTATTTCTACGTCAAAATTCGATTACTAGTAATGGAGGGGGGGGGTATTGAAGGCTGAAAGCAAATATCACAACAATGGTAGAGCAAGCATCAAACAAGAAAAAGATTGGTTGAAATAGTTATTTATTATACAAGTGACGAAAGTAGATCATTTTACAACTCGAGTGAAACGTTTACCCACACGAGCGAAGCGAGTGTGGTAATTTCACGAGAGTTGTAATTTCTACTTTCGTCACGTGTGTAATATTAAATTTTTTCTGTAATCGTGTAATACATGATCGGATGTAACCAGAATATGAACAAAATTAGGATGTTGTGAAGATTATGGTATTAGAAGGTTATAAGCATGGTTGTGAAAGGTTATAAGCATAGTTATAAAAACAACTAGTGATGATTGTGAAGTAGTGCAGTTATAAACAAGGAAGGTAATAATAATTAAATATAAATTTTAAAATATATAGATTAATTACACCAATAAATCAGACAAATTTCAATTTATATTGATAAAATAAATTCTTACAATGTAAAGAAACATTTTAAAGCATTTAATTTCCAACTTAATTTATACTTATTACTAATTAAGAAAGTGATTACTTTCTTCACTCTATTGCAAAATGTTTCACTTTCTTCACTCATTTCAGTTTAGTAATGTTACCATTATTCAACGATTACAGGAAAAACATTTTTTTCAATCCTGCTCATAGTACCGGATCTTTTTTGAATATTCAAATTCCCTCTCCCTATATTCCTGCTATTTCAGGTCAGATTTAAGGCATTAACTAATATTATCTTTGATATGAATGTAACAGTTATATTTCGATTATCGTGTAGATCAAATGAACATTTTCAAATTAAGAACGTAAAATCCTATCTGATGACTCTTACGCCCACCAGTCATCACACTAGGTAAATTCAAATGCGATGAAAACAATATTTGTTATTTAAACATCCCATAAAGTGGTTCACGATATAAAACCTTATTTTTAATAAGACATGAGTAGAAGAAGGGATTTACTGAAGGCTGAAAACTAAACAAGAGTGCAAATATTCCGGTTAAAATACATTTCAATCCGGGGTATAATAACGTTTCGAATTTTCAAAATGGCCTCATCTAAACCCCCTTCCCACTTGTTCCATTTCAGCCGTTAACGAACGTGATCAATAGCATTACATGAAACGCGCATAATATATCGAGTTTGGTAATGTTGTTTTAAAAATTGCGGCCGCTAGCGTGGCAAGAGACAAATATAATATATATACGGACCCCGTATATTAACGGACATATCATATCCTAGGTAGGATCAATGGGCATTTTAGTAAATGTTTCAAAAATCGTGTCATAAACACAACCCTAATTGCTGCTTTTCTCAAAAGGATATCGGCTAAATATATTTTCCGCGAAATTGTTAACAAATAACTACTTAACTATCTACCAATCTGACTATATATATTTGAACGGAACTCATTTTTGTCATCTCCTTGGTAGGATCGATGGACTTAGGAAGACATTTTTGGAAAATCATGCCATCGGTACAACCTCAATAGCGGATTTCCCTTGAGGGATCTCTGGTAAAATTTAAGGAGAGTTCCTATTTTCCCGTTTGATTTCTCGTAATTACTTCCTGGTGCGTAGAAACTACAGAGGAGAGGATTCCCTCACGTAAAGGATTAAAAGTTCGGGTTTAAAAGTGCTTTCACGCACACTTGAAGATCAGCACGATCTGAAAGAAACTGAAGTGGTATTCCACTTCATCTTGACTTCCAGGTCAAGGTAAATCGTCCAACACTTTAGAATACTGCATACAATGTCTCCCTTTCTAATGAAACTAAATTCAAAAAATGTTTTCCTCTGATCTGTCTCTTCATTTCCAATGGCAAAATTTTTCCCACCAACTGTTTTTCACATTATTTATTAATGCCCACTATATGCTTCTTCCGATAATTGGTACTAGTTATCTCCAGGTTACCATTCTCTAACCAAGGTTGGACTAAAAACATTATTTAATGTGTTCGTCTCTAAATGCATTTAACCTACCCTCATAAGAACCAAACCTTAGACACTAGATTACGAATTAGAATAAATCTAATGGGTTCAATCACAAAGCTGAATTTAAATATTACAATAAGGTGTTAGTAATATCCACGTTACAAAATAAACGTTTTCAGGCTGCAAAAGAGAACAGATCGGCATCAAAGTTTGGGAGATACCCAAAGTATTATAGAACTGGTTATAATATTTTTTCCAAGGATAAAAATCAAACATGTTTGTGGAAATAGTTCTATAATTATTTTGTCTCACCATCATGTTAAGAACTCTGTAAATCGAAACTATTTCGTTCAATCCTTTGATTATGGACATACAAATAACAGCCTGAATCACATCTGAGCACGGCTTATGTAGGAATGAATAATATTCACTTTCATTATTAACGTATTAAAGAAATTTCCACTATTGTCTTCACAATTTCTCACCAATCTTCTTCTTTAACAAATAGGACAGCTCTTAGAACAAATCCCAACAAGCGGATCAAAGGCTTTTCTTTAGGACTTGGCCTGTTGACGTTGACTGAAATCGACTGATCGTTTGAGATTTTAGGATAAGTCTTAGAGAAAAGGATTCGGTCTGATTCTCCATCTGTATGCTCTTTTATCTGGAATGGCTAGCGATGGTTTGTCTGGAAATATTACAGCGTTCAGTCTTTCCCACAACCTCTTATACCTGTGCCACTCTTTTCCCTTCTACCGAATTTATAGTTCAACAGTCTAAAAGAACTTTTGAGACATACTAGAGTAGAACTTTTTTCTGTCAGATTGTCTATAATAGTTCTGATCTGGAATCCTTTAAACGACCGGGTTTAAACTTAAAGTTTTCGTGGAAGTATACAAGTGTACTGAGCGAAATTCGTATGTTAGGCTTCACATTTTTGTAAGGGAATACGTTTATAGTAGACTAGCTCATAAATATATGCCAATGACCGAATATATTGTAATAAACTATTAATGGATTACTATAATATACGGGTACAGTGGTTTCCTGTAAAAACCATAAAAGACGAACTTAAGGAGGGTATTAAGGGAAGTCAAAAGTAAAAGTCGTAATTTTTAGTTTCTATGCTTCAGATAAAAAATGTTTACAATACATCACTGCTATTTTTATATGTATTAATTATAAACAACAGTTATGTTGTATACTCTGCATTCATTATGATAACTGGACCTTTTTTTTTCAAATATAAATTAATATGTATACACTGGATTCAAAATTTGAAGTGTTTTTTCAATCTAGGAACATCAATATCTTTCGCAGTTTGTTGAAATCAATTATCGTAAGTAATGTTTGTATACAGAGTTTTAGGGACTATCGCAATTTCATGACACATATTTATGTATTTAGACACTTTAAAAGTCTTTTTTTTTCTTTTTCTTTTTTTTCAATTTTTTTTTAGGGTGATTATATATTTTTATGACATCAGAAATGTTCTTTGTCAAGTTTGTTAATCCTGATGTATTAAGGGGTATGTTTCGAAGCATCATTTAGGGAGGTTGTCGCGGCATTTAAAAAAATAATGCCTATGTATTTGCTGTCATTCTATAAGCAATTATATGTACCCCACGTAAATTATAATACATACTTTTAAACTTGAAAGAAATTATCAAGATTTAAATTTCACAAGTAAATAAGGTGCCTGTGAGAGTAATGGCAGAGGTTAGATTTGGCGCAGCAATGGACTATCAATCCACTTGGGGTAAGCTGACAAAATCAGAAATCCATTTGTTGGATTGAGTGCTTATTCTCCGTCTTCATTATGCCATCTCTTGCCGCATCACAGATCTGTCTCAGCATCAACAATAATCTTTCCACCTCAAACCACTCTTCCACGATTGTTCACTAGTGACATTCATATATTCAGCAGAATTGTTTAACCTCGTCTGTTTGTCTCTTTTCTCTTTTTCGGCAATATTTTTGAAAGCATTTACTGATATTGGTCACAGAAAGATTGGGGATTATTTAACACGTTTCCATATATTGAGCTCCTGCTTATTAATTTCTTCAATTGTTCATCAATCCTATGAAGTGTTTTTAACTTAATGTTATTTTCATTTTAACACAACAAGGAGATAATCTGTATAATCTACGGATCTCTATTGTTGTTATTTATTATCGTCCACTTTGTGCTACTATGACTAATTAGGACAAGTTATCTATAGCTTACCTCCCATTTCTAGCCAGGGTGGGACTAAGGGTTTTATTTAAAGAGTTCGTCATTAAATAAATTCCTATTGTTCAGCTGAGAATCCAACTCACGACTCTAGGATTCTCAAGTGAGATTAAACAGTGGAAACTATACTCAATTGTTAATCGTACCTATAAAGACAGTAGTGAAAATTATTATAGACTTTATCATTGGCCAGGTAAAATATTTAATTTTTCAAAATATGATTAAGAATAGAATTTTTTTTTTATTTTTTAAATTTTACGTATTGATTGCAATATAATTTTAGCAGGCATTCCTTAAGGAAAATCAGATACTGAGAATGACCTCATGAAGTGATGTTTGAGAACTTTCCACCGAAAAAGTGTTATTTTTTTTTTAATGTTCAAAGAGTTCCAAGTGTACAAAAAATGAGTTCCGTTCATATATATATATATATATATATATATATATATATATATATATATATATATATAAGTATGTTATAAGATTAAAGGTTAGGTTCACGGTGATGTAATTCACGTTTCGATTTATTGGATAAAAAAAAATGTATGGAAAGTAATAAATAAGGAAAAATTTGCCTTTTTATTTTGTGTCCTCCACTAAACCCTGCCCCTTTAGTCAATTTCGACCATAAGAGAGTTGAGTATCATTGCAAAACTAATCGTTCCTGCGAGATATATACATACATACAGAAGGAGGAGCAAAAATAGTCAATATGAGTTCAGGGAGGGTCAAAACTAATAATCCCGTTGAAATCGGAAAACCCAAAAATTTTCGTAATTAAGATACTTCTTTTACTTCGTACCATGGATGTAAAATGAGATTGGAACACTACCTAGATATAGATGAAACAACACAAACGTTTTTACATATACTCTAATACTGTTCAACAAATAATGAAAATAGATCAAATTTAATAATGAACATAATTTTAAAAGGAGGTAATTGGCCTGAACCACCTCATATTTTATTTAATAAATACAATAAAGAACTTATTATGTTTATCAAAACTATGGATATGGATGTAGGAAAAATGCATTAGAATGTAAAGTTGATTGTGAGGAAAGAGAATTATAATACAATATATTACCTATACATATGCTCGCAAATTAAACATCGGTTGAGTTTAACTTTAATTGATTTGTTTTTATTTTAATTATTTTTTTTCATTTCATATCATCAATGATTATTTGATTGATTAACATGTATATACTGTAAAATAAAAATGTATTTAAACATAATCATACATTTAATATTCCATGTGACAATGGAACATGATTTCAAATAAATAAGTCCTCTTTGAGTTACTATGAGAAGAAGAAAAAAGGATATAGATGAAGTGAATTTTGTAAATTACCTGAAACCATAATGGAAGTGGCCTTAATTGGTAATTACGCACCATTATTAACAAACCGTGGACATTTAATTTATGTGGTTGCTGTCAATTTGCCTTTTAACAAACCCTCTTATTAGCCATTGCTATGTTAACAAGCTTCAGCCGTTCAGTAATAGTTAGTAGTCCAATTGGTTAGTTGATATCTCATTTGCAGCTCATGAATTAAATCCTGATTGGCTTCCTGTTACAACGCTAAAATTGTCTGAATCTCTAGAACAAAATTATCTGTTCTGACTCCCCTTGAGCTTTTTACCAGATATCCCTTAATATTGTTGCGTGAAAGATTGGCAGAGAGAGAGAGAGCCGCGTTTCTTGGCCAGGCCCTTCTACAGATATATATATATATATATATATATATATATATATATATATATATATATATATATATATATATATAAGGGACTCTCACAGTACCCCAGAGTTGAGTGGTTGCTCGACGAGGGATGTTCAGCGCGACTTAGTGCAGTGCGGTAAAGTGTTTTTATAAGAAGAACAGTGTTGTGCCGTGTCTGTAAGTAACAGTTTAGTGCGTGTTTAAGACAGTGCAGTGCCGTCGTTTTATGTGAAGTTCAGTGACCGCGAGTGAATTATTGGGCTGTGAAATCTGAAGAACAATGACACTATCAGTGTAATACTGTGAGTAGTAATAGTTAACCAAGAGTATTGTGCATTGTGAAATAAATTGTGCAGTGATAAACTGTGGAACTTGTTTAATTTTGCAATCCAAAAAAACTCTTCTTAACAACGTTTATTACCGGTTTTGTAATAAAACGTAACAATATAGACGTTTTTTTGTTGCTCTTTAGAGACTGAAATCGGACAGAGGGTTTAGAGGGGGATTTTCGAAATATCTCCGTTATTAAAAGTCGAATCGATGACATTTATAGAACAAATCTTATTGCAAATTAAATGTTCTATAAATGTCATTATATGCTTTTTTTCATTATCTTGATTTTATCCGAGATATTTGCATTTTTTAGTTTTCCTCCTTCAGGAAACGCGACTCCTACTCACGCCATTTTAACAGTAAGCAGTTATGTCATGAAGCACTTTATTTAAAGACTAAATGCCAAGTATTGTTCTCAATGAACCTTCACGTTTTGAGATAAATGCAAATATGTGACGACACGTGGGAAATCTTAATAATTAATTAATAAATAGTTAACACGCCTGCAGGCATGTACCTAGTCTTGGAATGTTGAAAATTCATATATAGGATTTTTCGAACACTCGTGCATGGCTGTTCACCATTCTTTTATGTACTGCTGTTATGCATGTTTAGAACATAATATTAGGCTCTACATAATTAGAGCATATATTACGATCAATTATTTATATAAGAATAGATCGCTTTAGAATGTCATTTTGTAGACCACACTCACTTTTCTTCTTCAATTCTTCATCTTTATTAATCAGCTCTACATGTTTCACTTCCAACGAAGCCTCTTCAGTGAATTTCACCACCTTAGATTTAAGTACACAAACTTCCACTCAGGGAGCCATGTCAATACTTAATCATAACTGATTTAATATCGACTTTATTTTGCGAACTCATTAGGTCCAAGCGACAACTTTATAAGACTCTGCATTCGCGGGTTATTTCAGCCATTATTTAAAAATCTTCTAGTGCTTTATAGATATTTTCGCTAGTTCCTATGATGCGTGTACTTGTTCCGAGGCAACTGTTCACCTTGCCAATACGTGAGTCCATAACAATAACGAACCCTGTTATCTGTTGAAATGATATTTGTAGTCCTGTTCTAGAACAACACAGAGCCGTTTCGGAAAGAAAATAAAACATATCCACCAAACTTGAGTAGGATATTTTTTTCAGAAAAGAATAAATTATTCCAGTATCAAACGATCAACATTTATCATTTTCTGAGATTATTTTTATTAATCCGTGCAAGAAATGGAAATTGGGTGTTAACATTATAATTTTTACATACATACCTAAACGGCTTGACCGATTTGAATGAATTTATTTGTACGCGGTTGGGCAGATGGAGCAGGCGTTGGGAGGCCTACAATTGAAAAAAGTCCGTCACGCAGGGGGTGCGTAAACTAAGCAGATTTCCCACGTGAAGTTTTACAATAGAGAAATCTGCCTAATAACAACTGTAGTAGTAAGAAACCTCTAAACCTAAAACATTATTTAGGGCGTAATAACCCAGTAGTTTCAAGCCCCAAAAAACAATTAACCTAACCTCAAAGCCTATTCACGAGGGACGAATAGTTATGGAAATGGCCACCAGAGCTCTCGGCGGAAAGTCCGAACATAGCCTACTGGTGACCACACGCAGAATACAAATGCAAATATCTTGGTTAATATTCAAGATAGAGAATAAATGCATAGAGCAATATTTATAGTAAATGTAATTTGCAATAGGATTGATTCTGTACAATTTTTCGGTCCGACGTATAGTAACGGAGATATTTCGAATTTTTGAAAATCCCCCGCTCGGAACCGCCCCTCCCCCGGGTCCGATTTCAGCTGTTAACGAACTTGATCTTTCTTTTTACTTAAAACGACTAAATATCGAGTTTGGTAGCGATCAAACAAAAATTGCGACCGCTAGAGTGGTAACAGACAAATATATATATATATATATATATATATATATATATATATATATATATATATATTGTTTAACGGACATCATTTTCGTCATCTACGATTGGGAGGATCGATGGACATTTGAAGGAAAATTTCGAAAATCCCGTCATGAGTACAACCTCAATAGCTGATTTCCCTTAAGGGAAATCTGCTAATAGCGATATTTCGTTTCCTACTGGTTTTTCGACAAATATGCTCAGGATAAAAGTTGTTTATTTTGTTATTTAGAGTAACTTTTGTTATATTCACTTTTGCCGTATAATTAAGTGTACGAGATGTACACTAAAACATTAAAGTGGGTGCCATCAATTTTATTGGGCACTAACAATTGAACCGAACTTAACAAAACTCTATATGTAAATTAGCATTAATTCTTCCATGATTATAAGCTATATTCAATTTTTTTTAGGTTCGAACGGGAGTGGGGGTTATAAGGGAGGCCTGAATAAAAAAATCGGGATATTTCATTTTCTATTTGTTTTGAAACAGCAGCAAACGTGCACATAACATAAGTTGTTTTTTGTGTTATTAAAAGTCTCTTTTGTTTTAAAAATAATATTATTAAATTTAATATCCTTATCGCATGATATATCATGCAAGACAGCGTCTGTCGCGTCCACTAGTAATAAATATAACTGGAAATCAGCACCGGGTTCTGAGTCGTTTTAACCTGATACTGCCGTTTAAGGTGTGGACTCGGTTGTCCAAGCCATATTTCTCTCTCTCTCTCCACACACACACGCAGGTAACGGGTCACCAACCGGGTGTACCAATCGGATTGGTGAAAGCAAGGTGGTCTTAGAAATGTATGCGAAGAGTTGACTGAAGAAGAAACAAGACATCAAAAGCGAGTGCTCGTTTGTAAAAAAAAAATGACAACTAGAGGAAATACCGGGAGGTTTCATTAAAAAGATTTTAACTCTTCCTTTCCCCAATCATTTTTCTTTTCAGCGATTGCGAAGAATCCAGAAATTAAAAGCATTTGAAGTTTTAAAAGTCATTCGTGGCTAGAATACACGGATAGCGGTTAACTGATGCGCAAATTTTTTTCAAATTAAACTTCTTACTTTTGTACTATTCTTTTTAGAAATGAGTGTGTTTCGGTCCAGTGAACTGTATATAGGGATTTTTAAGATCATTAATAAAAGCTTCACTAATGTCAAGCTATCGAGTGAAAACATTTAAATGGCTTTCTTTCATAGAAAGATTTTCCATTTTACTCATAGTTTTTTTTTTCTTTCTTTTTCGGCTTTAATATTTTTTTTTCATGAACGTATTAACATTTTTTTCATACCTGGTTTTAGCCATTATTTGTCTATTATTATTGTTATTGTAAGATTCCAATAAAACATTATTTCTAGCCATATATAAAGATATTTAATTAATAGTTTCTTATTGCATTGTGTTTTAAGGCCATGATATGGGAAGTACATTTACTAAAAAGTTGGAAAAATGGGAGAAGTCATTATACAACATTCAAGATAAATAATATTATATGTTATTTATTACGAATTAGCGTATCAATAAATCTGTGTAAGAGTGTACATTGAAGCAACCTCTTCGATTTTTTGAATAATTGTTCATTATTCATTGATGATTGAAACTCTTTGCCTACAGTCTATGGTTTATATTAAATTTGAGTTTCATAACTTTATTCCGTAGTACAATAACAGTGATGTGGGACTAGAAATTATATTAATGTCCTAGTTTGCGTGCTCTCAGTGGTGACTGTACTCAGTCTAAGACCTACATAGGAAAGACTCCTTGATTTGCACCATTGGGCATGAGAGATATTCACCACCTACCTTTATTGTTGGTTAGTCTAGCGCAGAATACCAAAGGAAACCATTAAAATCCCTCAATGCTATGTTGAACGTTTTATTTCCTTTCTTCGGAATCAGAACTTAGGAATATTTACTGAGTGAGTATTACTTCCAACTCATTCATAAAATTAAAAAGTTTTCATACTCCGAGTTTTAACCAATAATATCGAAGAGGAAGTCAGCTTGTACAAGACATGTAAAGAAACAGCAGGGCTATCTCTATCCTGTGTATTCTTTATGTTTGAACAACTCCTTTTCACAAATTTATTGAGAGTCCTCGAGGTATAGAAAAATCTTGAGTGTGAAGAGGCAAAATAAAGGACCCTTGAGTTTCTTTCTGGTCTGTGGGTGAGAAGGATTGCAAGCAGTGAAAGTAAAACAGGCTTCAGATTCTGTTTTCAAGCCATCACATTTCTCACCTGGGAGTTTTTAGTTATTTATTTTTCTTTCTGGAAGACTCATTGTTTAAAACACAAGGAGACTTTTCACTTTGACGTGCTTTTTATTTATTGAAATAATTTGTTTACTTGCTTGTACGAAGAAATGAAAATATTGTATCAAAATTTTAGGGTTTCTCGGAATTATTTGTTTTGTTCTTCCCTGTGCCTATTCTAACTAGTTCCGGCGACCTCTCTTGATCAAAACCGACTAAGGGGAAGGGTTAGAAAGAACCAGTAATAAAACATTAAAATTCATTGTAACTACAAGAGATAAACAAAATTTGTATAAAAACATTTGTGTATATCTTGAAAAGGTCTGCTTATAACCCCCCTGGCTAGAAAAGGGTGGTGACCTGTAGATAACCCGTCCCAATTAGTCCTAGTTGCATTAATTGGACGTTAATAAATAACTAAATATTAAATTAAATAATTAATTTAATATCTATTATAATAATATTAATATAATTATAATAATAATAATAATAATTAAATTAATATTATAATAATATGAATTAAATAGAAGTACAAATGAGCTACGTGGTAGTCAGATGTTTTTAAATTACTGAGAATTATTTATTTTTATTTTATAACTTCAGCCTTGAAATTCTACACCAATAAATGATTTGAAAATTTTATCGGCATAATTTCATTTTTGTTATAATCCTAAACATTTGCCCCATTTCTGATGGGCTCGATGAATACTGATTATTACTGGTTGGGTATTGAAATTGAATTATGATAAATAGTCGGGATTTGAGCTGTTATAATAATAGTTATTTTCTCACATGATTGCTAATTGAAACATAGTTACATTCAAGATCGCATTAGAACGTTTTTAAATATTGATAAGAAATCCTATAAATAATGAAAAGACCAATTCCTGTATCACCGTATAAGTAAACTATTCTTAAATCTTAAACCAGAATAAACTTAGTGGCACATTCAAATTTAGAAAGTGGTCAAATTATTTTCACATTTTCATAGAATAAGAAAAAAAATGTAAAATATATTGGAAAAGGAACAGTCTCTTGATTGTTTTAATGTCAAAGGCCATCGTTCAAGGGGCTTACTCTGCAAATTATTGGGGTCCTAAATAGATTAACATCACCATCAATTAGATTAACAAATTCTTCTCTTCGCTTCTATAGTAGCAAGTAATATATAACTATTTTGGCATTTTGTCCTAAATCCTAAAAAGAATTTAAAACTACGGATAATTTAGCAATTACGATTAACTGAAATCGTCTTGAAGAGAAACCATTACCCATTTTGCATTTTAGAGAGTACATTTTGAATGCTGAGATCTGATCCGATCTGACTAAATAAAGAAAGAAATCTTTCCCTTTGCGTCCAATGTAATTCAATTTACATATATCTGCTCTGGTAGCTGAACTGGAAAAGGAAAAGTATGCAAATTTCTTTTATTCTGTTTTTTTTTTTTTATTTAAATTGTCTTTTATCTTAAAAAATGTGGATTTTTTTTTGTGATATACACATTGGTCACAGCGTTTCAATAAAAAATTTACAGTACATTCATTCGTAATATATGTGGTTTATAAAGAAGTTGTTCTCTGAATGTTTTTAATCAGGTTCGATTTTCCCAGGAACTAGAGTTTCTTTTACACTGACTTCACAATCGCCAAGGATTTCCTGTAGAGAGACACCAAGTTTAGAGTCCTTCTTTATTTGTTTATATATCGCAAAATTGAGCAATATAGTTATCACTGTACGTGCACAACGGCATATGTTACATATTGGGATTGAAGTTAGCTATGTGAGTATACCACATATAAATTAGAAGGTCTTGCGGTACTAAAAATTCATAATACTTTATTGCTTTATTTTTAGTAATAAAAATATTGTACCATTTTAAGAGGATTTGAAATTAAATCGTCATAGTTTCTTTAACTAACATACTCATGTTAAGTAAATATTTTCTTCAGAACATCATATGGCACATAAATAATATTTCGGAGTCTATCTTATATCAGAGGGCCGGATTTTTGGGCCTATATACACACACACACACACACACACACACACACACACACGCGCGCGCGTATATATTTGTCTTTTAGCACTCTAGCCGCAGTAATATTTCTTATCTAACTTAATATTGAATTCCGTCGTATAAACCTGAAGGTAAAGTTCGCTGATGTCCGAAATCTGGGTTAGGCAATTGAGAGTAAGAAGAGGAATAACATACAAAATCGTGTTAATCGTGTGTATAATGACTCGATTAAACTAAATAACAAAATAATTTATGATAATTGCATGGCAATGCATTTTCCTCTGACTCAAATAATAATGGATATTTCATTGTATTTTAGTATAATCAGCTTTCAACCCACCACCACTCCAATTCATGTAATTTTTACTTTTATAGCAAAAACCATCTAATGTTGATTTTTAATTTCTTATCTTTCTTGCTTAAGGATAACAGGAAATGCAATCTGATTTGACGTAATCTGTCTTACACTTACTTAACACACCTGCAAGACATTTTTTTGTTTATTTTATCCTGTCTCATTTTATATTTATATATTTGAAAGACATAATTTAATACATTTTAGCCATCTATGTATACAGAATGTGTTTAATTATGGCCCCATTTTTTGAACCCGGGAAACTTAGTATTCTGTTCGCAAGAGTAGATCTAGTTGGTAGTAGGAGTGTGAAAAAAGACAAACTTTGAAACGAAGCTTTGGTCGAAGAGTACTCTCCTCTTCGTGGAATGTTAAAGTAACTATCCGTCTCTTTGACTGGAAATTTCCAGCTCATAAGAAAAAAAATATTAAATATAATTTGAAAATATGGAACCACAGGAACTCAGAAACCTAATGTTCAAGTTGGCAAAAGTTTCATAAAGTCGGTAGAAGGCAGCAGGACTTGTTTATTCTGTAATTCACGAATGTGTCTATGAATAATTATCTTTTAACCAAACAAGTGACAAAATATTCCGATTTAGCAGACTTCCCTTAAGCGGAATCAGGTATTAATTAGGATGCGATTTTCGAAAAACGTCTTCAAACGTCCATCGTCCACCCCAGGAGATAACGAAAATGAAGTCCCTCCAAAAATAATAATAATAATAATTTCAAAAAATCTAATTATCTCCGTACCTATGAGCCGCTTGAACAATTGTATAAAGTCATACTTAATTCCAAATAATCGTTCACTCACCCAGATATTTTCATTTTTTTTTTTTACATTTTCAGCTTTTAGTAAATCCCTACTGGCGTCATCGCACATTGGCAATAATTCGAATCATAGTATTTCATGAAACGTCTTACTTTAAAACCATATTGACAGTTTTGATCAGCAACCTCGTATATCAAAAAAATGATATATCCTGATTTTTCATATTTACAATTATAGTACTGTTTATGATGTTCTGTTTTAAGGCTATATTCAAAATTATTTTATATTGTTCACCTGTATTTTGAAATGATTGAAAGTAAGATATCAATATTTTCATTTGCTGTGATTGAATCAACTTTTTGTGACACCTGTAAACGTATTTTTTTTTTACATGCGAAGTTGCTTATTAAACCTGTCGATATATTGTTTTCAACAGCGATTTATAATGTGAGATACATGAGGATATGTAGTCATTTAAGATTTTACGGTTGTGACTCAAAATTGTTTAGTCTCTCTATACTATACTAAAGATTTTACTATTCATTTAACACTAAAGATCATATTTTTTAATGGCTGAAAGAAGATGTGGAATAGGTGAGTGGAGTGAGGGTGGAATTCGAAAATTCAAAATATCCCCGTTATTATGAGCTGAATTTAATTACAGAAATAAAGAATTATATTCATAGTTTTGACATGTATCCAAATTGCAGCTCAATACTATGAAAGTATGTCACGAAAATGTACTAGACATTAGTATAGAAACGGTTATAACGGTGATAAAATAGTTCTTGAAGTAAATGCTTCATTTCTCTAGGTAAATGGAAGCAAGGAAGCCATAATGCTCGAATGTGATCCATTTAACAGTTTATGACTGCAGCAATATTTTCTGCAGTGTGTGAGCATTTGCAACTTATTTTTTAATCAGCTTATCATTGCCCTTTAATTTATTTCAAAACTAAATAACGACTACATCGGAGGATAATATATGAGTCTTATAGACTATTTATGAGCTTTTAAGATAAAATACTATTTATTTATTTATGGACATCATATCAAAGGTGATTGCCTATTTAAAAAGTCAAAAATTATGCAATGTTAAATAACAAAATTAATAGTTAAGAATAAACATTTTATAAATGAACATAGCACTAAATTAAAAAAAAAAATTGTTCCTGATAATTGGTCTGTCTGTCTTTGTTATTATTTAGACAAAATAAAAATTGTGGTAAATAATAATGAAAAAATGTATACAAATCAAAAGAAAATAGGGGAATAATAAATATACATCCAAAATTATGTGTAGAAAGCATTCCAGGCTTCTATGATTTGATAAACACTGTCAGCAAACTTTCAAAGAGCTATCTTGCATTTTTAAAATAAAAATCGCTTAATTCTGTCTTAAATAAATTAATGATATTACTACTAATTAAGAAATAAGTTCACCATCCTTAAACATGAATAAAATTCTTTATGAATATGTTGGTTTTGCTGTTGTAAAGAACAGGCCAATAATTTACTATGTTCGTCACTTTTTGCTTTGAAATTTGTCTTTTATCTGTCAAAAGCTTACAGTCGTATATTAAATGAAGGTTAGTTTGTTAGGCACTGAAGGTACAAAGACATAATGGGTTTTCTGTTAGTTTGAAGCACGTATAAATATAACTAAGTCCTATTATGACTGTGTTATATTAAAGCCAGAGCTATTAATTTTCATATTCATATAATCTGAAATATTTAGTAGTAGTTACCTTTTAAAAGTCGTTATTTATTGTGTCAGTTTGCAACAAGTGTTTGAACCGTGCTTTAGACATTTCTGAATAACAATCTGAGATTTCAGACATGTTAGCTGATTTATGTATGAACTTATGATACATCTATGAAGTAATGGATGTTTACTCTAAAACTACTTAGGTTACCTAGTCCCTGCTTATAGGCTTTTTCGAGAGATGATTGGATTAAAGTTAATGTATCCATGGAGAGAATATGAATGACGCATAGTGAAAATCATTGACAGGAATTAAGGAGATTTTATGAAATCAAGAGGCTGAGAATTGTACGAGCGCTTTATGCTGAAGTGGGAGGGAGATTATGTTGACAGGCTTATGACTTAGGAGAGGGACAATTTCTCGTTTTCCGGCTGCGATTAAGCAAATGCCTTTGTGCTCATCTAGTCCCCGGTATTGTATAATACGACGACCATGGCCGCCTAAATCTCTTGTGTATTTCGTAAGCCCCAGTCTTAATTATACATATCGGCTTAGAGATTCCGTAAAGCGCCTCTCAAGTCACGAGGCACGTTTTTATTGCCCATTCTCACACAAAACACACAGAGACAGAGACACACACGCTCTCTCTCTCTCTATCTCTCTCTCTCTCTCTCTCTCTCTCTCTCTCTCTCTCTCTCTCTCTCTCTCTCTCTCTCTCACACACACACACATACACACACACACACAAATAGAGAGCTGATGTATCCTCTCATGGAAGTAGTTCAGGCGTATTAACATACCAATGAATACATACTCCATCTATTAAATCCATTTTGTAAGGAATGTAATATTATCTTTTTTTTTTTCTTTCTATTAGGTTGAAACTACAATAAACAGAAGTCTTCCCACTTCGTTTTAACCATTTTTCAATGAATTTAAAACATTCATTGAAAGTTTTTTTTTGCTCACTTTGTAAGTTAGTTTATTTAATTTTTTTAGTATCATGCAATTGGAGTGATTTACACCCTTAATTAAATAACCAAATAGTAAAATTAATCCAAGTTGTTAAATGTGCATATTTTTTTTTGCATTTTAAAGCACTACTGGTTGTTTTTGCTAGCGTCAAAGCATTTATTAATAAAAAAATGTAGTAATATTAAATTACATTATACTTTGCTTTCGTCGGTTCTGTGTTCGTATTTACAACCCGAAAGGCAGATTAAATTATTGAAAACGGATTATGACAAAATTTAAAGCGTCTCGAAAATTTTGAGTCATAGTTCTTGACATGTAATTGTTATTCAAGTGATATTGATTATAATACAATCATTTTATAAATAAATGTAAACATATTTGAGCACTAAAAATGTTATTATATGTAAAAGTGAAACTGGAATAAATGAAAATGACTGCATGCAATAAACTAGTAAGAGTTTCAGGTAATCATTAGTAGTCAATGTCCTTAAAAATCGTTTAATGGTTTTTATGGACATTCAGTAGAGGTATTATCATTTCCTGATTCCGATGTTCTTCAGATATTGTTAGAAGATGACAGTAGCAGTTTATTTATTATCTTTTTTTTTCTTCGACATGAGCGGGGAAATTCCAAATCAAAAAGGTAATATAGAACACAATGCGGGGGAGAGGGCGTAACCCTGTGGGACCCCAGCCCAATGCACTAGCCCCTAACACGTAATCAGGGTTATATTGTGTTATCTCTTGTAACAAGATTTCTCTTCTTCGGTATCCTCCCATAGCCTTCATCCAGTCTCCTGAGATACTCCTTTTCCTTATCAGACCCAACCTGATGAGACCTATTCATGTCTGTCCATTCCGATGAATAGGATATTGATGTCTTTATAGGTCCTTGCCTCTCCTCCCTTCCAGAACCCAAGTGCCTTAAATGAAAGCCAAAGGTAAATGGAAATAACTTTATATAATGAACCTGTTCAGAATGCACGATGGGCTTTCAGCTATTAGCAGACTTTCCTCAAGGGAAATAATCAATTGATGTTTTACTCAAGACAAAAATGTCCTCAAATGCCCATCGATCTAACCAAGGAAGTGACGAAAATGAGGACTCTTCAAAATTGTGAGTAATAAGTACTTGCATGTTGCTGCTCTAGCGGTTGTGAATTATGTTTGACCGCAAACATGTTATATATGCAGATAAGATGAAACTAAAGATCAAGTTCGTTAAATGCTGAAATTGGACTTGGCGAAGAAGAGGCTGATTGGTTCTATGATAGTATTCTATCTGTCTCATAATAGCTGAGATATTTTGTAACTTCACCCCTTAAACCACATCCTCTCTATTTTACTTGTCTTTTTTCAGCCATTAAAGAATATGATTTTTGTGTTGGAATCGATTAAATATCCAGTATTATATTGATCAAACTAACCTGTCTAATTATTGACCCCACGCATAACATATTAACATGTATCTCACATAGTAAAGTTTTGTTGAAACCCATATATGATATTTAAAAGGTGCTTTCCGTCCATTCACAGAGTTTTAAACCCTTACTAAATATATAAAATGGTTCAAGATGACACTCGAAATATTTAAGCCCCATATTTGCCCTGCAAGATAATTTTTTTTGTTTTTTTTTTAGATTTGATTTCAGGATTTAATATAATTTGTATTTATTTGGTTTGTGCCCCACAGCGATGGTGATTGGCATAATTAGAATAATATATTGTATTTACTCCTTAATGTACTTACCTTTGTTGTACTTTATTTTTATATTATGGAAAATATTTCGTAAAAATTTGATTGTTTCTCATATCCTTGCTTTGTTTAAATGAATATAATAAAAGTTAACTCTTTTTAAGTATCCTGTAGACCTATTCTATTTTATACTATATGTTTTTGCAAATGTTTATGTGTTTTAAGTATAATAATTTAGGCAGACCTAAAAGTTTACGTCTCTGACATTTTTCCGCTAAAAGGCTTCCTTTCCGAGATATTTCGAGTTCGGCCGTTATACCTGAGACACCCTGTGTGTGACTATATATATATATATATATATATATATATATATATATATACTGCTCAAAAATGAATAGGGATATTGGTTATTTTTTCTTATCCTATTAATTTTAATTAAATCGATCTTAATGAAATTTCTTTCTTATGGGGGAAAAAAGACAATAATTTCTAATAAATATTAATGATATTTATAATAAAAAAAATATGCTAGCCCCAAAAAATAGCTAGGGTATGCCCCATACATACCACAAAACAGCCAATATCCCTATTCATTTTTGAGCAGTTTATATAAACATTAAATTTCCTATTATTTCAAACTACTGAAATTTTGAGAATTCAATGTCCAAATTTATCAGAACTCTAGTGAATTTATATTTTTTTTAATACATGGGTTCTTTTACTAGTTTATAGATTTATAAAAAATTGTGATAGTTACTTTGATAACGATTAATATGGCTTCCTCGATTTATTGGGCTCTTTGGCATAAACCACATGCAAGTCATTTGTAATCAAATGAAATTTTGTTCTTTTGTTGGTAGAAATCCAGTATATTTTTGACGTGAGGCGGGAAAAGACACATTGATGATTTGCAAATATTTTTACTAATAGGGACTTATTTTGGTGATATATAATCATTAAACCAAAATCGTTAAAGTAATTATTGGATGAAATATAAACTTTTATATTATTTTTGTTATGGCTCATTGTTTTTTATTTTTTTTTGGACACAACTCATTTCACAATCGACTTGGCACTTCCCCGTAAGTTACACACCCTGGTGAAGGGGTTTTAGAGAAAAAGAATGTGTTGAACCAACGAAGTGTGCAAAGAGGTAAACACTTAGGCCCCCGCATTCCATAGAGGATGAACTCTGAGCTAAATCACATTCCTGATGAAAGCAACTCACTTCACAAGTGGAAGTAATTCATGGAATTTAGGTTATCTAGAATAAATGTAACGCTATACTTTTTTTTGTTTAAAGAAAATATCTAAAATAGTGACAGCAATAAATAATTACGAAGTGGCATATTATGTCACCAAGATTCAATTTGAATTTAGAAAAACAAGTGTCCTCACTCTAGGAATTGCTAGAAAATTATACTGAAGTAAAAACGAAACATATTATTCATCGTGTATAATTTAATTAGTGTTCCACCTGCATTAATTCTATGAACACAGAAAAGCTTGGTCCCTTTGCCCTTTTTAATGAAATTACTTTTGCATGTATGTTGTATACAAATCACGAATTTAATGCTTACAACTTTTATTACTGAGTGAGTTCATATATATATATATATATATATATATATATATATATATATACAACATATTACAGTATTAAAACTTTTATATATATCAAAACTAAACCTATGGCACCTTATTTATAAAAGGAAAGGATTTATGTTCTAATAGAGTTTATATTTCTAAAATTAATTTATTGTAAACATTATATTTTAGATTTGCAATTTTGCCCCTTGAAATGGAGAACAATCATTGAATAAAGCATTTTTTGAATATGGTGTTCGACTCTGAAGACTCATAAATAAGGGTTTCATATGTGTCTGTGTGTGCGTTTGTGTATGTGTTTGTGTGTGTATATATATATATTTGTGCGTGTGTGTGTGTCTTGTAAATTTATAAGTGTGAAGCTGCTTCACCTATTCGATGACTGTTTTACGTATTTTATTTTTTTCCCCCATTTTTAAATATAAATATTGGACTTGAATAATAAATAAATTTAATGTAAATGTTTTGTTTTTTTCTGAGAAGATCAAGTTTTGTTGTTTATGGTGTATGATTTCTTCGTATTTTTGGTAAGTAAAATATATTTATAAGGTCTGAAAATGTGAGCAATACAATGCTCAAAGCAGTTTAGCATAATAGATTTAAATTTTAAAATGATCAGTGTAGTATTTGAACAATATAGATGCATTAAATCCTTCATATTCAATATTTTGCAGGCTCCTCACTCCTGGCAATAAATCAACAAAACTCATTTGGTATTCATAGCGCTTTCGGAAATTATGGTCGAAACATTTATAGGCTATTCCAGGATAAAACTGAAAAGCCCCTAGTCTAATGAGCGTTTATCAATTTACGAGATAGAAACAGATGCCCCATCTCTAATATATATATATATTTATCATTGCTCTCATTCTACTACCAGTATCATAATTACCGAACAGTTACAAGAACGGAGTATATAATACATAATTTTAAGAGTTGAAAAATTTATTTTTAGAATGTAACTTCTTCTTGAAATCGGCCAGTCCTGGATTTTTGGGAATTTCTTCAGGAACTTTTAGAAGTTTTACTTTTATCCTGTTCTAAATTTTCATTCAGTATCATACACAATTGAGTAGTACCTCGATTAAAGACGGACAGATCTTTGGGCTGTGTTAGTCAAGGGCTGTTCCTGGTTTTCGATGCTTAGCGAAAGATTTTCTTTGTACTCGCGTATTATATTAGCTGGAAATAAGAAGAATAAGAATTGATAATAACAATGTAATATTCACGAATGAACAAATCTACTTGGGGCAGATTGTTTCCTTCATCGATAGAGCTAATGAAGTACTTTAAAAAAAAATCACAGAACTGAAAGAAATAAAAGTCTCTAAGAAGTATTATGAAAGCCAGTGTAGATATGGGGGAGATTTTCTTGTTAGAAAAACATAATTTTGAAACGCCAAACACGATCTATTACAATAAATCCTAAACACCGAGTTAGAGTCTGCCGAAATGCTGTATTGTGAAGCATGGTAATCATCAAAAGTAGTGATACGATAAAATATACACATATTAAGAAAAACCATGGCACATAGACTCTTCCATGGTGATAAAAAAATTAAAATGGAAATGGGCAGGACATTTGTTGACATTCACCTATGACAGATGGTCATATATTCTAACTGAGTGGGCACCATATGGGAACAGGAGGAACCAAGGGAGACAACTGGATACGTGGAGCGACTCTTTCCAAAAAAGACAGGCCAAACATGGTGGAGAACAACAAAGAATAAAAACTCAAGGTGGGAGATGTTGAAAAAGGCAGCGAACCCCATGTAAGGTTAGTCACCTTGGCAAGTGTAGTACTATTACTTATCTTATGAGGAAGGCTGCTGAAAAACATTTTAGATCAAGAGAATATGTATTAATTTATTTAACTTTTATTAAACTATTTATTCTGGATGTACTAAGTAAGCTTGTTTTTCTCTGCAATCTGTTTCTTTTGAGATGATACACTTTCAGAGCAACAGCTCCATCTTCAGTGCCTGCAAAGAGTTTTAGGGAGCAGTGGCTTGAACCACGGCTGCCTTCTGAAGGAAATTATTAAAAATAAATCTATAAATAAATTGTATTATAATTCAAAAATTGTTTTGCTTTATAAAAGCTATTTTCATTCATTCTGCATTACAGTCACCTCTGGACTTTAGCTTCAGCTTTGAATACGGCATAGCACACCAAACTATATTTAGGCTTATTTCATTATTACTAGCCTGCCTTCACTTATACCAGTTCATTGCAGAGCTGTCTTTGGGAAAACATTCTCTCGTCTTGAAAGAAAACTAATGGCGTACATTTCTCCATCAATGCTGATCGTCCTCGTCTAGAGTCTGCTAAAACTAATGTTACTTTTTGATTTTTTTCCCCCAGCAGAGTTTAATAGGTTCGAGTTTAGGGAATCCTTGAATACTCAGCACCACGATTCAATTGAGGAGCTACTAGAGTGAAGGAGTCTTAGGCTTTAGTCTCCAATGACACACACACACTCACACACAGACAGTACGAGAGTCGTACCAAGGGTGTACTGATCTGTTGGGTTTAATTATCTAATCCAAATATTACATCTTTATTATTTATTTGAGACTTAGAATCGACCACACCGAATTGGCAGACTCTTTGGTTATGATGAAGACACACAGACCCACTTGCTGAACTTGACGATATGACATATACTGACAGAATGCCGTAAGCAACTACAAAGGGACTTTAACTATGAATTTCGAAAACTTTTGATGGAAGGTAGCCCATACATTAACAACACATTCTCATAATTTCACAAAATGTAACATACAGATTAAGTCTATTGTGTACAACTAGATTTCAAATTATATGCATTAATTGACACTTACATGTGTGTTCGTACGCACATGTTTTATATATATACATACATATGTGTGTGTGTGTTTCAACAGGTAGCTGTTGAGGCTCAAACAGGACATTACGACAATCATTGGCAAAAGTACCATTTTCAGTCATTCCATTCCTATTAATCTTTCACAAACTATGCTCATCGCCAATTTTTTATGTTGTCTTATGTCTGTTTATATTTCCTTTTTGTTTGAGCATATCTGATATAGTATTGACAGATGTTTCTGATTATTATGAATTTAGTACGTTATGATTATAATCATTTATAAAATGTTTATTTATAACTTTTACTTTTATTATTTAACATTGTATAATTTTTATACAATGCTTTTAAAAGGGAAATTCATCTTTTATGTGATGTCCATAAATAAGTAAAATAGGAAAAACCTATAGAGTACACAATATTTAAAATAATTAGATTACAAATAAATATTTATAGAATTTCATGATGAAAAAACAGTTTTACCTATTCTCATAAAAGGTATTCCCTTAGGTAATTTGGAATACAATATTAAGTAATTCTGACTACAATGGGTATACCCTGTTGAATGAAATGAATTGTTTATGACCCATTTCTTCGGATTATTCGCCAAGTAGAACATTCTGAACAAATTAGTTATTGATGAAATTCACTAATCTCATTTTTTTTTAAAAAATGCCTTAGGGGAAGGAAAATGTTAGCTTAAAATAAAATTATTTAATTTGTATTGTCATTATTATAATTAGCAGTGCCTTTATTCCTTCCCGTTAACATCTCTGAAATACGCCAAACGATCTGACATTTTCATTTAATTAATTGGTTTGACTTATTCCTTATCACGATTGACAAGGCTTATTTTAATTAATATTTCCCCAGAATTTCGCGCAACCCCAAGGCTCAATGATTCATTTAAGTCATTTTAAAACTGCCTAATCTCAAGCCAACTCATTAACCATTAAACCCTTCAAATATTTCTGTGATAGTTATTCTATTTCAGAATAACCTTAATCGAAACTGTATCTATGAAGAATAAATTTAAAAGGACAAATGGGGTCTTTTTTAAATTAACCGTGCATTTCAAATTAGGTTGTAATCACATTATTTTAGAAATAATAGTGATAAAACTCTTACTAATAAACTATTATAAACATTGACAAAAGAAAGTTTTAAGAGAAACTGAACCACATTTATTACAAGTATAAAATTAACAAAAATAACATTATTTTGGTGGCCAATAAGCCCTCATACTTGATAACATTACATTAAATAAGTCATCGTTTCGATGGCTTCTTCGCCGGACGAACTCACATATCTAGGAGTCTACCATGATTCTCCATTCACGTTTATGTGCCTCCATCTGGAGCATACATCACCTTTACTATACAACTTCATGTAATGTCCATTAGTGCAGGTCCTCTTTCTGTGAATAATCCAGAAATCCTGGTAAAATTTCAAAGACTCTGATTCACTTGAAAGTTTATCAATAACGATCAAGTTTATCAATAACAGATTAGATTCATGTCTGTGATTAATCCAGAAATCCTGGTGAAATTTCAAAGACTCTGATTCACTTGAAAGTTTATCAATAACGATCAAGTTTATCAATAACTGATTAGATTCATGTCTGTGAATAATCCAGAAATCCTGGTAAAATTTCAAAGACCCTGATTCACTTGAAAGTTTATCAATAACGACCAAGTTTATCAATAACAGATTAGATTCATGTCTGTGAATAATCCAGAAATCCTGGTAAAATTTCAAAGACTGATTCACTTGAAAGTTTATCAATAACGACCAAGTTTATCAATAACAGATTAGATTCATGTCTGTGAATAATCCAGAAATCCTGGTAAAATTTCAAAGACTCTCATTCACTTGAAAAAGCACTCGAGAGCTGAATTAGATTCATGTTTATCAACAACGATGCAACTAACGTTCTGAAACAGCTGTGGAAGGTAATAAATTGTAAAAGCTATTAAACTAATATTTCAGAAGAATTTCTAAAATCATTTGATTATAACCTAATTCGAAATACGGGGCTAATGTAAAAAACTCCCGACAAATGTTGATCTAAGCCCCTAAAATCGAGTTGACAAGATAAATAATGTTGAAAAATGTGTCTTATATAAATTTATCAATTTACTGAATCTGTCTAGAAAAGCATTGATAATATTTGGGGAAGAGTTTTATAAAAATAAATAATATAAATAAAATACAACCTCTCTAAGTTTATTAGAAAATTAATGACAGGTGAAGTAATAAATTTACAATTTTTTTTACAGTGACTAGCTAGTTTGTAAGAAACTAAGACTCTTATCTCCAGTCTAAGACTTTGGACTCATTTATTTAAGACCGTCTTTTGCAGGAAGGGATTGGAAAGCCTGTTAAAAGATATTGATGAATGGCTTATTCCAAGAGATAAAAGGAAAGTTTTTTTTTCTTTCATCAGCTGCCTTTTTCGGGAGTTTCACTGAAACATAATATCCCATAATTCAGATTTTACGCTACAGCTTATTTACTAATTATTTATTAGATAAATAACTGTATTGCCAGATGTGAATGAAATTTTGCGGAATACCGCATGGTGTATTCTCCATGTATGTACAAATATTTAACACGACATCGAGTTGATCCAGCCTATCCACAAATAAGATTATCAGCTAAAAAATCTCTAGAAGAAGAATGCCTATTTATTCTTAGAGAAATAATGTTTTTTAATCAAGAAGAATAATTTCCAAATTAATAATAATTATTTATTTAATTAAATAATTAAACTAACCAACTCGTTATTGTATTTTTTAACTTGCATCATTTATTATGAAAACGGGAGAAAAAATTACCCATGATATCATTAGCGTCAAGAAATGTTTTATTTGTAAAAGTAATAGTTACACTCATTGAGATAACAATTAAGACTGATCTTCGGAAAGAAATTTTTAAAAAATGCATATTAAATTTTAACTTGTAATTTAGTTGGGTGATTATTACAGCTATTAAATAAATATCTTTAGGTAGTTCAAAATGTTAATTATACATTAATTTCATAATAATTACATGCAAAGGAGTCCAAAATAGATGACAGTGAATTTTTGGGGTAAAATGAAGATATTTCAAACAAAAATTCTGAAATCTAAAATGTTATTTGCTAGTAACTTCTTTTTGTTCTTCGGTGTTAAATCTGCTGCTCTTGATTATTTTTCTGATTGCTATTTCCAGGGGGAGGTTAGACAGTAATATTATGATGAAAATATAATGAACAGATTGGTAACAGGTAACAAGGGTGAGACATGAGTACAGGGTTCTGAGCAAGTGAGTTTCATAATAGTTATAAAAGTGAAATACTTTAACGTATAGAGGAACATCAGTGTATGGACTGGTTGAATTGAGTGTTGATTTCTAGAAAATTACATCCGATGGGGGCGAAGTAAATAAAATTTAAGTATGAGGATAATACTAATTTTGTTTTACATTGTCTCATTTATTTTGCAATATAACATTTACACAACTATAAACTTCCATAGGCTAATAAATGAGAGATTTTCGAAGATGTATTGTAATAGTGTAATTCATAAAAATGTCTATGCCTCCTCCTCATATTTTTCTCCCTTGTTACAGGTTAAGCTTAAATATTTCAGAAATAATTTATTAATTATGACCAAGAATATACACATTTTTCGACATTCCTCCTTTCGATGGATTTTTGCCATTAACGAACTTGATCTTTACTTTTACAAAAAACGTTTAAATTAAAGATGAGTGGACTCCATGTCCATCATCTCCTGGGTAGGATCGATGGAAGAAAATTTTCGAAAATGGCGTCATGAGTACGACTTCAATAGCTGATTTCTTTTAGGTGAAATCTGCTAAAATGTAGATCCTTTTCCCTGGACTACTTAAAATCGTTCTAGAAGGTATAGAATGATATTTTACAACCTGGCAAAAATGTGTTTTGTGGGTGGACAATTTTACCTCACGACCTATGGACCACATTCAGGTACCACATGATCCTTAAAGCATGATACTTAGGGACCTCTGCAATCCACTGATTAGGTAATAAAGGTTTCTATCACATTAAATAAAAGGCCAGCCAGCCTCGTAGCGCTTAATAGATAGACCGGAATGATAAACAATTAATGAAATGTATATGAATATAACATATTAATTTTATTGGAAACAATTTTCTAAAGCAAGTACTGTAATTTGTAATGAATCAGATTCAGTTTTATCTCAACCACTCAAATTTTAGTAATCTAAAAACAAAAGAAGGGGGGCTCAACAGAACGTATTGGCATAAACCTCACAAAGTAAAGTTCTATGAAAACAATATTTGGTATTTAGGCTTCGAATAATGTGGGCTTATAATAAAACAAGGCATTGTTTATGTAACACTAGTAGAAGTGGGGGTTTACTGAAGGCTGAAAACTGAAAAATGCAAAAATCTCAGTTAATATTCAAGATAGAGAATAAATAGAATGTCAATATTTATAGTGCATTTAATTTGCAATAAGATTTATTCTTTACACTTTTTCAATCCGACTTATAGTAACGGAGATATTTCGAATTTTCAAAATTCTCTCCTTCTAAACCCCCCCCCCTCCCTCTGCTCCGATTTCAGCCGTTAATGAACTTTCGTCGAATCTTTCGTTTTACATAAAATGACTAAATATCGAGTTTGGTAACGATCAAACAAAAATTGTGACCGACAATTATATAGGTAGATAGATTGATATATATATATATATATATATATATATATATATATATAGATATATATATATATATACAGTTTTGAACGGACCTCTTTTTCGTCATCGACTAGGTAGGTTTAGGTACTAGGTTTCGAATGAGTACAACCTCAACAGCTGATTTCCCTTAAGTTCCCCTGAAATCTGTTAAAAATGGTAATACTTACACTAAAACTAATGGACGTGTTGTAAAACTTTTATTTATTTATTCAATTGTTCAAGGATAATGGTTAGGGCGTTGTACAAATTAATTAGCCCTTTGAAATTCCAGACATAGAGACAGTGGTTAGAGAAGTGCGCTATATAGCTGGGAGGAAGGTTACTAATGCAGGGCGCTTCAGAAAGAATGCTAATGCCTAATCAGGAAGAAAGGGCTCACGTTGCCCTATTCACATTCGTGGTGGAGCTACTCTGTTTCCCACGCTTCCCTCTCCAAGTCCTATCTATTCCTCTTTCTCCTCATTATTCTCCTGTCTCTAGCCCTATCTATCACTATATAGCTGCTCTCTCTCTCTCTCTCTCTCTCTCTCTCTCTCTCTCTCCCTCTCTCTCTCTCTCTGCCTTATCTCTCTATATTTAGCGCTGCCCTTTATCTCATTTAAGAGCGACAACCTCTTGAAAGAAATCTACTATTAATAAAGTCCCCAAAACAGTACCCAACTTTTGAGATGTTCTCGGATCTCCCTACCCACTAAATGGCAAAAAGTCCGTCACGGAGGAAATGCGTAAACTAAGCAGATTCCACACGTGCGCCACGTATTTGCATTTATCTCAAAAGCTAAAAGTTCAATGAGTACAATATTTGGTATATATTCTTCAAATAATGTGCTTCATAATATAACAGTTTATTGTTAATATGACATGAGTAGGAGTGGGAGGGGTTACTGAAGGCCAAAAACTATAAAAAGGAAATATCTTGGTTAATAAACAAGATAATGAAAATAAGTACTAAACAACATTTTTTTGGATATTACATTTGCAATAAGATTAGTCCTAAACAATTTTTCGATCTGACGCATAATAACGGAGAAATTAAGAATTTTCGATACTCCTCCCCTCTAAACTCTCCCCCTCCCATTGGTCAGATTTCAGCAATTAACGAAATTGATCTTTCTTTTTCGAACATTTTATAATCGATAAATCATACAAGATAAATAACGCTTACTTATTTATTTTTTTTTTAATTTAAGCAAATTTATAACAATTTTAAATGGAATTAGAAGTGTTTCGCTATACGGAAAGATACTTTTTTTTTCAAAGGATTTCATATGTTGAACTTATTTTCCATGTGACGTATAAAAAAGCATTTTCTACAGCCTCCAAGTTTAGAGGACAAATGGGAAAAACAAAATTTTACTTTATGCTTTATACTGATCTAAGGCCTGCTGTCATTCTAACCCAACTTTTTTTTTAGAATTCAGTTAAATTCACTCCTTTGTCGCGTCCGTGAAATGTCACACAACTTTCAAAAATCTGGAAACTCATTTCACAAATGTAGTCTACAGCGAAACTCTGGCAGAATGTGACTCATGTATCATTTTTGCTTTATGATATCTTTATTTGAGGTGGACAGAAAATGTTATTGATCGTTGTCAAACTTGAGTTTCAAGTAAAACTGAAGATTGCCTTCATAATCAGCCTTGGACTGGTAGGAATTAAATATAAAATGAAGTTTTATATTGTGGATCGTAATGAAAAATGATAACTAATTTTTTTAGATTCTTCTAGTATTCTTACTGACCTACAAATGTGTTTAATACGTTTTTCACTTAATGACCATAATAATTATATATTTGTTTTCAGCAAGGCTCTTGTAATTTTCGTTTCATAGTATGTCTAAACATATCATCTCCATCTTAAATTTGACTTGATATATAAAATACATATTAAGGAAGAAACATGGTTTAAAATAAGAGACAACGCCCTTTGTGTTGTTTGGGAAACCTGTGCATTTCACGGTGAACCTTTGGTTTTTGTTATAAACACTTAAAAGTTTTAATTTTAATTAAAAAATAAAATGTATTTCTGATTGATAATAAGACTGCTCCCTGTTGCTTTTGAGACTGTCATCAAGGTGAAATCGTTTGCTGGGCATAAAAACATCCATGCACTGAAAATGATAGGGTTTTTATTTTAATGAGTTTTATTCTATGATGATTAATTGCCTTTTAGCAGATTTAACTTAAGGGAAATCAGCTATTTCTTCAAATGTCCATCGATCCTACCCAGGAGATGACGAAAATGAGGTCCGTTCAGAACTATATATATATATATTTGTCTGTTTACGCTCTAGCGGTTGCAATTTTTTGTTTAATCGTTACCGTTTTATATTAAAAGAAAGATCAAGTTCCTTAATTACTGAAATCGGACATTTGGGAGGGGGGGATTAGAGTGGGAATTTCGAAAATTCGAAATATCTCCGTTACTAAACGTCAGATCGAAAACTTGTATAGAACCAATCATATTGCAAATTGAATTTACTATAAATATTGTTATGTACATTTATTCTCAATCTTGAATATTAACCCAGATATTTGCATTTTTGTTGTGTTTGTGGATAACGGACGAGATGAGATCGGCTGATGTCGGCTCTATTCGGGACTCTCCGCCGAAGGCTAGTTCGGCCGTTTCCGTACCTGTTCGGCTCTCGTTAAATTTGTTTAGAGACTCGCTACTACTGCTACTGCAGAATTTTTTTTATTGTAAAACTTCACGTGGGAAATCTGCTTAGTTTACGCAGCCCCTGCGTGACGAACTTTTTTTGTCTGTGTATAGGTTCCCCTCCCCTGGCTGTTAATATTAATAGAGTAATTATATTCAACCTTTTTTCTTAAGAAAAGGAAGCATCTGGCCATTTACTGTAGAAATTAATTATTAAATGAACAAAACCTACAACAGATGTGAGTTAAGTCACTCAAAAATGTTTTGCGACCTGGGCAAAGGCTGTTTTTATGCGAGATATAATTTCATTCAAATTCCTTGTAAAAAGTCATTCCAGCCAATGTAGTTAGGAGAAATAATATGTTTATCCGACAAAAAAGCTGAGTAGATCAAATTTATTGAAGCGGAACCACCACCTCGCCTCTGACTACTAGATGTAATGACCTTTTGAGTCGACACTAATTCTGTAGAAAGGATGCTAATGTGTAATCAAGAGAAGAGGCAATCCATTCGAGTCACTTGCTCAATCACCCTCAATGTCTTCTCGGACAAACTATCACCTCTTTTTGCAATCAGGAAATGAATATATGTTAAATCAGCTCCAGACGTAACTGCACCCTTGACAACCAGACTGATATCATTTTGATTATGCATACAGTTCGATTTATGACAAACACAGTAGACGTTTTGTACCAAGGATGTGCATGATAATACAAATGAATGTCTATCATTCAAGAGAAATATGAGTGTTAACAAAAACTGAAATATTTAATTAAGGTTATTATTCAGATTTGTCTATTAGAGATCTTGCCAATCACCATCGATGTGGGGCACAAACCAATTATATAAAAAAAAAGATTATGTCTAGTAATTGAAGAAAACAAAATGCCCACCGTGATTTAATTGAAGATTCCATTCATACATATCTTTATCGTATGAAATTCAAAGAATATCTTGCTAATTGCACTGATGTATTTTGAATTCACTGACAAAGAATTTGGTTGGTTTTTTCTCATTTCGACCAATATTTATGCTTTCCTTTTAGAGTTAAAATTAGAGTGAGCATACTTGCGCCATATAAAGGAATGTATGGACGCTCATACATAAAGATAGATCATGAATTCTGGTCATGTTTGCAGCTACGTCTGTAGCCACCTGTAGTCGTAGTAACGAAATAAGCCCTTAAATTACATTAATGTCTCTGTAAGTACTAAAATATACTTCCTACTTCCTTTATGGAGATAATTCATACCAGAGATAATCCATTGAGATTTTAAACATTGATATGTACGGACTAAAGAGATAGAATCTTATCTCCGTAACAGTGTAGATAGTTCTAGAAATGAACGCAGGGAAAAAATATATGAACAGAACAAATAGCGTTTTTATGCTCATCATAAGAAATTTGTTTCTCATGAGAAGAAAATGATTAAACTCTAAAGAACCAGAATGACAAAATACCAAAATAAATATTAATAGGCAATATAAAAAGAGAAACAAATATAAAAACGTTTTTACAGGGGCACAATATTTCAATTTATAGATTGTACAAAGCTATTATAGAAAGGATTATTCTTCTGGAACTTGTATCCACTACAAATTTTGAATCTATTGATGGCGAGGCGTGTATTATACTATTTAATGCATCATACATTCCTTCTTTTAGTACGATTAAATAATCAATATCAGATACATTCAAAAAGCTTTTATTACTCTTTCTATTGTAAATTAGAATTTGATTTACAACAAGAGGTGGTGCATTGCTTTTACTTAAAACGTAAAAAAAAAATCACTGATATGCTCGTTAGAATTGTATTTTAATAGAAAATCATATAAATATATAATGTTTTGGATTTCGAAATTCGAACGACCGACTTCAGGCCATAAAGAAGAACTTCATTACGTAAGATTGTGTCCATGGAATGGATCCATTTTTTTTTTTTCTGGATATTGTCAATATTCGCTGTACTTGTCACTAACAGGAGTGTTCTCTTTCTTCCTAATAACAATCTTATGTAATGAGGACTTTAACGTTAAGATGGACATGAGATTTTAGTGATATTAGTGCTGAAAGTAGAAGTCGCATGTGAAGCAAGATGGATTATTTGACGGCCGAAAATTCAAACACTAATAACTCCAGTAATATTCGAGTCAGATAAATTGTAGTTGTTACATAACATTATTCGATCAAACGAGCAATAATGTAAATATTTAATAATATACACCCGCACATACACATTTTACCCACTCTCAAATATCGCTCCCTTTCTTCCAATGAAATTTTCTTCAGATATCTTCCGGGTTTCCATGACATTTGGTCGACCTCTGTTATACCCCAGTCTCAATACAAATGTTTCGCAGTGATAAAGTACAATAGGGCGGAATACTTTGGAATAGGAAACGTAGATAAATGCTGACCCTCTCATTGCTCCAACACCTGAATGGACAATTGAAACGCCCGAGTTGGCACAGAACAACCAACTTTATATCAATGGAATACTCGTTGGTATTCGAATAAAGCAATCTTCTCTAATAATCTTTACCGAGAGTTTCAAGCTATTCGAGCCAACTTAGAACAATACTCGACCATACTTAGAATCATCTTAAAGTAGAAATAAAATGGAAAATAAAATTATGGATGTACAGTAGTAATCATCTTTCACAGCTGTGTATTTCGAAGTAAAGAATATTGTGAACTTGGAAAGAAGAAAGCGCCCAATTCTTCCCAAGTTGTTTTATTTAAGTGCTAAGAAAATTGTACTTCTCTTCTAATCATACTTTTCTTATCCCTAAAGTTCAAAATCAAAATATCCATTAAACAAATTTAATGATCTCAAAAGTTTTGATTCTCGAAGGTGTTGAAACTTGACCAATTTGATAAGAAAATGAACTTCTGCGAGTTTATCTGATCCAATGTTATATTGTTATTATTAATTTCACTCTAATTATTTTATATATTATTTATTTTTGATTGAACTCATTAAATAAAATCTGTATTCCCACTCTGTCTAGGAGAGGGTGGGAATTTATAGATAACCCGTCCCAATTAGTCATAGTAGCAAAAAGTGGACTTTAATAAAAAATAATAATATTTTTAATTTGTTTAGCTTTCCTTTTATTTCCTTTATTCGTTATTTATGTTGTCTTTGTTTAATTAATTTATTGTTTCTATTATTTTAGCGATTCTAGATTTTATTTCCTCCGCCTGTTTCCGTTTACCATAAATCCTTTGCTAATAATAATTCAAGCCACTGGAAATACTTTGCGCTTATATCTGCTCTTTTCCTGGGTCAATGGATGGGAGCTGTTAATGACAGGTGAATTTTAAAATAATCCAGCAGTAAAATGGAGGACCCTTTTCTTAGTATTCAAAAATGTTGTTATAATATGAGGACAACTGATAAATTTACCTCTAAATGCAATGAAAGTAAATAATACCATTTTTTATCTGAATTTAAATGACTTCCCAGAAGCTTTATAATCTGATAGAATGGCATAAAAAAAGCAAAATCACATTCTATTTTATAAATCCCATTAGCAACAATCCCCTTTATCCATTAGCAAATCATTAAAAATAATACATAAATATTTCACTTATGCATAATGTATGAATTTTATTGATTACAAATGTGCATTATTAGCATTCCATTGAACATTCATAGAATTCAATAAATGAATAATAAATGTAATAACTCTTTAAAGTTGATTATAGCGTTATAAAATACTTTGCTTCTATTTCTCAATATTATGTTCAAAGAATATGTCTGTAAAAATATATAATTGTTCCCTCTTCCATTAAGACACAGAAGCTATATACTTGGAGTATATAAAACAGAATTGAAAGATAATTTCCACATATTATAAGAGAATGCACCAAGTCGGTCTGTGAATTCACCTATTTAACTCAAACTACTAACTATAAGTAATGGTTTTTCGTTTCTCCGACAAACAAACAAAAAGTACCAACTTCGGCTTTCCAGAAGAGGCATTGTGCGGCTACTCCGGATTCTAAAGATTGGCTGACAGTGAGCGTGTTAACAAAGATTAAGCAAGGTTAAAAGCTGGTCTGGTAAATGGGGTTGATAGGGGAAAGAAAAACTTTCCCACTCAATAGAAAACTCTGGGCAACTCTTTGAACAGCTAGTGCTTTTAGCAGATTCCCCCAAAGGGAAACCGGCTATTGAGGTTGTACTCATGACACCGTGTTAGAAACATTTCTTCAAATTGTACATAAGTCTTTCCTAGTGGGTGAGAATAGTTAATTCTGTCCAATTTAGATATTTGTTTACATTTTATGTATATACTAGCTAAAGTACCTGGCTTCGCTTGGGAAAACATTAGAGGCTGAATGATGATGGTTATTCTTTTTTTGGCAAGGCTATAACACGTTTTGCGAATTGAGCATGATATTGTTTAAATAATATATTATACAAATTGAATAATGTATATATACCCTTTTGTTGTCACATTCTTCAATTTTATGCTTACCAACCTCGATGTTCGTTTCTTTCATCATGTTCTTTAATGTCCTAAATAGAAGCAGGAGGAGAGTGAGAGGGAGTACGGTGTAAAATCATAAATATCTCCAAAATCGTGGAAGTTCCGAGCTATTTACTAATATTCAAAGTAGTAGAAGATAGTTGGGTTTCGGCATTGTGACAATGTAGTCTCCACCGTTTACAGTTCGTGCTCTCTGCTCTTCCCCCCATAAAAAAACTGCTCTGAAGAAGGGAACATACCGGTTGCCCGAAACTGTCAGCAAATAAAAAATCCTCTATAAGAAGATTTGAGATAACTTTATTAGCCGAAATCCAACTATCTTCTACTACTTTGAATTATAATAACGGCTAACAATATAACTGATTGATAATATTTACTTATATGTTTATTCCAATCAGTTATTTCAGAATCGTTTCGTATTTAATCAGTAAACCCACACTATTTTGCGATTTTCCCATCGAGCAAACAAATTTCTAAGATTTCATTCCAACTTTAAATGCCCAGTCTTCTGTCCAAGAATGAAATAACTTGCAGAACGTAAGAGTTGACGTTCTCCAAACTCAAGTACAAGTTACATGGCTGGTTCGGAGCAGATATTGGTCTCATAAAATATGAATTTGACCAGGAATAGAAATAATGGTTAGAATTGACAGTTTAAAGAGTAGTTCTTGCCGACCCCATTTGTCTGTAAAATTTTAAAATTTAGTTCAAACTATAATTAATATGTCAACTCATAATTTGTACTAATTCAAACGAAAGCTGAAGCCATTTTGCTGTGGATACCTACATACTCTAACAGTAATCTGTGTGTATTCTAGATCGCCCCCTTCCCTCCAAGTAAATCGTCTAGGTCCTGAAGCTTGTCTGTCCCGGAATTAGCAATCATAATCTCATGATCTATTACGTCATTGTGAATCCAATTACTGGACTGATTGGTTTTATGAATGATTCATCGGGACGAGGAAGAGCCATAATAATAATCTTGATTAGCTGGTAAATTAATAATGACATCAGCTGATGAGATCTGAGACATTTCTAAGCTCAGTAGATGTGGAAAACAGACCGAGTACCGAAAAGACAGTTTTCGTAAAAATAATGAAAATTACTTTTTATTACACTGTACAACAACCTCAAGAAATTACTGAAATTAATTAAGCCAAACAGGTTTATTTTTATGGTAGTTATGAAACATATGTCAGAACAACAAGGTTACAAATTACATCTTTATTTTGACATTAATTGTGCAATTATTATTGCCGCTAATGTTAAACCCTTTAGGGGGTATGTACGGCTTGTTGATTACCAAATTATTGGTTGATGTCGATTCAACAGCATCGATTTCTTCATTAAGATAGTCATCTATTGCGACAACTATAACAATTATTTAGTCAATGTTTAGTAACACAGGTTACGAAGAGTTAAATGAAAAAAATTAGGAATATAACAAATACATGCGTTTGATTCCCGCCAAATTTTACCGTCCTAGTACGGAAATTCTTAGTTTCCGTACGCAGATCATGCATAGAAAACAGATGTTTTCTAGTCAGTGTAAGGAAAAAGTCCATCACGCAGGGGCTGCGTAAACTAAGCAGATTTCCCACGTGAAGATTTTCAATAGAGAAATCTACCTAATAACAACTGTAGTATTAAGAAACCTCTAAACCTATTCACGAGGGACGAATAGTTACGGAAACGGCCGCCAGAGCTCTCGGCGGAAAGTCCGAACCTAGCCGACTCTTGCCGACCACACACAGAATACAAATGCAAATATCTCGGTTAATATTCACGATAGGGAATAAATGTATAGAACAATATTTATAGTAAATTTTTCGATCCGACGTATAGTAACGGAGATATTTCGAATTTTCAAAAATCCTCCACTCTAAACCCCCCCCCCCCCCCGGCCACTGGTCCGATTTCAGCCAATAACGAACTTGATCTTTCTTTTTATATAAAACAACCAAATATCGAGTTTGGTAACGATCAAACAAAAATTACGACCGCTAGAGCGGTAACAGACAAATATATATATATATATATATATATATATATATATATATATATATATATATATATATATACAGTTTTGAACGAAACTCATTTTCGTCATCTACTAGGTAGGATCGATGGACATTTGAAGAAAAGTTTCAATAATCGCGTCATGAGTACAACTTCAACAGCTGATTTCCCTTAAGGGAAATCTGCTAAAAAATCAATGAAAACAATATTTTGTATTTAAGTTTCAAATAAAGGGTTTCATTATACAACAGAGTATTCGTTATGTGGCATGTGCAGGAGTGGGGGTTTTACTGAATGCAGAAAACTAAAAGTTGCAAATATCTCAGTTAATACTGAATTTAGAGAATAAATGCATATAACAACAGTTGTGGAACATTGCAAAATTCTCCCACTCTGAACCCCCCTCCCCTTGGTCAACGAACTTGAGCTTCCTTTTGACATAAAACGATTATATATCAAGTTTGGTAACGATAAAGTAAAAATTGCGACAGCTACATATATAACTTTGAACTGACCTCATTTTCGTTATCTACTAGGTATAATCGATGGACATTTGAAGACATTTTTCGAAAATTGCCTCATGAGTACAACCTCAATAGCTGATTTCCCGTAAGAGAAATGTGCTAAAAAATCTTTTCTTCGGACCTCGTTCTATCAATTCTTCAGAACTCCACGGGCACCTTTGAGGGGTGAAGTCGTTCTATTGGATACTTTTTATAAATTTGGGTTCAAGAAATAAAAATAAAAATAGAGTCTTTCTTTCTTCTATTTAACCGCATTAAAACCTCTTACGCATTACCACCAGTAATCTAGTGTATTACCGCAGTGTAGTCTCTAGCAACATATAAAACTGTTTAATAATAACACTTTCCTTCCAGTACACGGTGATTTATTTGACACTATATGGTACGGGCGTTTCGTAAGAGTTTGGATACATTGTATGTATTAAAAGAAAAGTGTGTTTTTATTCAAACCCGACGGCGTACCTCCACTATCTTAGAATTTATTATAATTGCAAAATTACCCTGTTTTTATTAGATAGCCCTTTTATTCCAGAGCAAACGGGACCAACGTTCCGGGTATCTTGGCTGAACAGTACTCCGTAAAAGAAATGTCTGTTTTTATTCAAACCCGTTGCAGCTGAAAGTACCTCCGCTAACCATAAAACCAAATCCTATTGAATCCACTCTGAGGATCTGTATCCACGAACAAACTTCATTTTAAATTCAAGGATTCAGTATGTTGGTGAAGGAATGTTTCTCTTTTTACTACTTTGTACGAAGTAAAAGAAGTATTGTAATAGTGAAAACATTCGGTTTTCAGATTTCAACGGAATTATTTTGTCCCTCGCTGAACGCATTTTGAACAGTTTGGACGTGAAATCCATATGTATGTACTTACGTCCCATAAATCAAAAAGTATGTTTGGTGACGATCAGAGTAAAATTGCGACCGCTAGAGCGTTAGCAGACAAATATATGTACACACACAAACACACACACACACACACACACATATATATATATATATATATATATATATATATATATATATATATATATATATAAAATTTTGAACGGACCTCATTTTCTGGGTTCCTCATCATCTGGGTAGGATCGATGGACATTTGAAAACGTTTTAAAAATAAAGATTGACCGTTTCTCTAAAATAACTTTCCCGGAGGAAAGTCTTTTCAGCTGTCACATCTTCAGTTAGTTACGCCAATCAAGACAGCTGAGCCGTTAGAAAGATTTTTCTGATCCTTAAGAAAAAATACGAAAATTGAGATATCGCTTATAAATTTGGGCGTTATAATATTTTCTCTTTTTTTTTTTTTTCAATAATCGCCATATTTAAACCGCCTCATATTTGATTGCAATCTAAATATAATATTCAGGAATTTAATATTAATATTTTAATATTAATTTAGTGAGTAGCTAATTTTATTGTGTGACCTTATAAAGTCATTCTGGGCGTGTTGTACCAAGAACTAGGAATGACGTGCGTGTCACCATTACAATTTTCAATTAAATCGCTCAACACAAAGTCTTATACTCTGAATTTTTCAAATAATACTTTTAGCAGATTTCCCTTAAGGGAAATCAGCTATTGAGGTCGTACTCATGACGCGAGTTTCGAAAAATTTCTTCAAATGTCCATCGATCCTACCCAGAAGATGACGAAAATGAGGTCCGTTCAAAATTATATATATATTTGTCTGTTAACGCTCTAGCGGTCGCAATTTTCGTTTGATCGTACCAAACTCAATATTTAAACTTTTTATTAAAAAATAAAGATCAATTTCGTTAATAGATTAAATCAGACCAGTGGGTGGGGGGGGGTTAGAGGGGAGGATTTTCGAAAATTCGAAATATCTCCGTTACTATACGTCGATCGACAAATTATATAGAATCTATCTTATTGAAAATTAAATTTACTATAAATAATCTATATATATATATATATATATATATATATATATATATATATATAAAATTGTAACCTCTGTCTGTACATTGATTTTTTTCGCGAAATTTCACGATAACTTTTCGTTTCACATGTCATAGGCACCATAACTGCATTTTGTTTCTTTCGTGTCTGTTTGTTTTTTTATTTGTTAGTTTGTTTGTTTATTTGTTTGTTTGTTTGTTACCTTTTCACGCATAAACGGCTGAACCGAATTTTATGAAACTTGGTATGTATATTACTACTAGCCCAACTTAGACTTTAGGCTATATTAATATTCTCTAAGACGAACAGGAGTGGGGGTTATAAGGGAGGCCTGAAAATAAAAATAGCGATATTTCGTTTCCTATTGCTTTTTCAGCAAATATGCACATAACAAAAGTTGATTATTTTGTAATTTAGAGTAACTTTTGTTATATACACTTTTTTTGCATACCGAATTATAAACGAGATATACGCTAAAACCTATAGCGGAAGTAAACAATTTTATTTGACACAACAGACTCAACCGAACTAATTAAAATTCGGTATGTGTATTAGCAGTAACGCCTTCATTATAATAAGCCGTACCAACGTTTCTAGGGACGGGCAGGAGTGGGGGTTATAAGGGAGGCCTGAAATTAAAAATGGTGATATTCCGTTTCCTATTGGTTATTCGGCAAAAATGCACATATCAAAAGCTGTTTATTTTGTTATTTAGATTAACTTTTGTCTTACACACATTCGTCGTATACCGAAATATAAATGCGTTATACGCTAAAAATGATAGCGGGAGCCAACAATTTTATTTGGCACACAAGAGACTCAACCGAAATCAATAAAACTCGGTATTTGTATTAGCACTAACGCCTTCATTATCACAAGTCATACTAACATTTGTAGGAACGTGCAGGAGTGGGGGTTGTAAGGGAGGGATATATATAAAAAGAGCGGTATTTCGTTTTCTATTGGTTTTTCTGCAAATATGCACATGACAAAAGTTGTTTAGTTTGTTATTTAAAGTAACTTTTGTTATATTCACTTTTGTTGTATAACAAATTATAAACGAGATATATACTAAAAGCTAAAGCGGGAGTCAACTATTTTATTTGATACCAACGGTTGAACCGATTCCAACAAAACTTGGAATATATAAATTAGCATTAATTCTTACATAGTTATAAGCTATATTAAAATGTTTAGGTTATAACGGGGGTGGGGATTATAAGGGAGGCCTGATAAAAATTCGGGATATTTCATTTTTTATCCCAAACCAACCACGGATACTAGCCTTGAACACTGAAACGGGTAATTATCAAAATATTGTGCAAAGTAAAGTCTTGCCAAAAAAATACCATTATCATCCCGGCTCAAACGAATTCCCGGGCGAAGCCGGGTACCTTAGCTAGTGATATATAAATTTATACTGTATCTTGAATATTAACCGAGATATTTGCATTTTTCTGTTTTCAGCCTCTGAGATGAGATCGGCTAACTTCGGGTCTAGTCGTGAGTTTCCGTCAAGAGCTAGTTCGGGCCGTTCCCGTAACTGTTTGACTCTCTATTCTGAAGTTTCTCTATTGTAAAAGTTCACGTGGGAAATCTGCTTAGTTTACGCAGCCCCTGCGTGACGGACTTATTCCTCTGAAGAGATCTTAACTATAGTTTCGTTCTGTATTTCTATATCTAGTTACAGAGATTAAAATTTTAATTAGGACTTAATTAATACATTTTATGAGAGAAGTTACTGAAATATTAAAGATAATCTGACTTATATTTGGACATTTAATCAAGATTTTTACGATCGTTGAACCCTGTCAGCATCCAATACGTATCATTTCAAACCCCCCGAGCGTTATACTGTCAATACTTTTAAAATATGCGGAGCTCTTTGTAATAAAGAAATAAATAAAGTCGATGCATCTATAATCTATAGTAAATTATTATTATTATTTATTAACGTTCACTTTTTGCAACTAAGGCTAATTAGGACAGGGTATCAACAGATTGCCATAATTTTCTAGCCAGGGCGGGATTTTGGACGATATTTAATGAATTCCATCACTAAATAATTACCTTTGCCCAAGCGAAAATCGAACTCACCACTCTAGGTTTCGCAAATGAGTTTAAGATTAGTCTTAAAGAACGGCTAACCTGAGCCCTTGTACTGATGAAGAATATACGGAAACCTGTTATTAATAAAAGATAAAAATGAGTTTAATTGTATTATATTGCTGGTGGCGAGATAACGCATTTTGGGCTTATCAACAATTCCTTAGCTGGGTATACCTTTGGAAAAATATTTCTAATGTCCTAAGAGTCATAAAACTAAATCTTATAATATTGTCTTCTAAATACAAGTAAACTAATAGGTATATTTTACAAGAGGTGGAAAACACAATTTCAATAAAGTGTTATAAGATGGAAAATGACAGTACAGTAATAAAATGGATTTATTCAAATTTACTTGAATCCAACTGTGAGATATTTGCTAATTTCTTTCAGCAATTCATACTTATCTAATGCTGAAAAATTTAAATGCTAAGAGTAATTTCAAGGTAATCCGCAGATCTTAGTAAGTATACTTTGAACTATGTACGCTCCATTGATGTTTTCAAAAGTAAAATAAAATCCAATGACAAAATGATAACTGGATTTCTTATTTTATGACTGTGAGTTTGTTTGAAATAAGGGTCAACGCTTTAACTCACATGGCTAACCTGAGCCCCAATAGTAGATATGTAAGTAACTATTTGCACCTGTAAAAACTCTTAGAGTTGATGCATCCATGGACGAAAATATATATGAAAGTGACTACATACATCTATAAGATTCGATTAATATCCTACAGTTCATAGATAACTAATTGAATCTATCTATTCCACATATATTTATATATGTCCATTAGTTCTTCCAATAAGCAGTTTAACGTGAGAATGTCTTAGACTACACCTGACGGTATGGTTATGACCATTTGTCTGTAGTGGAATATGGTCGGATGAAGACAGAGCATATGGGGCATGAGGAGGTGAATCAATGAAGCCGCCAGACATAATTCCCACCACCGGATGCTACTTAATGGAGTGTGGCTGCTATGTCGGGACCAGAACCTGCAATTATCATCCCTTAGATAAACAGTAATGACATCATATGGATTCCTAATCAAAACTTGACTTGCCGGCATATATTGGATATTAATTCTAAGACGGAATGCATAATAAACTAACTCTAAGACGGGCCGACATTTTGTACATGATAGTGGGTTTTTATAGAAGCGAAACATTAAATTTTTATTAAGTGAAACTACCTCTGCATCTAATTATTTTGTTCCAGTAAGACATTGTTCATAATTTTGATAAACCAATGGTTCTTAAATTTTATCAATTTTACTATTGTCTCAAATGAAATTGTTCATTGAACTAAATGGGTACTCACTGTATATCTCAATTTAATTTACCTAATTACTATTTGCTATATATTCTCCAAAACCGCTTAAATTCCCTTTACAAACTTTAAGTAGATTTTCAGTAAAGGATATGTAATATAGAGGTTACAGTCATGAGGCAATTTTAGAAAAATCTCTTCTATGCTCACCGAACCTAAATTGAAGAACAAAAAATAAAAGGTCGTTTAAGCGTGTATATACATATATATATATATATATATATATATATATATATATATATAAATCCATCAATCTCTCTGTGCATGTACAAAGAATAAACCCCCACATTTTTATTTCATCTTTACTCAACTGTGACAAACTAAATAGTCATTTATTTAATACCCAAAATCGTGCTAGAATAAGTTTCTAGTAAGGAGAAAAAACATTAATTCCCAAATATATTCGTTGGATTAAGCGCTTCTATATTGCATTCACTTAGATATTTTGTTTTTTTTGTCAGTCGTTTGTTGGTATAAAGATTGTTTGGATTGTATAAATTAAACATACACACACTCCATACATACACTATACATGCACTACTAAGTCAGCATACATTCTTCACTAAGTCAGCGCATGAATGATAATCTTTGTATATTCAATTGAACCCCCATTCTTACAACGCATTTTCATTTTGTGCTGCTATTTCTCCTACCATCTAATGTCCACTTTATGTTCCAAGCTTTATTTACAAGAGTAGTTACTGAGGGGGATCTAGAGATTAGAATTTTTCGATAAATTCTTCTGTGTATCATTCTTGAGTGGGAAATCTGCCTATTTTAAGCAGTCACTGGGTAGTAGAATTTTTTTTTGTTTTCCTCTCGTTAGACGACATTAATGTTAGCCAAGTCCACCTTTGAAAGTTTTAAAATTGTTTACTCCTACCTTAGTACAGTAAGAACATGAATGGAAGAATAATGACCTAACACAGTTATTACCTTTGATCTTTTGTAGATCTTCATAAGTGAATTGAGCAGAAATTCTATACAAGATGACTTTCAGTCTAATGAAATTTGCATTATCGATTCCAAAAGCTATAAATAATATAGACTAACTAGATAATTCCATTAGTTCCAAATCTCTGAATCTATGTTCACTGAATCAGTGATGGGAGACCTCATGAAACGTTTTTCTATGCTAGGTCAGTGAATCGGATAACATTTTTCCGTCAAATGCAAACCTAAAGAGCCATTAAGTGTATTACAATTCGAATAAATAGACTTCAATATCTGAATTAAACATTATATAAGGTTGTGAAGTGTGTTATGATAATAAAACGTTCAAGGAAACGTCAGAAGTGCTAGAGCCAATTACTGGAATAAATAGAGCCTAAAAATATTGAGAGCCTACTTCATAATTAGTAATGGACTGGGTTTACAATACAATATTTGTTATATTATCAAGAATAAATAAACGGATATTTTAATCAGGTTTCCCAGTTATCATTCCTGCAGTGTCAATGATTTTATTCCGAGTATCATCTGATGGTTGTTCTTTAATATTAAAGACAGTATTTGTAAATCTTTATATTTGTCTCATTAGTGCTATTTTCAATAGGAAATTTGCCATCTCCAGTCCTGACCTGTAAATCCTGAGAATTTACATTGAAATATTGGAAATATAATTAATGCATAACACAGAGTTTATTTTTAAAATGTGCTTATTGACTTCCAAGATGAATAAAGTGCGATGTGAACTGATTTTTGACCTGAGTATAATCCGAGCAAATAAATTGCATATTGAGGAAGTAGTAAAATAAATTATTAAATCAAACATTGAAAAGCAAAATAAGAAGAAGAATAACATTTAAATTGGGGTACTTGTTTCCAGGCCATGTGAACATAAAATAACTGAAATACTGTTTTAAATAAAGACTTCGTTCCATCATGGAGGAAGGTTTCCCTAATATAGATTTGTAACTGAACGTGATTCGCCTTCTTGCAGTCGTGTGGATGACAAAATTAAAAAGTAGGCTCTTATGAGTTGCTATTTCCAGAGGCTGAAAATTAAAAAAATACAAATATCTCGGTTTATATTAAATATATTGAAAAAAACGTACATACCAACATTTATAGAACATTACATTTGCCATATGAATGGATCTATACGATTTTTCGATTCCAAGTATAATAACAGAAATATTAAGAATATTCCACATTCTCCCCTCTCACCCCGTCCGATTTCAGCCATTAACAAACTTTTTATTCTTGCATAAAACGTTTAAATACCAAGTTCTAGAGTGTTAACATATGTATGATAAATAACATTTTGAATGGACCTCATTTTCATCATTCCTTAGGTAGAATCAATGGACGTCTACTTAATGTAGCCTCTTTGAATTACCATTGTATATTTGTTTTGGCAACAGTGGTTGGAAAAGTCTGAGAGGGAAAGGTTGTGGCCAAATCTAGCCACTCTTCTGAGTTTTATTTTAACCCTGCTCGTTGTGTAGTTGCTCTTCCTTTCCCTCGGATGACATATGTCCTTCCGTTTCGGGGATGGGTTACTTTTTTATACCTCAAACCTTTAAATTATTATTCCTTTTTATAACATGTTTTAATTGGCTTAGTAAAACGTTGCAATATGCCGTTTCAGTTTTTGGATTAATCCATCACTTAATACCTTTTTTATTTGATGTGCACACGAGCCAGACTTTTATCATTTTATATATTCCTTGGTTTTAGAATAATGAGAACTGTCATAAATACGGAGTAAAGCTCATGTGGTTCATTCATTTTATTAAAGGTTCATTGTTGTTGTTTTTTTGTGAAATTTACCATTGAAAAACACATATCAAATATTCTCAAGTTTGTGTATTTTTTTTATTCAAATGCACTTTTTTTTTTACATGTGCTGAAATAATATTCGTTTAACGATGAAACTTTATTATAATTGTTTGTTTTTTTCATAATCTATGGATATAAAAGAAAATAACAATTCTTAAAGTCGAATAACATTGAATTACTTAACGACAATATGATTTAGACATGCAGCTGTTGGATATATCTTAAATTGGGCTGTTGGTATTTAGTGTTTTGCTAAAAATGGAAATATATTGAAAACAGAGTAATGAGAACCATGGAACCATGGAAACCACAACTCAATATTGTATTTCCGCACAACGCTAGTCCATTTATTTTTTTACCTTTTCAAACCGATAACCCGATTTCATTTTTTAATTTATTGCACCTGTTTCTCATTTAGTAATTTCCATAAGAATACTTCAATTTGGCTCAAGTAGGAATAGAACTTTATAACGAGTGGGTGACGACGGTGGAACACTTTGAAACGATGGCTTTTCGTTTTATTACTGCAATAAAAACCCTAAAAGAATCTAAAACAAGGGACCAATAGGAGAGTGAAGCTTTCAAATCTCAGCACGTTCCACTTTTCCGATAGTGGCGAAGCGAGTGTGAGGAAATATCAGCAGAGGATAATAGTGCTAGATAAAGTCCTTCTGCTATAAAAATATGAAGAACATCTAGAACAATAATAACAAAATTTGTAAAAATCCTAGTTGAAGTATTAAAATCCATAAAACCCCTATTTTCATAAATTCTTTTTGGGATAATATGCTATTAAATGTACTTCCCAATTTAAATAATTTAAAAAACAATAACATCAGATTCTAGACCTAATTGTCAATCTCAATAGAAAAATTGTTTGAGAAATTACATTAAAGTGCAATATATTGGTAATATAATTAATTGGCGAGTCAAGAGCTTATTTTTTAAAACCATTTTTTCATTTTTAAACAAAACAAGCGAATTTCTAAGTCTTTCGACAACGTCTGAATATTTAAATTGCATATAAATGAGTATTCTTTATTATAAGTAATAATATAGTAAAATAAAACAATTATTTAAACCATGAAAATAAGTATAAAACAAATAAGCACCTCCTTTATTACTTAACGACTTAAGGTCGAAACTCATAAAATAACTAACACTTTAGGGCAAAACATTAGCGAAGGACCAACCAGAACTTCTAATTACATAACATGTCAGACAAGTTATTGAAAATTTGCAATCCCTCAGTAACCCCTACTCCTACTAAATGTTCTATGACTGTACGTTTTCTTTTTCATTATACTGGTTGTATTAATTGAGATATTTGCATTTTTTAGTTTTTAGCCTTCATTAAACCCCCACTCCTACTCTCGTCATATTAACAATAAGCTGTTATAATATGAAGCACTTTATTTGAAGCCTAAATATATGATCCTCACTGAACTTTTACGTTTATAGATAAAAGCAAATATGTGACGCTAGTGGAAAATCTGCTTAGTTTAAGCAGCCTCTGGGTGACGGTGTTTTTGCTTTAAATCAATTTCGTTATGCTAGGCTACATAATTATTAATATTAAATGTAAGAATTTGAACAACTGCGTGCCATATTTCAAGGATGGATCATGTAACTTGGTAAAATAACTTCACCATATACTTTATCATGTAACTTGATAAAAATAAATATGAATAAAATAACTTCATTTGCAGGGAGAAAACTTCCAATTAAAACATAAGCCAAGAGTGAGTTAAAGCTAAAAATGCATTATATACTCTTCATTATATTCTTTTTCGAATAAACTGAAACCAAGCCATTTAGCCTTCAATGCTGTTTTGCGAGTTCTTAAATATGAAAGATTTTCATTACAAGATGAATGTAAGATTTTCGTTATATAATAATAATAATAATAATAATAATTGAAGCAGTATTTGTTTTTTAATTATATAAACATAGTAAATTCACGCAGGCTAAACAGTTAAAGTAAAAAAATAAAAAAAAACGCTAAGTGACACGTGGAAAGGAATTTGAAATGGGAAAGAATGTCGCTCATCCGACCACAATGCTTCTACCAAAAGCCTCCCTCCCTCACTTTCTTCAGAACCGGCTTAATCACTTTTTGCTCCGGTTTGCCAAAAAAAATTCACTTAATTCTAGAATAACGAGTATAATCCAAGGCCCATTTGACTCATAATGAGATCACCTGCCCGACATATTCATTGGGAAGATTTTTTTTTTTTTTTGGTAGGAGAAGATTTTTTGCCAGCTGGACGTTTGACAGCTGGGATCGAACTTATTGGAGCTATGTTCCTCATTATTTGAGGATTTTCTTCGGTCTTTAATTAAACAAAAAAATCCGCGAGGTAGAAGACCCTTAGAAAGGGTTTTAATGGAATTGTTAAGATAATGAACTTGCTTATAATTAAACAGATGTTTTTATTACTAACTCTTTATTGATTTCGTATTTACGGAAACATGTTATATTGCAGTTTGAAAAAAAAAGTCCGTCACGCAGAGGCAGCGTAAACTAAGCAGATTGCCCACGAGAAATTTAATACTAGATAAACCTACATACTGCTAACGCAACACTACCGTGAATATAAAGTGAATATATACAAACGGTAATAAGAAATCTTTCCCCTCCCAGAAAGAAGCGTCTAAAATGTAAACAAACAGGTCTGTCATCGGCTCACCGGAAAGAAAAACAATTACTGAAATATATCAGAATATGCCATTTTTATAGAAAACTATGTACTACATCTAGTACTGTACTTTATAATGAATCAAAATAATTTTTATCTCAATCAATCAAATTTTATTAGTCTACAAATTTTAGATTGGGCACGTCAAAAGAACATATTTAGATCTATCTCGTATAATAAAGGTTTCTGGAAAACAATATTTGGTATTTAAGCTTCGAATAATGTGGTTCATTATATAACTGAGTATTATTTATGTAACAGTACTGAGTAGAAATGGGGAAGTAGGGAAGGCTGAAAACTGAAAATATCTCGGTTAATATTCAAGATAGAGAATACATTTATATAACAATATTTATAGTAAACCTAATTTTCAATAAGATTCATTCTATTCACATTTTCAATCCGACTTATAGTAACGTAGATATTTCGAATTTTCAAAATTCTCCACTTTTAAATCCCCTCCCTCTTGTCCGAGTTCAGCTGTTAACGAACTTAATCCTTTTTTTTTTACACTAAACGACTAAATATCAAGTAACGATCAAACAAAAATTGAGACCACAAGAGTGCTAACAGATATATATATATATATATATATATATATATATATATATATATATTTTTTTTTTTTTATATTTTCCTTTGCACATTACCCATGCACAAAGGGCGTTTATTTGCTACATGTACCATACTATTACAGTATATAACATGTATGTTCATAATACATAGTGTTTTGTATACAAGAAATGTTCATAAATTTGTTCTTGAAGTTAATAAAAGAAATAAATTAAACAGAAAAATAAAAAAAAAATAAACGAAAAAGAAAAAAAAATGAAAAACAAAAAAAAAAAATAAAAAACGTACATAATGAAAGAACAAACAAAGTAATAAAAATTAGTACGCATAATCGTAAATTTGAAACAATCCAATAACATGTTAATTTCACTTCATTAAGAAAGTTATGCCACTTATTCTATTGCATTATTCTTGATGTACGCGTTTAAAAGAAAGAAAAAAAAATTAAGGAAGACTTAAATTATTATTCTTTAAGTAAGATGTTTAAGATGTCCGTTGTTTCTATTAATGCTTTAGAAAAATGCCTAAATACTAATGGGTATTTTTTAAACAAATACTTTGGATTTATTGGCCACTGGTCATTGTTTTTGATAAGTGTTTGTTGGAGTGTGTTTCGTAACTGTGTAGTCAGTGTGCAAGTATAGATGAGGTGTTCTATAGTCTGTTCACTCGTTCTGTCACAGGGGCAGTTTTTGTCATTTAGTATTTTGAATCTGTGTAAGTAAGATTTAGTAGTTCCGTGTCCAGTGAGTACTTGTGTGGAGTAAAAGTCAGTAGCAGTACAGGTGTTGAGGTATTCCTCAATATTTGGGATGAATGTTTTAAATGCTTTCCTTTCTCTGTTTTGTCCCATCGCTCCTGCCACTGTTTTATTGTGTCCGTGCGTAACGTGTATTGTAGACTTTGTTTTGTTATGTTGGAGTATGTTATGGGAATGTTTTGGTCCTTGGATGCATTTTTTGCAATTTTGTCAACTAATTCGTTTTCGTAAAGTCCGGCATGTCCTTTGACCCAAGTCAAATATATTTTTGTATTGTTGTTTTGAATGTCTATAATTAGTTGCCTACTGTGTTCTGTCAATGGGTCATGTATGTCTGTATTCATTAGTTTTTGTATTGTTACCTTGCTGTCTGTGTTTATAGTTACTTCTGTAATTTGTTTATTATTTAGTTTTACGTATTTGAGTGCGTTCATTAATGCAAGCGCTTCAGCTTGGTTGTTTGTACATAAAGGTCCTAGTCGGTATTTAAGTACATCAGTGAGTATATTCTTATGAAAGACAATAAAAGCGCATCCTACATATTTTTTGTCCTTGCTTCCGTCTGTGTAGATTTGAAATTCTGTTGTGTGAGTTGGAGTCAGTTCTATGTGTGGGTGTATAGCAGGATGTGTCCATTTTGAGTAGTGTAAGGGTTTTTCAATGTCGGATGAGTTAATGTTTTGTATATGTGTGTTTTCATGTAGTAATAAATATTGTGTTTTTTGTTGATTTGCAAGTAATGAGATGGGTGTAATTTTCGCCAGAACACAGGCAGCTTCATATGAAATTGTTCTAAATCCCTTTATTATCTTCAAAGCCATCAGTCTCTGAACTCTCTCCATTTTCCTTAAATTGTATTTCCGCTGTAAACCTTCATGCCAAGCAGTGATGACGTAAGTCATTGCAGGTTGTATTGCTGCAGAGTATATAGTCCGTAATATGTCCGTTTGTAGTCCCCAAGTCAGTTTTGTTGCTATTGAAAGTAGGTTTATATGTTTCAATAGTTTTGTTTCAAGATGTTGAATGTGGGCGTTCCAAGTTAGTTTACTGTCAAAAATTATTCCCAAGTATTTAATTGTGTTTGCTTTAGTAAGTGTTTGTCCTTGTAACCTGATGTCAAATGATAGAGTAGTCCTTGATCTGCTAAATACTGTGTAGGATGATTTGTCTGTATTGAATTTCAATTTGTTTTTATGAGCCCATTGTTCAGTAACGTCTAGAATTGTGTTAATTATGGTCTGTGTCTGTCCAGGAATCTTTGATTTTACCAAAATTATAATATCATCTGCGAATGCGTAGATAGCTGCGTGTTTCATATTAATTAAATGTAATAATTCATCAATAATTAGGTTCCATAAAAGTGGAGAACAACTTGAACCTTGAGGTGTTCCTATTGTTTGAGCTTTAGTGATCATTAGATTGGGTGTCATGAAAGAGGTTTGGCGATTAGTAAAATATGAGAAGATAAGTTTATATAAATTGTCAGGACATTTCTTTATTAGGAGAGAGTTGAGGATAGAAGGCCACCACGCATTATCAAATGCACCCTTAATGTCAAGTGAAATGAGAACAACATGTTGTTTTTGAGTAAGTGCAGTTTTAATAAAATTAAGTGTTTCATGTATTGCATCTGAAGAACATTTTTGAGGAGTGAAGCCGAATTGATTTCTGTGCAAAAGGTTGATTGTGTATAGGTAGTGTGATAGACGTTGATTAATGATTCTTTCGAGGATTTTTCCTCCAGTTGTGATTAAACTTATGGGTCGTACTGAAGAAAAGTCGTCTTTTTCTTTGCCTGGTTTAGGAATAAATATTAACTTTGATATTTTCCATTGTTGTGGGAAATAGCCTAAATCGAAACAGCTTTTGTAAATATTTTGAGTGAATTTAGGTAAAATAAAATAAACGTTTTTGAAAATTTCAGCAGAAATGCCATCTATTCCAGGAGTTTTCTTACTGTTTAATGACTTAATTATTTTGTCTAGTTCTTGAGTTGTAAGTGGTAAGTCGTTATTAGAGTTAGGTTCGTTAAGTACGTTATTTCTCAATGTTTTGTGATAGTCGTTATCTGTCGTCTTATCGTCAGTTCCAATATGTTTATTCAGTAAAAACGAGTATGTTTCTGTTATCGACGTAGTATAGAGTCCATCATCTTTTCTTAAAGAACTTAGCGATAGCGTTGACCTAAGTTTCCCGAAAGCAAATTTGTACGGCCATGTCCAGGGGTTCTTAGGATCTATGTTAGAGCAGAATTCGTTCCATGATTGTTTTCTCTTTTGTTTTAATTTTTGTTGATAAACGTGTCTTGTTTCAAGATAAGTCACTCTTCGCTGTGCCCTTAGTTCATCGTCAACAGTTCTTTGGTATATTCGTCTAGTTTTGTTAGTCTGTTTTCATAGTTGAGTCAGCTCATTATCCCACCAAGGTAATGATCTTGCTGTATTATTTCTCTGGTATCTATTTTTGATTTTTAATGTTTTATTACAGGTTTTCTTCAAAACTTTTTGAAATCTGTTAAGAGTGTGATCAATGTCATGGGTATATATGTAGTCAGTAAGAGATATGTCCAGGTTGTCAGTGGTACACTTAAAATTTTTACGAATTTCAGCCATTAGACCGTTTTTAAATTTTTCTCAGTCAGCGAGTTTAGCAATGTAAGTGGTATATTTAGAGACGTTTTTAGTTGGTGAGTCAATAATTTTAATGTAATATATTAAAGTTAAATGGTCCGAAAAATTATCATGGTTATGGATTTTCCAATCAGTAACAAGTGTTTTCAACTTCGTGTTGGTGAGTGTTAAGTCTATGTTGCTAGTTCCTCTCGTTCCGTCAAAAGTAGGAAGTCCAACGTCTCTGTTATTAAGTGCTAAATTATTTAAGATAATAAAATTCTCAAATTTCCGTCCTCGTTGGTTGTATAATTTATCGTGCCATAGTCTGCTTCTACTGTTACTGTCAAGTCCAATTAAAATATATTCATTGTGGAATTGCGAAAGTACATTTTCTAATTTATTTATATCAATTTCTATATTTTGGTCACTCGGTATATATATATATATATATATATATATATATATATATATATATATATATAGTTTTGAACGGACCTCGTCGATGGACATTTGAAGAAAAATTTCGAAAATTCCGTCATGAGTACGACCTCCATAGCTGATTTTCCTTAGGGGAAATCTGCTAAAAAACACATGGATGAGTGGTATTTTTAACAACAGGTTTTACACTTTCTTTCAACCATAGTCTTTGTACCTTAAAGGAAAGTGAACATTGTAAAAATAGTTAGTCATTTCATATTAAAAAGAAGTTATTAGATATTGATTTCATACTTTCCCTCACAAAATGTTATGTTATGTTACCGTGAAATATGATATTTTGTGAAATATTATTTCACACGAAGTAGATAATGGCCGTTAACAACTGAAGAATTATTTATCTCGGGTTTAATGACGCCCAGAATGTGTACCTAACATAATTGATATTGTCAATATAATGTATATGTCTTATAGGTTCCAAGAAATGTTAACATTTGCATGACATTCAGCGATGAAATTATTTGGATAAATAAAAGGAATAATTAGTCAGTAAATTCTTGTTTGATCAACAGATAAAACTTGTTTGATTATGAATAAAATGTATTGAAATATAAATGCTTCCGTGTTTCAGTATACATACAGTCCACTTCACTCTTTATGAGTTACAAAAAAGTTATTTTTATTGTTTATTCCAGGAATATACTCCGTAGCTACTCGCAATGAGCATAATATATATTGTGAATATATCTCTAATGTACGTGTTATAGTAAACTGTGTTCTATATTGTAAAATATAAAGTGAATGAACAAAACATTAATCACCATGTTGTTATCTATATAGGTTATTTAATCTACATTTTAAAACCACATTCAAAGGTTTAATAACATATTATAACGAAAAGCATAAAAAAGGTGTATATTAATAAAATAAAATTAAGGACAAATAAGTTTAACGGAAGTTGCATGGTAATATGTTTAAATGAAGAATAGTTAAATAATGAAATGAAAAGTACTAAAAAGACACACACACATCCATGCATATATGGAGTTTACAAATATGATGATTTAAAAGTCTTAAATGTACTGGTTCTTTTTTAAGGTTTTTTTTTAGATATTTGGGCTGTTGTCAGTAAGGAATTTGAACACCTAACAAAAAAGTTTATAAATGTGAATGTGTAAATATGTTTGTATATATATGTATATATCTGAAATTCAAAAATGTCATAAAAATTTAAAACGAAGTACACATTATACACACAATGAGCAGTAAGCGAATGAACTTGCTCACAACAACTAAGGAAAACATTGAATATCTAAAGAACCAAGTTAAACAGCAAATTGGCCTTTCTAAAAGAAAAGAGAAAATTGCTTTATAAAAGTAATGCAATATTACAAAAATATGGGGAAAAAATTAACAATGTTATAGGAAAATCTAATAGTATGCCGCTCTTAACATTTTAATTGTATTATGTCACATCATCTAGCTCTTTTTTTTGGCCTCTTAATTTCGGTGTATTTCTTTATATATGTTTACCTCATTTTTATTAATTCTCAAAATAATACGCACATATTGCGTACTAAATTTGTATGAACAACGTAAACGGAAAAAAATCCGCTCCTGAATATTCGATTAAGGAAGGACATGAAAAAATAACGTTAACTAACGGATGAAGACTTTAATCTTTAACACATGAGGTAATTAGGAGTATAAGGCAATTGTGTAATATAATGAAATAACAGTGGATATGACTTTAATCTTTATTACATAAATTAATTAGGAATATAAGGCAATTATCCAACAACAGATTTCAGTATATATGTCATTAATCCTTAACACATGAGTTTAGGAATTTAATGTTATTATCCTCCATTGTAAAATATCTGTGTATATGACTGTAATTTAATAAAAAATGGGTTAATTAGAAATATAAGGTAACTTTGAAACATTGTAAAATATCTGTGTATATGACTGTAATTTAATAAAAAATTGGGTAATTAGGAATATTAGGTAATTATCCAACAACAGATTTCAGTATATGGCTTTAATCCTTAACACATGAGTTTAGGAATTTAATGTTATTATCCTCCATTTTGAAATGTCAGTATATATGACTTTAATCCTTAACACATGGGTTAATTACGAATGTAAGGTAACTATTAAACATTATGAAATATCAGTACACATGACTTTAATCCTTAACACATGCGTTAATTGGAAATATAAGGTAACCTTGCAACATTATGAAATATCAGTGCATATAACTTTAATTTAATAACATAGGGGATAATTATGAATATAAGGTAACTATGTATCGTTATGAAATATCAGAGTATATCTTACGTCAAGCTCGTTCATAAGCCGTTCCTTGTCAGCTGGCTGAGCAGCAAGAGATCGAGCCAGGAGCAGGACGAGAAGAAGAGCAGCGAAGCTCTGGGTAAGCCACATTCCACGGTGCATCTTTAGAGGGTTTGCTGAAACAAATAACACTTATGATACATAGTGATATAAATATGTTATTAAAGATCTCATTTACTTTAGGAGTTTTGTTTCCCAACTATTTTTTTTGCCTTAAAAAGCTATAATTTGAGTCTAATATCTTAAAACGAATACAAACAAATATCTACTTTATAAAGTAACTCGTTTTAATATAAATATTTTATGTTGAAAAAACGCCACTGCAGATGAACATAAACTACGGGTATTTTAATAGATTTTTCTTAAGGTAGACAAAACAAGAGATAATCAGTAGACAATGTCCTTCGAAATTTGTATTTAGCACCATTACACTCACCACAGTACTGACGATATAATAGGAAAGGAGGCTTCAGAGACAGTTTTCTTTTTCTGGATTCCCATTTAGTCAAGTAAACCTTTTAAGGCAAAGAAACCTCTAAGCAACCGTAATATTGTTTACCTCGAATGCATCATTAGGTTTTATTCATTTTGGAAAAAAAAAACATTTAAATTCTCTGCTGTTTTTATGGTCTTGATCTCAGAAAACCACAATTAATATACCGGCCATTCATTTAACCATTCCCCTAAAATCCGGCATTTCACAGGTATTTGAAATCCATTTATATAAGGACTTATCGGAAGAGCAATAATTACTATGATGATGTTTTATTCCTCTATGGGCATAGAATAATAAATTATTTTATGAATACCATTTTACTAGCAGATTTCCCTTCAAGGAAATCAGCTGTTGAGGTTGTACTCATGACGCGATTTTCGAAAACTTTCCTCAGATGGCCATCAATCTAGGAGATGACGAAAATGAGGTCGCTTTAAAATTATATATATATATATATATATATATATATATATATATATATATATATATGATTGTCTGTTACTGCTCTAGTGGTCACAATATTTGATTGGTCGTTACTCGATATACAAGCGCTTCATGCAAAATTAAAAGTCAAGTTTGTTAATCTTTGAAATTAAACCAGTGTCAGGGGGAGGGGTTTAAAGGGGGTAATGTCGAAACTTCGAAATATCTCTGTAATTATATGTCGATCGAAAAATTGTAAAGAATCAATCTTATTGCAAATTAAATTTACTGTAAATATTGTTGCGTTGATTTATTCTCTCTCTCTTCTATATTAATCAAGATATTTGGATTTCTTAGTTTTCACCCTTCAGTAAACCGCCACTCCTACTCATGCCACATAAACTATTCTCTGTTATGTAATGAACCACTTTATTTGATGATTAAGTAGCGACAATATTTTTTGTCAAGAGATATTTAATTGATGAGATACTTGTTAAACACGTGCAAGGACGTGGGAAATTAATTTAGTTTAGGTAGCCCCTGCGTGATGGGCTTTCATATATTTAATTATAAGAAAATCGTTCAAAGGGGCAAAAACCCATGATTAGGTAAATCTGCATATATAATTACCTAGAGTTTAAAAACTCTTTGACTTAAGGATTTCTTAAACTGGAGAAGAATGCCAGCGTAGTTTTGCAAATTCGCACTAGGCTTTTATCACCGTTACACTAAAAAATTGTATCATAAAGGATTCAATTCACCCAAAAACCGTTCCATGCCATAAATTATTTCACAAACACGTCTATCTCGTCTAGAGCTTTATATCAGTTGAAATTAATGAACTGTTGGACGTTCTTGATAAAGTGCCAGGATTTCTCCATGTGATCCAAAGGAGGAGTTTCCACTCTGCTGGCAAGAGTATTAATCTATTTTCGATAGACGTGAGGTAGGAGAGAAGTGATTGCGTCATTGCTTCCTCGAGTGATGGAATGTTATAGCCCGAGCATTAGAGAGGTATATACAATAATTTTATATCAGCGGATCAAGATATACATTCGTCACTTAATGGATATATACTGTCACTCCAAGATGTAACCTGGGGTCGAAATATATTTCATACAAAAGAAAAAAAAACGGAACCCAATCTCATCCAGTTTTGATATATATGATCAGTAATGGACACTAAAACGAAAAATAAATTTCGTAACGAAGAGACTGCGTAAAGTAAGCAGATTTCCCACGTGAAGGTTTACAAAAGATAAATTTACATACTGGTTACACCTCCGTGAATATTAAGTGAATTAATACACACGGTTTATAAATACCTTCTTCTGTTCTTGGATTATTGAACGTCAAGTGATTGGGATAAAAAGTAATCTGATTCATTAAAAATTACGTTTATTGCAATAAGAATTGCACTCCTTATGAGGCGCTTAAAGAAAACGAAACATGTAAATTTTTAAATAAGTAAATGGAGATAAAATGTCGTTTCTATAAATTCCGACCCTTTGCCAACGTATGATATCAGAGTCTCGGTCACGTACTATTTTCTCCAAGGCATTTTTTACCATTGTTAACGTACTGTTGCATTCAGTTTTATACACTGTTTGCAATATTATGTCATATTGGTATATCAAATAAAGGTTTCGAGCCTCCAGTATAAATTATACTGTTGTCATATCTGTCGGTGAAGTGCTTCGTCACTGCCTGACGATGGAGTACAGCTGACAAGTTGTTTTGATGCGACAGCACCATCTTCAAGCCCTTCAAACTTAGTGTTGAGAGTCATTCGTGTGTCTGTAGGTTTTATACGTCTGTCATAATTAGATTGCTTCTAATTAGGCTGCTTTCTGGTAGAAGGATCAGTGAGTAGGTAAATTGTTTCGTCATGTAGTGTGTTGTTTTAGCAGATTTCCCTTAAGGTTGTACTCATGACGGAATTATCGAAATTTTTCTTCAAATGTCCATCGATCCTACCTAGATGACGAAAATGAGGTCCGTTCAAAACTGTATATATATAATATAATTGTATGTTACCACTCTAGCGGTCGCAATTTTTTGTTTGATCGGTACCAAACTCGATATTTAGTCGTTTTAAGTAAAAATAAAGATCGAGTTCGTTAACGGCTGAAATCGGACTAGTGGGAGGGGGGGGGGGGGTTAGAGTGGAGGATTTTCGAATATTCGAAATATCTCCGTTACTATACGTCGGATCAAAACATTGTACAGAATCAATCTTATTGCAAATTAAATTTACTATAAATATTGTTATATACATTTATTCTCTATCTTGAATATTAACCGAGATATTTGCAATTTTATTAAATCTGGGCTGCTAAAGGACGGGGGACTTTCCCGCCAAAAGCTAGTTCGGCCGTCTCCTTAACTGCTCGACTCTCGTGAAATTTCTGTATTGTAAAACTTCACGTAGGTAATCTGCTTAGTTTACGCAGCCTCTGCATGACGGACTTTTAAAATGTGTCTGTTATATCATACGAGAGCCTTTATATTAGGAAAGAAATAGGATATCTTTTAGGGATACGAGTTTATAGAAACTATGATGATTGAATGTGTGCCTACTTTTAATAACTGAGCTAATTATAACTATACATAAATAAACATAATTATATATAATTTGATCTAAGTAAAGTGCAGAGATAACTTAATGTTTCAAATATTGGCATCGGAAATTATGGACATTGTATTATTTTATATATGATATTATTCTGTTATACTTGCCAATCTCCACTGAAACGAAGTAATTCAATTTGAATACATAGTTTTAACTTTTAATGTTACTTGAAAATAAAAATAATAGAGCAAAATTCAATAGAAAACCGACGATGCATACATTTTTTATGTTCATAAAGACTAAAATTATTAACAAAATGTATATTTCATATTCCCAGAACTCAGTGTGGAAAGGTCTAATATAATTTTGTTATTTGATCCATCTCTGTGGAGAACGAGTGTTGTTTTGAATTGTAAATACTGCCACAGTAAGTTAATTATTTACTTTAAATATTTCTCGCTCGCTCAGATTTATCTCTTTGTAATTTGAAAAAAAGTTAAGAATATTAACGTTACGAAACAAGTTTTAATTAATTGAAATGCCATAGTTAAATGCAATTTATTTAGAGGAGAATTCATTCAGACTGAAGAATATAGCTTTTATTTAACTAAAGAAGTTGTGTTTAGGATATTAAATAAATGCTTGTGAGGCTAACTAACTATAAATGCGTAAAATGACTCGATGTTAAATGGAGTGCTCTATTTAAGGCAAAAAATATTAAAGACCATATTGAGAAGAGCTATTAATAGTATACAAGATATTCTCAAGATTTTTGTATAGTGTCACTAAAAGCAAAAACACTGTCCTTCTCTGGAGTCTCTAATGTGATCAACATGTTTCACAATTCTTCAATTTAAAATTGCAATAAAAAAATAAAATTCATAAATGCATAATTGTTAACGGAAAATTCTCTCTTTCAACGGCTGGTCGAGAAGTATCAGATAATAAACATCCATGGTTACAATGTAATCATCCTGGTGTAAACACTTGAAATTGTAAATGCTACTTTTAGCAGATTTCCCTTAAGGTAAATCAGCTATTGAGGTTGTACTCATGACGGAATTTTCGAAATTTTTCTTCAAATGTCCATCGATCCTATCTAGTAGGTAAAAATGTTCTGAGTTTAATCATATTTTTTGTATTCATTAAACATGTCTTCAGGAGTTTTCATATTAAACCTAAACCACTAAGCTTAAGGAACATCTTTACTCCAGACCAATCTCATTTTAAAGTAAGGGTTTAGAAAATCGAGAAAGCCATGCTGCTAAAATTGGTATTTAATATAGCAATTTCATTAAAGTCTTTTACGAGAATAACAGTTTTTATTTTAATTAACTAATATTACTTAGGCAAGAGGAATAAGTACTTCTAATCGTTTTACAGCACTCTGTACATCATGATTTAATGTCCGAAATGTAAATCGAGAATTTACTTGTATAAATACTTGGAAAAAAGTAGTTACAAGAAAATTTTAACAACTTTATCTATAGAATAGTTATGCCAAAGCCAAATACGCTCTAGTATAGTATTTATTATAGTCCAACGCATCGCTATTATTTCATTGAATATAATGTTTTTCATTGAAGCCATCAAAAACGAGTTTAATGTATTTAATTTTAGTCTGAATGTGTTTTAAAATATAGGTATTGCTAATATATAATAGAGGAGAACGAAATTTTCAAATTATTAACTTTCAATGTTGCCCACGCCAAGTAATAGTTTTATAAGAATGTACAAATATGATGTCAAAAAGTACAGGAGTATTGAGTATATTGTGTCTGAGCTAGACTTCTCCGGGACATTCTTATTGTACCTTTGTATCGCGGGATAAGCCAGGGATTTGCTGAATATGAAGAAACCTTTCCGAGATTGGAATTCCTGATTCCTTGGCCTCTTTGTACCTTGCCGAGTAATTTTCTTGAAGATTACTCAAAAAGAAAAAAAAAAAGATGAAAAATGGAGAAAATGAGTTTCTTTGGTTTATTAAAGGCCCGATCAATCGAAATATATCGCATCTTACTTCGGGAGTTAGTTTGATAATAAAGGGAGATTGTACTGGAAAATAAGTTTGATTTTCTCCATATTTTATGGTAAGGGTATCCAATATTATGGTAAATAAGCCACGAAACATGTAGGGCAGTTTCAATAAAAATTGCAGCGAAGAAAATGTTTTTTATTGGAGATCCTTGCCATCAAATTTGAAGAATATATAAACAATATTGGGTCCAGAATATGAATTTTGATTTTGGTTAAACCCATTTTCTTCACCATTGATCATCTCATCATTACCTCTCAGCGTGGGGATGCCTCAAACTATGGTAACCATGCATATCGTTATACAGTTATGCATTTCATGACATTCAGTTGCTTCTCTTTATTCTTACTAGAGTTGTGGTCCGTCCGTAAGACCCTAGGTGTACCCTGAATTGTTATTCCTACAAAAAACTTTCGGCGATCCGTGAATTGGATTTGGGGTTCTACTTAGTGAATCGGACACCAAAAAAAATCCCCTTAAAGTTATCCAAGAGTATGAAATAAAGAAATAAAATGAAACAGAACACGTTAAAAGTTTAATAATCTTACAATGTATTTCATTATAGATTTTGTTTAGTTACTATAACTTAGAATAACAACTTTTATCCAAGGTGGTGAGTCAAAGTCAATAACTGATTTTCCTGATGACATTATTAGCTAAAATAAAAGCACATTAATGAAAAAAAAGAAAGTAATGATTTAATACTAACTACTTCTGTTTATTTTTTTTTTATAAAACAGATAAATATGTGAATGACTAAAATTGTGACTTACCTAATTAAATACAATAAATAAACAATAATACCTTCTTCCATATAATTAAAGATTAATATCTTCCACCACGTACGCGTCAGCACTATTGTAACCTGCTATGTAACATTTAATTTCTCTATCTTCGGGACTTTTAGCAGATTTCCCTTAAGGGAAATCAGCTATTGAGGTCGTACTCATGACGAGAGTTTCGAAAAATGTCTTCAAATGTCCATCGATCCTACCCAGGAGATGTTTTAATTTGAAATTCACCCAGTAACAAACAATCTTCACATTTTTTAACCAAAGATTTAGAACATCTTACTGAATTACTCCAGTCATACATGATAAAATTTAAATGATATCGATTGACATTCTTTGAGATTAGCTATTTTAGTGAAAATTAATAATAATTGTGTCATATTTTATATATGAAACCCAGATACGTAAGAAAATGTGATTGTGTGACGAATTAGTACAAAGTGAACAACTCTTACTGCTTTTTGAACTAAATTTTGAGCCTCTTAAAATCTTCATGATTAAGGACTACTTCATTTATCATTAAATTAATTAATTGAGTATTTATATCCTCGTAGAAAAATGAAAATGTTTTTAAACGACGCCTTTCATTGAGGTTTCGAGAAGAGAATATAAAAAGACCGAGTACATTAAGTTTTCTTAATTAGGTAATTTTTTCTTTTTTATTAATCGTAAACTTTACTCAAGTTTCCAAACTTTAGTTTGAAAGTCAAAATTAGTTTAGTAAGTTTGAGTCAGGTGTGAACTTCGAAGTTTTGTAACGATTTATTGTGTTAACAGTTCAAACGAACTTTAATGAATTAAGGGAGAATGAAAAAAGGGGTTGTACGCGGAACTAATTGATTATTTTTTGTGACTCAATGGCTTTTCAGTTGGGAAAGGGTAGATTTAAAACACTAATCAGTTTTTTTCAGTTTACGAATCGCCAAGAAGTCGTAGAGTAGACCAGGACATACTTACCTAACCATGCCCTTGGAGATGGGAATGAAGGGCAAATGAAAAAGTGTGTGTTTGTGTGTGTGTGTGTGTGTGTGTGAGAGAGAGAGAGAGAGAGAGAGAGAGAGAGAGAGAGAGAGAGAGAGAGAGAGAGAGAGAGAGAGAGAGAGAGAGAGAGAGAGAGAGAGAGAGAGAGAGAGAGAGAGAGAGAGAGAGAGAGAGAGAGAGAGAGAGAAGAGAGGTCCATTTAATGGTTGTTTTTTTTATTATTGTCAATTATTATTATGCATTTAAGAAACTTTTTTTCTCAAATTTATATTACAAATAATCTATTAGAAAAGTTAGTTCTATAACACTGGTCAACAGAGGTTTTGGTGCCGAAGATTTTGGAGGTGATTTCTTATGAATTTGATTCCCTGAATTCAAATATGCTATTAGTTTTTGCCTATCAGCTCGAATTATTAAGATATCAACATTTTAGTGAATTACACATTAAAATATTTTAAAAGAAAACCGTGATTTAAAAAACCAAATTAAACAAGAAATTTTTATTATATTACACAGATGTTATTTATTATATACAAAAGAAAACAGAAAAAGTCATCATTTAAACCAATTACTCACTGAACATTTCGGAAACTTCTTTCGCGTGACATTCTTGAATATATTTTAGAACAATCCCGTTTTAAAGTCCAGCAGTAATTCATACATTTTATATCTTGGTGAAATCTTTCACCTTGCTCCTAAACTAATGCCTCCTAAATTATCATGAAAATAGTTAATTATTATGTGTAAATAGTCCACCTTAATGCTCATGTTACACTCAAGTGATCTGAAATTATTTAGCATCTCATTGACTAATTCAACGTAGTTTTCAGCTTTGTGTTTACCCAGAAAATTTTGGACAACTGAAACAAATGAATCCCAGGCTTTTTGTTCAATCCCAATCATTGAATTTATGAAGTCAGGGTCTTTAATCAGCTGTCTTTTTTGCGGGCCATCATATTCCTGCTTTAATTTTTTCCATACTCGGCTGAGGCATTTTCCCCTATATATGCAAAGCATGATCCATTCTTGTCAAGAGCCTTTACACTGCTGCTTCATTAGACCCAGCTTGAGATGCAATGGTGGAAAGATGATTTTCTCTTATAACTTTTATATGATGGTGGAACTAAAGGATCATTGATGATATTCGTTTCCCCAACATCCATGTTTTCTCTCCTAGGCCACTCTTTTCTAACCCAGTGTTGCGTTTTGTCTCTGCTATCCCAGAGGCACAAGAAACAAGGATACTTGGACGGGGCCACTTTTCTGTCCAAGGAGAAAGCATCCGAAAATATTCAGGAAGACCCATTTTTACCAGGAGTTCTCTAATAGCATTACAAAAAACAAAATTTTGTTCTTCAGGAAAAAAAGATAGCAGATCTTTCTCCCTTGTGCGATAAAATGTAATTTTCGTTCCTGGTTCAAGTAATTTTTTTTCCTTCAACCTGGAAGCCAGTAATTCAAAAGCTTCTTTCGACAGGTTGAGATCTCTAGTGTGGTCATTTAACTCATCTTGATTGAAACATTGAGGAATTGATGATATCTTTTCAAAATCACTGTTCCTTGCAGTAGTATCAGAGACACAATATGCGTCCTCTTAGAGTGGTGAAAAGTTGGAATTGGCACTGCTTCTGAGTGAGGGATAGGGCGTCTTGCAGAGACTAAACTTGATAGATAAGTGAATTTATCTAATAATCTAGAGCTGACACAGAACTGTTTTCATATTTAGATTCAGCAATAAAAATGAAGGCATTTTCTGAAAAATCTGCTCAAAAAAACTAGGCACCAAAATTTTTTTTTTTTGTTGGCCTGTGTAATCTATCTACAGCAAAATAGGTTATCCATTATTTGATGTTGGGATGCTTTTATCAATATGGAGGAAATATATTTTACATGAGCTGCCCTAGGGGAATTTCGTTTTCTCGGCCATGGGTTGACTATTTTAGTTACTTTTTTTGAAGCTTTTGTTCTCCCGAAACATCACCTGACAAAATCAGAAAACATCTTGGACAAAATCTTTTGTAAAGCATACCGAATAATGTTTCTAGAATTATATTGCAACTATTTCTTTTGAATGATATAAATAAAATCTTTCAACTCATTGAGGTGACTCAAGTAATTGGGAACATTGTCCCCCTCTCAAAAATATTAAATATGTCCATTAACAAAAGTAATTACTTTGTGTTATAGGCGGGAAAAGTCATTAATATTCTTCAAAAGACTGAAAGTCTTATCAAAGCACATCTCTCTCAAAAAGTTACTGACATTGTATTAAAAAGGCCGGTGACATGATAATAATTTTTTGCTTAACGGATAAAAATCATTTAATTAGTGAAAACAATGGATTTAATGAATGGTAGGACTAATGTATCAAGCTACATCGATATATACAGTCAGTCTAAAAAGTATTCACGAACCTTAAAACCATTGAGAAATGACAAAGGAAATTCAATTTTGTGCGCCTTTATTAGTAATAACTCTTGATGAACTCTACATTATATCTTAAAAACACCAGAAGTTCCTATCCTAGTAGTAATAACAATTCAATACAGAATCTACTAAAAGAAGCACGGAGTAAAATTGGGCTACAGTGGCGAGTTCGATTCCCGCCTGGACAAGTGGAATTTACTTAGTGAGGAACTTGTGAAAGTCCCAACCTGGCTAGAAAAGGGTGGTAACCAGTAGATAACCCGTCCCAATTAGTCATAGTATCAAAAAGTGGACGTAAATAAATAATTATAATGATAAAAAGTAAAACTGAATGAAATAAATAGAAAAAACGTCCGTCACGCAGGGGCTGCGTAAACTAAGCAGATTTCCCACGTGAACTTTTGGAATAGAGAAATTTCAGAATAGAGAGTCAAACAGTTACGGGAACGGCCCGAAGTAGCTCTTGACGGAAACTCACGACTAGACCCGAAGTTAGCCGATCTCATCTCAGAAACTGAAAAAAGAAAAATGCAAATATCTCAGTTAATATTCAAGATACAGAATACATGTATATAACATTATTTATAGCAAATGTAATTTTTAATCAGATTGATTCTATATAATTTTTCGATCCGACGTATAGTAACGGAGATATTTTGAATTTTCGAAAATCCTCCCCTCTAAACCCCCCCCCTCCCACTGGTCCGATTTCAGCCATTAACGAACTTGATCTTTATTTTTGCATAAAAAGTTTATCGAGTTGGTAACGATCAAACGAAAATTGCGACCGCTAGAGCGTTAACAGACAAATATATATATAATTTTGAACGGACCTCATTTTCGTCATCTCCTGGGTAGGATCGATGGACATATGAAGAAATTTTTCGAAACTCGCGTCATGAGTACGACCTCAATAGCTGATTTCCCTTAAGGGAAATCTGCTAATGACAGCTGCCAATGTCATTTGGACAATATTTGAGACGGTCAAGTAATTTTAATTAATTTTCCTCCAGCATTATCTTAGATATAATAGAGTTTGTTAAATAGAGATTCGAATCAGACTGATCAATATCAGATGTCCTATTGACCAAGATATTTCTATTAGCAAGTAAATCAGCAGACTGATAAGTTCTAGGAATAAAACGATCAGAGCAGTTCTTGTTAGATAAATCCGCAATGCCTCTTCAATTGATAAAGTGATTTAAAAGCATTACGAGCTTTTCTCAATACGGCTTTCATTGCTTTAACTTTACTCCCTTTAAACTTGTTTTATTTCCCTTTTAACGCTGCAGCGCTGGTTTACTTGATAACAGTACAACTTGTATCTGTTGATTTCTTTATTCAGGAGCCAATTCATCCCTTATGTCCTTATCTTTAATTCTTTGGTGTTAAATCATTTCTAAAACTTTTCGATTCAAGCGTTTGGTAAATTCAATGTATTGACATAAGACATACATTTAACTTAACAATGTACTTATCACAAAGACACTTCAATCCATTGATGTTCACATAGCTTTTAATTCATATAATAAAAAAGTCCGTCACGCAAGGGCTGCGTTAACTAAGCAGATTTCCCACGTGCACCACGTATTTGCATTTATCTCAAAACTTAAAAGTTCATTGACAATTGGTATTTAAGCTTTAAATAAAGTGCTTCATAACATAATAGAATATTGAAAATATGAGATCAGTAGGAGTGCGGTTTTACTGAAGACCGAAAACTAAAAAAATGCAAATATCTCAGTAAATAATCAAGATAGTAAAAAAATGTACATAACAACATTTATAGAACATTACATTTGCAATAAGATAGGTTCTATACAATTTTTTGATCCGACGCATAATAACGGAGATATTAAGAATTTTCGAAATTCTCCCACTCTAAATCCCCCTCCCTCTCCCTGGTCCGATATCAGCCATTAACGAACTTGGTCTTTCTTTTTGTATAAAACATTTATATTTTAAGTTTGGTAACGATAAAACAAAAATTGCTAGAGCGGTGAGAGACAAATATATATACAGTTTTGAACGGACCTCATTTTCTGGGTAGGATCGATGGACATTTGAAGAAAGATTTCGAAAATCACGTCAAGAGTACAACATCAATAGCTTATTTCCCTTAAGGGAAATCTGCTAATAGCATGTGACCTCAAACTCCCATCTGCCGCGTGGCAAGGGATGTTGTTCTTATTCAGTGAGTCAGAGGTGGAATCCAAATACCATTGCTCTGAGATAGAGTTTTCAATACAAAATGAGCTATCTGTAATTATAAAGTCTACCAGGCTAGAGACCATCACCATCCAGTCTTTAATAAATATAATGGAATATATTTCATTATATCTAGACCTGAACACCCATATTCAGCTGGAATAATAATATTTGCTAGGGATTAACTAAATATTATGCCTCGGACCAGGATTCTATATGTAAATAGGCTCGTCTATGGCGAATACCTCTGTATTTAATTGCCTTGTCCACTCATCCTAGGAATCTGAAACTATTAAATTCCAAAGTATCATAAATTAATAATAAAGATACTTTATACTGTGGAGATGATTACCCCCCTCTTTCTCTTTCTAGCTAGACCAATCAAAATGAATATTACGACACCACTCACGGTACTACGTTATCTAAGGAGATTTTTTAACGTGATAAAAGACTTATAATTTTTACGCCGGTCATAATAACGGAGATATTTCAAATGGTTTTCCCCCATCAAACCAGGTTTACGTGAAATACTCAAATATCGAGGTTAGATCCGAAAGAACAAATCTTTTGACTTCCGGGGCGAAGAGACGAAAAAATATATAATATTTAACGGGCTTTTCTTAATTTTCTAGAAACTAGAAAATATAGTTGGACAATTGAAGAAAGTCCGTCACGCTGGGGCTGCGTAAGCTAAGCAGATTTGCCACGTGAAGTTTTACAATAGAGAAATCTGCCCAATAACAAGTGTTGTAGTAAGGGATCTCTAAACTTATTCACGAGGGACGAACAGTTACGAAAACGGCCACCAGAGCTCTCTTCGGAAAGTACAGAACAGCCGACTCCTGCCGACCACACACAGAATACAAATGCAAATATCTCGGTTAATATTCAAGATATTTAATTTGCAATAAGATTGTTTCTATACAATTTTTCGATCCGAGGCATAATTACGGAGATATTTCGAATTTTCAAAAATCCCCACTCTAAACCCCCCTCCCACTGGTCCGATTTCAGCCATTAACGAACTTGATCTTCCTTTTTACATAAAACGATTAAATTCCGAGTTTGGTAACGATCAAACAAAAATTGCGACCGCTAGAGCGTTAACAGAGAAATATATATATATATATATATATATATATATATATATATATATATATATATATATAACTTTGAACGGACCTCATTTTCGTCATCTCCTGGGTAGGATCGATGGACATTTGAAGACATTTTTCGAAACTCGCGTCATGAGTACAACGTCAAATCTGCTAAAAAGTTTAGAAAATCGTTTTGAGGGCACGATTTTTGTAAGAGATCTACTAAAAGCCATTCTCCAAGGAGCAGTTATGACAACTCCAAGGCATCAGGTGAACTGAATCACTGTTGGCTTAACCGTTTTTTTTTTTTAATCTTAAATTCCTTTAAAATATAGTATACCATTAATGATTAAATACAATGTAGCAAGAATGTTACTCATATTTCATTCCGTTTATTACTACATCGCCATCAAATTGTACGACAGCTGTTTGACTTACTTGCAGTATGAGCTTGCCCTGGCTATACGATTGTTAAAATAAATTTTTCCCGCTTTTTAGTCTAACAAAAAATAACGTGGGGCGCAATATAAAAGATATGAGCCTTTTCCAAATCCAACATTGGGGTGTAATGTGTGCTCATTTGGTGTAATGGGCCTGCTGACTGGACCTTTCCTATTGAATAACTAAAGAGAGCCCCACAGCTGGTAAGGGCTGTATATAAGCAAATACAGGCAACATGTGGCTAAGCTTTTTCTGCAGCCCTTCCATATAAACCAAGGGGAAAGAATAAGAATCATAATTTTCTAGCTACCATAAGTGTACACAATCTATGTCCACATCTGTCCACATACATATATACAGGTGTTTGAATACTGATTATTATTATATTATAAATCTGTTAAGTTTTCTTTTTCTTTACAGAAACATTTTAATTGTGAAATTGTGTGATATTTCAAACACTCTAAAGGAGTCGTGCTAAAAGTTAACAGCGAGGAGAGAGATATAGATTGTATTAATTTCAATTAAATGTTACCATAACTTAGTAGGATACGTCAAATATTGTTGTTTTCTATAAAAAAAATGCTAATATTATGCCAATTAATTTTTTAATATATTATTAAATAGCATTTATAGTTATTTTATACATTGTTTATAAAATTAGCTCATGTTCCATATATATATATATATATATATTTAAATCTATGAATTTAAAATTAAAGATAGTAAATTAATTTTGTTTGCAATTGTAATACTAATATAAATATTAAAAAATGCATTATTTAATTTATTTTGCACGCTTTGTAAACCTATTTATTTATTTTGTCTTAATGGTAAACCTGGAGTGGCGATTCCAGCCTGGTCAATAGGAATTTATTTAGTGACAGACTCCTTAAATCGAATCCTAAGTCCCACCTTGGCAAGAAAAGAGTAAATAACTAAACCTGTAGATAACCCTTTAGCTAAAGTAGCAAAAAGTGAACATGAATAAATAATGATGATAATTATTAGTACAAAGGATGGCATGATTTATAAATTATGAGAAACTTTTCCCTACCTCTAAGAGACATTATAACGGACCATATATTTTTTTTTTTTTTTGACCGACTCTTATGACAATTATTTTGTTGGTCAATTTAATAATTGAACATTTTTGATAGTAGCCGATCGGTCTTGTCTATAAAAACTTCTTTCAAATGAAATTCTTTAATTTGTTTTTACACAAAGAATATATTTCTTACAGGTTTAATACATTCCAGCAGAGCTAATGCGTTTTACTTCTGAAAGTGATACCCTTTTAGCGTTGTATTTATGTCTTTAGTAGGGGATTTGAAACATATTTTTGTGAATTTTTTTAACATTATGTGTTTTAATATTTCTTTTAAAAAAATACCATGTATTTTTTGGTGCATTTTTATTGAAGGAAAGGACATTATTTTTGACTTTATAAGAGTGGCTATTAGTCTCTCGACTTTAGGTTGAATATAACCTTATCGATCCTTTCTGCAATTTAAATATTAAAATCTTCAAAAAAAGATCTGCTGTTTTTGACAATAAAAATACACATTCTTGGAGCTATCTAGATAAACAACAATGAACACTGTGGGCAACGTTAGTACTTTTTGACAAGACTAAAAATAATATTCTTTATTGAAACCGATAAATATTCATATTAAATAAAATCATTCATTTCCCTCGTAGTATAAGCTTTTGTTATGAGTCTTATTTGTTTTCGGTATTTGCATAACTAGAATTCCGATACGGTGGAAAATATAAAAATCAGAACTTGGACATTCAGGAGAGGCAATTCTTTTATTTTGATAGAAAAAACGTTGCGTTTTTATAAAGACGTTTCTTTTCGATGTTGGCCTCTTGTCGTTAATAAATGATTATTTTTTTACGGTATATTCAGTTATACGAATATAAGTAAATTGAACAGACTTCAGAAAAGAATCCTTCATATGAAAAACGAAAATTAAAGGACAAAGTAAAAAAGCCAGTAACGTTACCAAAATGACGCATACGTAAAGGCTACCAGTTCTTACTTTCATTTTCGTTTTCCCCATTTTATAAAACCCTGTTATTTGTGAAATGATCCTTTTAAGCTGGCATTAGTCATTTTATGAGTCATTAGCATGTAGTAAAAATAGTTTTGTAGGTGTATGTTTTCTTGGGCTAACGAGTAATAAGTAAAAAGTATACTGTTAATGACTTTTTCAATATGATTAATCGTTTGAGGTTCTTTGATTCGTCTCATAATAATGGAGGCAATTAATATTTTTCTCTTCATTCCCATGAAACATTCACGTGATGTAAATCAGCCCAAATGCTTACAGAACTCGTTGAGACCATATTTAAGTCTCCTTTTAACGGCCTTTGTCAGACGACATTTAAACATAAAAAGTAGTATAAGATCTAAAACATTTAGCCTTAGTTGCTGTAGTTTGACTAATTGGGGTGGCGCTGCCCTATTTGGTTGGAGTGGCATGAAGTGGGCCTCAAAGGGCTACAATTCTCTTCGCCCACTTGCCACTAGTGGCATTATACGGCCGTCTTTCTCTGCCTTTCAGCCTTGTGTTAAACCTCAAACAGCTCCCATTTAGTGGCGGCATGGTGCTAAAAGCATCAATATTTTATTGTTCCCGAGCTAAGGGCTTGTCGAAGGAAACAATTTTACGGGAAGTAATTCCAGACGCAGGTTGCCCATCGTAACAATCCCCACTAAAATGATCTGATGCTGTTGTTTCAGCAGATTTTTCTTAAGGAAAATTAGCTATTGAGTTTGTACGCTTGAAGCGATTTTCAAAAGATGTCATCAAATGTCCGTCACACCACCGTCTGAAATGAGGTCAATTTTTTAGCAGATTCCCCTAAAAAGAAAATTGATATTCGCATGAAATCCCAAGGTGTCATTCCATCAGATGAGAAATCTGCTTAATTTACGCAGTATGAACAACCGTTCATGGAAAATGGAAAAAGTCCGTCACACAAGGGCTGCGTAAACTAAGCAGATTTCCCACGTTAAGTTTTACAATAGAAAAATCTGCCTACTAATAACAGTAGTAGTAACGAGTCTCTAACGAGAGCCGAACAGGTACGGAAACGGCCGAACTAGCTTTCGGCGGAAAGTCCCGAATAGAACCGACTTCAGTCGATCCGTGTTATCGGCATTCTGAATAAAAATGCAAATATCTCGGTTAATATTCAAACAAAAATTGCGATCACTAGAGCGTTAACAGACACCAGAGCGTTAATATATTTTTTGACCTCATTTTCGTCATCTCCTGGGTAGGATCGATGGACATTTGAAGAAAGTTTTCGAAATTCGCGCCGTGAGTACGTCCTCAATAGCTGGCAATCTGCTAATACTGAGGGGAAATCTGCTAATACTGAGGCCCCTAATTCAATTTCTAATCGTTCATGACGATGAAAACTTCACCGATTCCACTGCAATATTGGATCTTCAATCCAATTGTATCCCCGGTAGGTATGATTCAGCCCTTCAAAATCCACACTTGTATGTATAATCGTTAACTCCAAGAGTAGTCCATAGTTCACAATTCAGAATATACAGAATCTCAGGCTCCATAACAATGCCCCACTTGTACTCTTCGGATTTTTAATTAGAAATACAGAATGTATGGTGACATGAGTTCACTTTGAAGCACGTGGGAAAGCTGCATATTTTACGCAGCCTCTGCGTGATGGATGTTTCATTTTAATATTCTTGGAGTTGAAATAATTGCCATAGACTGCTCGTATATATATGTCTGAATAGAGTGTCTATTAAACTTAAAATGTAATGCTTAGAAATGTGTAGTCCGTCAGCCATTGCAAACACTTATCAATAGGTTATGTATGTTGAAGAAGGAAATGCAAAAGGGGAACTTCTCTTTACCCTGTTATAGATTCGCAATATAGCTTGTTTATAATAAGAAATCCTTTAGATTTTGCCCCATAATACTTTACGATCTGATGCATAGAAACGGAGATTTTTACGATTTTCTTGTTATTTCTCGTGTTTACAGCAGCTCCTTAAGACAGTCCTGTATGGGCAGTAAACTACATATGTTTTCTAGTCCTATAAAAATATAAATATCACGTCCCACGTGGATTTGCTGTGAGCGTATAAATAATATAATAAAAAGATAAATGCTCAATTGTTACTCGCCTCAATCCAAATAAAACTATACAGGACTAATCCATAGAATTTGTGCTCCTAATGCGTGAATTTATTCAAATTATGATCCTTATTCTAAGTCTTATATACTGATAACGGCAGATATATTGAAATGCAGATAGAAAGAGCCAGGTTGCATTTATGATAGACAATCTAATCACTCATTAACTACGTTTATAAAATTTCTAGTAGTAGACAGTATTGTGATAAGTCATTATTTGCAACATAAATATAAAAATCTTGAGGTATTATAAAAACAAATGAGGAAAACCGTCAATTTTAGTTTTATTAGATGCAAATGAATAAAGCAGGTTTAGCTACTTCACTGCGACTGACAATTCTACCATGAGAAATGTAAATTAATTAATTAATATTTCCAAAAACTAATATTTACTACACACAGTCAACCAACAGGTCGTGTGGATGGACATTGATGAAGATAAGGTGTCATTTAGCGACAAGGCTATGATGTAATGTTTGTAGAAACTTCAGTACAATTCAATATTATAATTGACAATACTATTGTAACATCCTGAATTTCCTTAGAAATTATTCGCTATTTTCTCTCATCACCCAAGATACTGTCAGCTTCTTGAGGCTAAAAAAGAATGAGCGGAATTGACTTTAAAAAAATTGGTTTTGTGAGGAAAATATAACATTTCACTTAATTACATAATTATGACACTTTGTTAGGAATTATTCTCAGTAGCGTTAGGTTTCATATTTCGTTGTATTTCTAAAAACATTTTGCAAAACATTTTGCAAAAAAAAAAAAATAATAATAATCATTTTACCAAATATCGTGTACTTGGAGGGAAGAAAACATCCAATTCTTCTCAAGTTGTTTATTTCAGCGCTAATCGCTTTCGAAGACTATTGTCTCCATCTTCAGAGCTAGTTGCATGCTGTCATAGAGAAAGACTCTGAGTGAGTCACTTGCTGCCTTTCGCTATGTGCGCATGCAAGTAGGTCTGAAGATGGACACAATAGTCTTCGAAAGCGCTTAGCGCTGAAATAAAAAAACTTGTGAAGAACTGAACCTCTTTCTCTCTCTCTCTCTCCAAGTAATTCAGAAGCTAGTCAATTTTGGCGGAACTGAATAAGTAACAAGCAAACGCCTTAATGATTCATAATTCTTTAAGAAAATTTACGATTTTTTATTTGTACCTATGGGCGTAAAGGACTCAATGAGACTGTAGAACTGAATCGGTATATTTAAAGAAAAAAAATCTATTATCCAAATGTAAACAAATCTCCAGCTTGAATCAGAGGAATGCAGCAATGATAATACTTATCCAATAATACTGGTAAATGAATTTGTTATTCTTCATTTCATTTGGATAAATACATCCCAATAAAGCCATAGGGAATATGAAGGGGAAATATTTATATATGTATAAATGCGATAATAATATTACTAAGACACTGATGAGGCTCGTAGTGAGAAAACCAATGGCGGAGACTTACATTATTGAAAATCACTCTGCTCATCTTCTTGAGATTAATTTTCCTTCGTGCTTTTATATTCATTATTCATATTCATTCAGCTTCGCTCCATTAGGTAGCATTTCCTTCCTATATGAAAGTGCTTCAACACTTTGATATCGAAAAAATCCTCGTCAATGGAAGAACGTCATTTATTTATGTTGTTGAGTTGAATTACAAGATTTAGGAAGTGATCCCCAAAGTTCGGAATCAGTAATAAATATTTTCTGCCTCTTGACTCAGACTTGTTATTTCCTTTATCATCATCAGCCATTGTGCTTTACAGCTTAAGGATGCTTCAATCCATGCTTGCCAGACATCTTGAGATGTGCAAGGCTGGTGCTTCCATGACATTCAGCTGCTTTCCTTTATCTCTTCTCATTCGGTAGATGTGATCTAACTATATGAAGCTAAGTTTTCCCGTGAACTGTTTATTCTGGGCCAATCCCGGTCATCATTCACGTGACATTCAAGACCAACCACTTGAGCCTTCTCCTATTTTGTCTTTCACAGCTGAGACTCTAAGACCTAATTATTTTCTTCCTGATCTCACCCCGACCTGCTTATATCAGGACGATCCGTGGGTGCGACTCTGCTCCGCTGGAATCCAGCTATATCTTCAATAAAAAAACGTACCTTTTTTTAATTCACTTTTCTGAACAGCATTAATTCAAAAGTAAACAACTATAAACTAAAAGTTTTGATTCCTTTTTAAGAGTTTTTCTTCGTCTTTTCATTTTTGGCGATTTCTGCGCTAAGGTATATGCATTCATATATAAGTTCTAGTCTTCCTTCCTTAGAAAAACTTGTTCCTGTTGTCCAAAATGCAAAAAGCCTCATTCCTATCCTTTTAAGGTAGGTTTGTACGTTGGTGGTTCACTGCCAACTCTTATTTCAAACTAAGTGGAGAAATAAGATCTGTTAAGAACTGGAGCAAGAATTCTCATATAACCACGCCTGTCCATGACGTTTTCTAGTTGCAATAATTTATTATTTCATCTGTTGCACACATTCGATTGAACGATGGAAGACTCGTGGCAGCATTTATACCTTTTCTGTTCTGCCTGTTCATCAAAGTCATTCATTCTGTGATCAGTTTTGTTCAACGTTGCAGTAATGAGTGTCATTCATTTTTGGGCTGTTGTAGCCTTCACTATTCATTTGCGGTAGACATCAGTCACCAATTAAGGTCATGAATTCATTAAATGCAATCCTAATTTCCAACCCACTTCACTATCTTTGTTTCTTTACGTAAACAGCCAATTGGTGGATTAATTCCTTTCAAATACAATCTACAGAACTGTCAATCTGGTCCTCTGATTCGTTAGATCTCATTTCCCCATCATGGAGGAACTCTATATGATTCATGAAAATGTTGAAGAATCCGCGAATAAAGCTTCATCCTCGTTTCAGTTGAAGTTCTCAGGATCTCTTCCAGTTACTAATTCAGTGGAGTCGTACTTTCCTGCTGCAGCATCCCGTATTTCATTCTAGCTCTCTACTATAACTGCCTCATTGCCCATGCATTCCTAAGGCCAGGCCCATTCGTGACGGAGACTATAAAAAACTCTTTGAGTCTCGTCAAACCCAGTGGAGATCGACTTATAGTCCCAGCTGAGAGTATTTCCCCATTAGATGCTTCTTCCAAGTCCCACTGCAATGCAAAAGCAGTCGTGCAATTCCTACCCATATCTTCTTAAGATCGCTATGTCTTTACTATAGATTCTGGCAGAATTAAAGAAGCTAAGGCGCATTTAAATTTCACAGTGTGTAGTGTTGATGGAAGTGAAGAAGGATATTTTTGTACTTAGAGAGATGAAAATGTCCCAATTAATCACAATTGTTTTTTTCAGCGCTGAGCGCTTTCAAAGGCTATTGTCTCCATCTTCAGAGCTATTTGCATGCACTCATTGGGAAACGGAGCAAGTGCATTTTCCTTCTCTCCTAGCTCGCCTTTAAATCGTCTCACGTACTAGTGATTCGTCCATTAATCATATCCATGGAACAACCGGCCTTAATGAGATATATTAAGTGCCCTCAGAAGTAAGACGCGATTTCCCTAGCAGGTCAACTTGAAAATAATAATTCAAAAATAAAGGGAAACGAACAAACTGTGATTAAAGTAATTTAAATTATAAATATGATTAGTATAATTCAGCTTTTGATTGAATCAACTTAATATTTATAAATAAGCCTCCAAGGTGGTATCTAAGACAAGGGAGAAAAGAACTTAAAACACATCTGATATTTTGAAATAAATGCATTGGATACAAAAACAGATGTAGGTCAGTGAAATTAACTTAGATATAAATATTTGGAAATTAAAATGACTTTTCTATTCAGATTCCGGGTCGCCAAAGGTAGAAAAAACTGTAATTTCTCTGCGATTCTTTGCGTAGTCATAAAAGCCAAAGGCTGTCTATCTCCTAATTACTTCCTATTTTAGGTTGGACCTCTGACTTTTATCCCAAGCCTGTCAGAGAAATAGACTGATGTGGAGCTGTCCTATGGACGGATGTGGTGACATGATGGATTATAACACAATATACCCTCTCACACACTCTACTGGAATAACTAACTATCCATGGCAGAAAAAAAACGAATTTTCGAGATATCATTATACGTAGTTTAACATTAGACAAAAATAGAAATGGCATGAACTTTATTGATCAAGCCAGCCAGGGGAATAGGGGTGGTTTTCAGTGAAGACAAATTTAGAAGGATATATTTATATAGAAGGACCCCAAACAAAAAAAAATGCAGAGGTCAAATTATATTCCGATTTCGATTTATGCTTTAATGGAACGTGCATCATTACGGAGTTACAGTTATAAAAATGGGGTAGACTCTTTGATTATCTCAATATTTTGAAGAAAGTGTGCTATTGGAAGTGTGTTACCTGTTATTTGGAGCTTTGTAATAAGACAAAGTACTTTAGCATATTTGAGGAATAGTATATTTAAGAAATTTTCTAACAATATACGGACTGTACTACGGGAGCTAAAAGAAAATTGATCAAAACTAATTAAAGCTTGAAGGGGTTTCTCAATGATGCAATTGATTAATTTCTAAAAGAAATTAATAATAATATGATCTTTCAGTCTTACGTAGGAAAGGATAAGAATAGATTGAAACGAAGAATGATTTCCCTCCTGAAAGTCGGAATATCTAATTAAATTCCGTTATGAAAGATAATTCAGTAGCTGAAGGTTATTGATTTAATGTTTTTTTATTTGAGAAAAACTTTGTTCGCAGTTGTTACGGCGCGATACCTGGTCTCGTGGGTATCTGCCCAGTACTCTGTTAATTGGGATGTATAAGAGATTATTTAATATGATCATTTTTTTCAGAATCTAATCGGTTATATAAATCTTGGGATAATTGAATACGGAAATGTCTGTTGCTTTAGAAATTAAGGAAATTGTTCGTCAGGCTCAAAGGTTTCAGAACTCTATATTAGGAATAAAGAAAGAATAACAAAGCTTAATTTCCTTCCAATAGTTTTGAAAAAGAATAATAGAAAATTACACTTTTAATCAGTATTTTACAAAGGACCATTATCTATTTAACTTAAATTAGAAACAGCACTTGATTAACGATCGTAACTACGATGTAGATTAATAGGAAAAATTCACTTGGGAAATATTTCTTTTGAATATGATTTTCAAGAATATGCCAATTATATTGAAAAGAGTTAGATATATTTTATTTGGGTTGTCCGCACATTTTAGTCAAATGCCTAAGAAAGGCTGTTTTACTGATGTTTTGATAGAATTAATAACATTTATATAACATAAACTGATAATTTGTTGGAGATAAAGACCGTGTGGAAGCGTTGTCTTACAAATATATATACTGTTTTTTTCGTTATTTCTTTTAGTACATAAACTTGACAGTTAGATCATTAATAAGTGTGACAATTGTCATTCCGTGTTCCTTTCTAGAAACTGAAAGACTGAATTTTAATAAAGCGACCGCAACGTCAAAATTGGCCAGACGAGTTTTTAATAGAAATCTACTGGCCAATAAGGAGAGGCGAACATATTTTTCCTTCAGCCTGATCTAGTTTAGGTTAGAATTCCTTCAATAAACCTTGGAGTTTATAGCCGAGTAAGGCAGGAATTGCGGAGTGGGGAAACAAGAAAATCACAAATACATGTAGGATGCTTTTCGAGGAATATGTATTTATGGTATGGATGAGTTTGAGTCTGCTCGCGCAAAGTGCACTTCGCTATCAAGCCCCTTCCATATTGTGACCTTTCACTCGTCATGAGCAACGATATATCCCAGCCAATAGAGAATTTCCGAACGTATTGCTTCCAAAGAAAATTGTCAAGCTAAAAAAAACAAAAAATAAACTGTATGAAATAATATGTGCGGAAAACAACTTGTCTTCATTTCAGTACAGTAAATTATTGTTATACAAAACAGAAACCAAAAATCTTTCGTTGAACAGTCAATTATAAACCAGAGCCAGGCCCACATTACTTTATTTGGAGTTACTCATGTTGACGTGTTCACAACCGAACCGTGGAGGCATAGTAAACCAAAATTAGCTACACTCTCGAAGTAGTTAGCTAACTGCCTCACGATGCTGGAAGTTTCAGGAATTTCCTGAATTGATGGGCTACTATACTAATATTTGTCAAAGATGTTGTACTTTGTTTTGGAACGTTGAAACACTTAATTGGAAAAAAGTAGCCCAAAGAAAATCGCAGGTATAGAATTAGTATACCACAGTGGCTTGTTTCATTCAAGATGTTTCATTGTCGTAATAAACCCATTTCAAAAATAAGTCAGTGACATTTCAAAGTAGTCTGAAAACGTTCGAGAAACGAAACCCTGAACATCGAATTATTACTTTTCCTTTGAAGCTTAGGTGTACCTTTAAAATACTTTACCTCACATAGTGAAAAATGATGGACAATAGTTTCTTGGGTGTTTGTTAAAAAATATATTAAATATCCCACAAGTCATTTATCAAGATAGATTGGACTCATGTTCCAAAAATATGGTGGGCTATATGGAAATGATATTCTAAAATAGTCTCTATAAATTACTTTATGTGTGTGTGTGTGTGTGTGTAGTACACTCATAATCATAAATTATTTTGTATTACTTAAGTAAACAATCGAAAATGAATATTTCATTAGTCGGTGAACAAACTTTGGAAATAAACAGTTAGAAAAAGTTAAAGAAGAGCATATGGCCATCGATTTTCCATTAGAGAATAAAAATTTCATGAATAAACTTTGCCGGCCAAAAAAAAATGAGGCAGAAATACAATACTCAGCTTATGAGGACCCCGGCCAGAGACAATACAGATTGAAAATATTTATATTTTTTTTATTGGGTTTAAGCATTAGATGTACGAATGATAGCTCAATAAAACTTGTGTAAATATCAACCTGGTAATCCTAACTAAATAGTTGGATTTAATTAAAACAATTAATTAACTCACTATTCGTCATTTCTTTTTTGGTGTTTAATTTTATTTATTGAATATTCTCTTTTTGTTTGTCATTATTCATTCAATTTTATTTAACTCTGTGGAAGCTAAATATTTACTATTTTAACGTGATACATCCTAAACATTGAATTTATATTTTATTGGATTGAGGATTATTGTTTTTAATTTACTTATTTTCTTTGTTAAAATCATTAACTTTAAGGATTCTTTCAAAGGAATATAGCTAGGAAAAGAAAACACGCATTTTAAGGAAACATTTTTATTATTAAACGTATATTACTGAGGCCATTTATTCTTATTTAGCTTTTATTATGTGAAAACATAAAAAATCTAAGATCTGTTAGCCAATTAAGCGTACCATGCTCAGAATTCACCTCAATCACGAAACAAAACTTTCTCATTCAAAGCTCATGAACCTTGCACTTTTTGTAATCAGTTCATCCCTAATAGCCTGTCACATATACTTCTCTACTGTGAGAAGCTCATCGAAGACAGAAATAAATATCTACAAATACTTTCCTCAGCAGTCAGTGATGTGCATAAAATTGAAGAGATACTTAGTATCGATAGCCTTGAAAAACTACACAAGATTTACTGCTTCATCACATCAGCATGCAATACTCTGGAATCTATAAGTGCTGATGGACCACACTCCAGTTAAATGTTATATTAAGACGGAAAAGGGTTTATAGAATGCTTTTAGTTATCTTTATGTACTATATTTTACTATTTACTCTATATTGTTCTTTTTTGTTTTTCTTTATTGTCGTATTATTGTTGATCTCAAGAAATTGGATTTTTTTAAAGACATAATTGCTATTTCTTTATTTAATTTGTACAAGATGTAAATATTTAACAAATAAATACATATTCTATTCTATTCTTCTTATTCTGTGATTGTCAAAGAACAATATAAACATTATGGGGCCCAAATCAACTAGTTTAGTTATTGAACTTGCTGAAGCATTAATATTATTGAGCCATTGATTTATCAAGAATAGAAACTAAACAGAGGAGTATGATTAATTATTTTTATAAAAAAATATCAGTGCGGGAATAAATTATTCTACTTAAAACTGATACAATTTGGTCGATCCGTGCATATCGAGTTGTAAGTCTGCCTTTAATTTACGTATTCACCTAAGAAAACGCGAGGGCTTTCATTGCCCCATATAAGAACCCTAATGACTTTGCCAAGTCGGTGGGAGCTAGTTTGGGAATTGGGTCATACACTAAGCCCACGGGGTTAACTATCAATCTTAGAACTGTTGAACAATACACTAAGTTCAGTGACGAAATATCCCTTCAATAGAGGTCTAGACTCCGGGGATATTGTCGGGGGCTTAAATGACTCTCTGTGTGACAGGTGACAAGTGTCCTGACAGGCTCATATCTAACTCAATCAGGGAGTGGGGATCACTTTGACATCTGATACACTTAATCAGCATCAACATCACTCCAAACCCACTCAAGATTTTAACAGTTATAGCTGTACTACTCAATCATCAAATAAGTTTGCCTTTACGGTCATTCGTAACTTCATAAATTAGATTAATTAGTATGCATATGTATATATGTATAAAATTAGGCTTTTAGTATATTTCCACTCAATGAGGTTGTGTTAGGGACACTTCATCAATCCAATATTCATCTCTTCAATATAGAGTATATATATATATATTGAATTAGCTTATAGAATCTACTAATTAAATAATTAAAGAAGATTTTAATAACTCAAGGAAACATAAAATGTAAAAAATAATTTAATTATTAGAAAAGCAGATGTGGTAATCATAGAAACTTAAAAAAACTCGAAATGGTTGTTGAACGGTTTTGTATATATATATATATATATATATATATATATATATATATATTTTATTTATTTTTTAATGTCATTTAGATGGGTAGTCAGCTACTCACCTTCGCTGGGCAGTAATACTTAATTCTTGAATAAGGTGTTATTCTTCTACTATAAATATATCCTTATCTTTTTTTTTTTTTTTTACTTATTCTCATCTAAGAACTCAAGACTCAAGGACACTCGAATAAATGTATACACACTCTAATTTATACTCCTAATTTGCATTATTAATTTAAATGTATATGTGCATGTATATAGATGAGTAACTAAATATATCTATTAACGTATCTATTTGGATCCCAAATTCATAATCCAAAAAAAAAAAAACCAAGAGGGCATAAGGAAAGCTAATGGATTCAGTGCATTCAGAAATGTTTAATGATAGACGCAGCAAATAATAACAATATATATATATATATATATATATATATTTATTGAAGTACTATTGTCCGTACGGTGTTGTACATTCTTTAATTTTAATTTATTTCATTTGAACGTGATATTAGATATCTATCCCCCTTCCCGGCCATCGGATCGAAAAATGTTATAGAATCTAATTTATAGAGAATTTATGATATACGTAAATGTCCTATACAAATATGTAGTACCTCTAATACGTACAGAGTAACTCGAAATTTTCTTCCCCCTCTGCGTAACCACCCTCTCCCTAAATAGATTAAACGAGAAGATCCATAACTAGACATAACAGTAACCCTAAATATGATATTTCAACATTCTAAGGCAAGCAGTTATAGAGTTATGGATGATACTTATATACATCACGTCCCAACTAACCAAAATAGATACAGAGAGGCTAAAAACGGTTAATTCTGTTGAAATGTTCCAAATTTGTTTTACCATGGAATCTCACCAATGTGATACACAGAAGTGTTACAGAACATTTAAGGTATGATCTATGAAGAAAACAACTTTTCCAACGTTTGCTTTCCCAACTTTTGAACTAAAATACCTTCAATTATTATGAAGAATAAGAGTATTCCGATTATTGACAAACAATTCAAAAGGGGTTCGATAAATGTTGTACGAGCAAGGAAAGGGATATGTTTCATTTGAACTAGTCCGTTCAAGAGGCGTACTATTGAAGTGAAGCAAAATCAAAATAGTGGTGTCACAGTTCCCTGTACTATAGGTAAGCCATCTATTCTACTACCAGGCCCTGTACAGTATGTTTTACTTTATAGTTTACGTAATAAATAATATTACTTATTGTATTTTATATGAGGTGAGACCTATAATATTTATGAAATAATTAATAAGGAGCTTTAGTTAGAAATAAATTTTATTGTTCGAAGTAAATCTAAAGTCATAGATTCAAATCCGAAGCACAAAGCACACAGTTGTTTTTTTTTTAATAATGAAAAATTTGATTTAAAATTATAGACATCTCACATTGCTACACTTTATCAAAATTTTAAATAACCACAATTATTCTGCAAATAAGTGTCTTTCATAAACAGTAACGTCTTGGTTACTAGATTTTATTTCATTGTATTACAAAGACCATATTGGGGAATGCTTGGAAATTGGTTTAAATTTCATCTGAAAAAGTAGATCTAATTTTTTTTTTTTATCTTTTTTAAATATCATTAAATAATGAAATGAAATCGAAGCAAAATTCCTTACATTTCATGATATTTTATTCCTCAACCAGGGCCCTAAAAAAAATAAATAAATCCAAAAACCAACAAAACAATAGTTAAACTTCGTTCAATGGCGTCAAAAGTCAATTTACCACCATTGAAATAAATCCTTACAGAGTCAAGCATATGTTATATTCAAAATTAATTAAGTATTTCATAAGATCCTAATAAATCAAAATTGGATAAAACTATAGCAGCTAAGATCACAGAAGGTGTTAACTCCTTTGGCTGGAATACTATGAGTGAAATTGAAAATCATAATATTATTTTTACGTATTACTAAATGCACGAGTAAAAAAATCATTAAAAAAATGTAAATTTGCTAGGAAAGACTGGAGGGTTACGAAATTTCATACTATTCATTCGCAGAGAAGAGTCCTAACTCTGTTCCTAGTTGACGTCTATCGGTTTGCTAGTTGCCTTGGATTTTGAACCCTCTTGGATAGAGTACATTAGGGAATTATTTTGATATATTATTAAATATCTATTGCTCAATAACAGTCTAGTTATTAAAAAGCACTTTGAAACGCTTTTATCAGTGAATATAGTCCTTTACGTAAATTTAAAGCGATACCTCAGAGAACTACTAGAAGACAACTCAGGGTTATCAGTAATTTCTTGTGTTCGGTGGATACATACTGCTTTTTATTCCAGTTTGGTGAAAATGTCACTGCACAAGATGTTTGACAAAGAAAAAGCTTATTAGAGCATTATCCATCCCAGAATAATGCTTTTTAATCTTCTCCAGTAATCAAATCAAGACAAAGAGAGCTCATTATTTTTAATGTTCTTGAAAATAACTTTATTTTATTATTTTTCCCAAGAGCACATCATATTATCTCTCCTACTCATAAATTTTCCACTTGAACTTTATATTTTCATTCAGTTTTCCACTTCTAATTATGTAGGCATTTCACGCTCGTCAGAGCGTTTATAATGCATTTTTATACTTTTCAATTTTCTTTTCTTTTTTTTTAAAATGCTATCTTCACACTTGGCAGAGCTTGACTTACAAAACGAAACAACTTCCTTAAAACTTAATTTACCTCGATGCTTTATGAATTAAAACTGCAAAACGTGCCCTGCTGGCATCTTCTTTATACAATCTCTGTAGGATAACTACTGGGTAAATGTAATGGTATCTCATTTTCACTGCACAGCCAGGATAATCTTGCAGTTCATTTCAATATTTATTCTAAAAATGGTCAGACAATGAACTTACAGAATACATGATAAAGTAGTTCAGAACTATAATTGAGTTATTTTAGATCGAAAATGAGATTGGTTTTTGATATAAACTCTAAGGTGTTTCCTTTAAATTTTAGCAGAAAGTTCTCGAAGTATCATTTTTATGGTACATTCTACATTAAAAGGACAATGAACAAAAATGTATTCCGCAATTACTGAGCTCCTTAGGAAATTAGCTAATCACGCATGTTCTACCTGCGGTACTTATTATTATTTCTTTTTTTGTTAATCATGCTATACATTAACTCTGCTTCTCATAAAATATTTTTACATAGTTTCTTCTTCTTGAGAGGTTGGGCCCGTCTATTTGGCAGAATGGTGGAAGATGGATACAATTAATTCCTGAGAGTGGCCAGTTAATTTCCTGTCATATTTCACCCTGAATAGTTGCTAGAGAGCTTCTCTTCGGACACATACGGATCTACAAAAGGGAATTATACAAATGGAGCAGAAACATTGGACAACGTATTAACATGGCGGCAAATAAAATTATCATAGATTATATATAGGTCAGATATAAGAATACACAACAGTATGACTAGGCTTTCAAAATAGATTTTATGGAATGTTCAAAATTAAAAATAAAATAATTTACTATTGAGTGATTTGTCTTAAGGGAAATCAGCTTTTGAAGCACATTTATATTTTGTGTGTGTGTTTGAATGCTAATGCTAGAGCGGCAGCAATTTTCGTAGGTCGCTACCAAACACGATATTTGCGCGTTTCATATAAATCTAAGGATTAAATTATTAATAGCTGTAATAAGGCTAGGAGTAGGGATTTAGAGGAGTAAAACAAATTTAAGAAAATAACTGTTAATGAATCCGGAAATATAAAAGAAATTTTCCTATAAATGTAATATTCTACTTTTGAATTTTTTTAGCAACTGGGATATTAACGGAGGTGTCATATTTATTTATTTTTTCCTCAGTCTCCAGTAAACCCCTGTCATGTAACACAAGTAATCAACCAATATATAGTGACTAATATTATTCAGTGCTTGAATACCTCGTGTTGTATTCATCGGACCTATCTATATTATTTGAGATATATGTGTGATGAACATTATCTACATTAAGAGTTTAATTCTAAGGTCAAGAGGTATCAATCTTATTAACCGATTCAAGTTAAACTGAAGTTAAGATCTTAAAAGTCTGTCACGCAGGGGCTGCGTAAACTAAGCAGATTTCCCAAGTGAAGTTTTACGATAGAGAAATTTCACGAGAGCCGAGCCAGTCCAGGAAACGGCCGAACTAGCTTTTGGCGGGAAAGTAACTCTCGTCCGTAAGGCTCCGAGATTAAATTAAAAACAATGCTGCTGTGAATATTAAGTAAACAAATAAAGGGCAAGTCAAATGGTAAGAACCTTCCTGATAGCAAACAGTCTGAGTTGTAAACAATCAGGTTAGCCAGCTTTTACCGGAAATAAAAGCAATTACGGAAATATATTTGAATATAAGTTATAAATTTTATTCATAACTATTTATTATATCTATTACTGTAATTAATAATAAACCAGAATAATTTTAATCACAACCATTCAAAATTTAGGAATCCGGGAAGAAAATAGAAAGAGGGGGGGGGGGGCAAAATACGATTCAGGCAGTTATGAGATTTTCACATAATTAAGGAACAAGCAGGTTAGCCAGCGAAGGTTTACAATAGATAAATATACATACAGGTAACACTTCCGTGAATATTAGTGAATAATTACAAACGGCAATGAGAAATCTTTCAGTGAATTTACAATATAAGTTAATAATCCCTACAACGGAATACGGCCAGATTGTAAACAAACAGGTCTGCCAACCTTGTAGCGCAGTATCGATAGATAGACCGGAAAAACAAACAATTAAAGAAATATATCTGATTATAAAATATTAATTTTATTAGAAACTATTTACTATAGTTAGTGGAGTAATTTGAAATGAATCAAAATTATTTCTATTTAAATCACTCCGATTTTTGTAGTCCAAGAAAAAATGAAGGGGGGGGGGGGGGTTAAAAGAACGTATTTGGTTGTACCTCGTCAAATAAAGCTTTGATGAAAACAATATTTTGTATTTAACCAAGTAATGAAGTGGTTCATGATATATCAGCTTATTATTAATGTCACTAGTAGGAGTAGGGTTTACTGAAAGCGGAACTCATTACAAAAAATACAAATATCTCGGTTAATACTCATTATACGGAAAATATCAATAGAACAAAATTTATAGTAAATTTAATTTGTAATAAGATTGATTCTATACAATTTTTCGGTCCGACGTATAGTAACGGAGATATTTCGAATTTTCGAAAATCCTCCCCTCTAAACCCCCCCTCCCACTGGTCCGATTTCAGCCATTAACGAACTTGATCTTTTCTTTTACATATAACGTTTAAATATCAAGATTAGTAACGATCAAACAATAATTACGACCGCTAGAGTGGTAACAGACAAATACATATATATATATATATATATATATATATATATATATATATATATATATATATATATATATATATATATACAGTTTTGAACGGACCTCATTTTCGTCATCTACTAAGTAGGATCGATGGACATTTGAAGAAAAATGTCGAAAATTCCGTCATGAGTACAACCTCAATAGCTGATTTCCCTTAAGGGAAATCTGCTAAATATATAAAATCGGACATGGAGGAGTGGGCTAAGGTAAAATCAGTAAAATATAACATCATGTATAAATACATTATTCCAAGTCTAATAGATGAACATTTCATACGCAGTTTATATTTTAATTCTGGTGCACATGTACTTCTTATAAGGGAGAAATAGAAAATAGGATGTAGAGTAACTCAATCCATAACGTAGGAAATGTAAATGTAATAATAGGCAAGGCTATTCTAGAGTGTCATACGTTTTTTTTTTGCTTTAAAAGTGGCATAATATTTCACGTTTTTCGCTTATTATCATTTGTTGTGATTTTAATTTACTACAGTTTATGTACAGACATTTTATGAAATTCCATTCTTTGCAAAATAGGCTAATCGAAACGAGTTAATTACAGCCTGGAAGAGGAATTTAATTCACGAGTTCGTCAGAACGTTGGATCGGGATTCCATGGGTTGAACAGAACCTAAGAGTATTATTGGAAATAATTTCACAAACATGACTACCCTGTGGCCCATTGTGAAATTCATAATTTAATATTAATTTGTGTATATGTTCAAAATTACATCTCACATTAAATTAAATTATTTTATTAAGGGGTTTTGAGCAGATGGTCAATAAACGTCACCTTTCACATCAATTCTTTATTGGGGTACCACTTTCTCAAATTCGTGATGCCTTATCAAGAATATTTTTTACTTACTTGAACAATACATAAACACTATTCATTGCTTTATTAATGTATTCTTGCGAAGCCAAGTTAAGAGTGGCAAAAAGATTAATGACTAACAGTTATGTAGTAACTTAGAGGTGTTAGAAATATATTAATATTGATTTTAGGGTTTGAACGGTGATTCAATTATAAAAAATCTACTCTGAAATTTGAAATGTTTTTATATTAATAAAAAATATATATTAAAGAATTAGAAATATAAAAGGGACACGCAATTAATGCAATTGATTTAATTTATAAATTTAATTTATGAATTCGTATTGTTACGAACATTTATTTGGTAATGGTATATAGCTTTGTTGTGATGTGAAGAAAAAACATGGGATTTTTATTTTCATTTTTAAAAGTTAACTTTTTTTTTCGTCAAATGCAATTTCTATATTAAAAAATAAAGAAAGATGCCAATTACACTTAATACTAAAAGTATATTGGTTTATATTAGACCGAACACATGAATGTGTAGGCAGACATTAAACTTAGGTCTAACAGATAGAGGATGATACGTCATTTCTAATTATAGCCACAACGTTTGTGGAAGGAAATTCATTGCGAAGTAAAGCTTAAAATCACTATGGCGTAGTTAGAATCCTCTTGAAATCTTCGAAGCGGATAACTAACTCCCCCGAATCCTGCCTTTGAACTTATCCCGAAAGCAAACACCTCCCATATACCCCCATCATATTGTACGAAACTTACTCTGAATAACAGACAGTTGTTTAGCAGAACTAATGATGCTAGCTATATATCCTTAGAATATGAATTTATTTGATTGAAGGACAATATCTTGAGCAACATGAGCTAGAAGAAACTATTGGTATTTCGTTTACGAATTGTAGTTATTTACTAAAAAAAAAAATAATGTTTTCTTAGCTACTTAAATCAGCTGAAATAGTCGTCTCCTGGTTCTCGCTCTTGTCGGAAATTTTTCTGGAAGTCTTTCTAGGTCATTGGGATTGTTTCGAGAAATATTACTTCGAACATCAAAAGGTTTCTTGTCGTCGAAAATAAGTGGAAGTGAAACCAAGGTGACAATGATTTGGATAAAACATAAATTCAATGCCTTTGGTCATAGCGTACCTTTTTATTTAATTTTAGCACTTTTTGGTTAACATTTATGAGCCAAACTTACCTCATTTGTACCGTCCACTATGTAAAATTTAGTTTCTTCCCTGCAGTTGACTAAGTTAGGCTTTTTTCATGAAAATAGATCATTATTTTATTCGTTTCTAAAGTTCCTGTTCTAGAACAATTTCTTAAATGTAAATTAGTAATTGAGATTGTACTCATGACGCTATTTTTGAAAAACATTTTCCCACGTTCATCGACTCTACCCAGAAGATGAGAAATGTGAGGTCCCTCCAAAACTAAATATGTATGTCTAGCTATTTAAACCTCTAATATTTGCGATTTCTATTTAACCGTTACCAAATTCGATAACTGTACGTAATTAAAGGATGCTATAAACAATTAATGTTTAAGTTCGTTGTAGGTTGAGGGGGGGGGGATTTCGAATGCTATTATACATCGGATATAAAAAATGTACAAGTATTTTATAGAAATGTACAAGTAATATTGTTTTCAAATTATTACTTGTTGTTTACAAGAATTTTCCTTATAGCGAGGAGTAGGCCTTATATAGTTAGGTTAGTTATTCTATGTTAGTAGCTTCTTGATACATAATATAAATGTATATGTATATATATATATATATATATATATATATATATATATATATATATATTGCGAACTAGAATTAAGTATAACTGAGTAGAATTCACATTAGCATATCTAGAAAATCTAAACTAATAAGAGGCATATATATTTTATTGATCATAACAAAAATTAAAACATTATATTTTCATATAATAGTTTTATTAAACCTATAATCATTTTCGTGGTTCCTAATCTTAATATATACTTCTCTAGTTTCACTTTTTAGCAGATTTCCCTTGAGGGAAATCAGCTGTTGAGGTTGTACTCATGACGGAATTTTCGAAATTTTTCTTCAAATGCCCATCGATCCTACCTAGTACATGACAAAAATGAGGTCCGTTCAAAACTGTATATATATATATATATATATATATACACACACACACATATATATATATATATATATATATATATATATTTGTCTGTTACCGCTCTAGTGGTCGCAATTTTTATTTGATCGTTACCAAACTCGATATTTAGTCGTTTTATGTAAAAAGAAAGATCAAGTTCGTTAACGGCTGAAATCGGATCAGTGGGAGGGGGGGGGGTTTAGAGGGGATGATTTTCGAAAATTCGAAATATTTCCGTTACTATTCATCGGATCTAAAAATTGTACAGAATCAATCTTATTGCAAATTACATTTACTATAAATATTATTATATACATTTATTCTCTATCTTGAGTATTAACTGAGATATTTGCATTTTTATTAAATTGACGGCTAACGGACGGAGTGTCTTTCCCGCCAAAAGCTAGTTCAACCGTGTCATTAACTGCTTGGCTCTCGTGAAATTTCTCTATTGTAAAACGTCACGTGGGAAATCTGCTTAGTTTACGCAGCCCCTGCGTGACGGACTTTATTAGAATATTATGAAGTTGTGAAATATCAGCTGGCTTATTTTTATATGAATTATGTTATATAATTTTATTTTATTTATCTTTAATATTGACCGATATAATTATTTTTTTTATTTTTTAGCCTTCAGTACACTCCCACTCCTGGAACATGGAAAAATTCGATGTTTCATGGAAAAATAAAGTTAATATTAAGTCACTGATGAATTCAGCCTTGGGGTTGGGAGAGGGAAGGAAAATTGAAAATTAAAAGTATTTCGGCCATAAGAGTCGGAACGGAATATGTTATATAACATACAATGTTCAAATTGAGCTTTTCTACAACTATTGTTTTACATACTTTTTATCTGACTGGAATATTATTTCTTTTCGTTTCAGCTTTTTGTAAATTCATACTTCTACTTAACGATTTTCACTTTATGTACCTCAGTTATTAAAGATCAGAAATCCTGATTTCGTACACTACTCACTGCTGGAGGTGAGATCTTCAGCGAATTATATTCCAGTGCTACCAAAATCAGCTTAGTTTACTTTCACCCGCATGGATGGGGGGTGGGGGGGGGGGGGGGTGGGGGGGGGGGGGGGTGGGGGGGGGGGGGGGTGGGGGGGGGGGGGGGTGGGGGGGGGGGGGGGTGGGGGGGGGGGGGGGTGGGGGGGGGGGGGGGTGGGGGGGGGGGGGGGTGGGGGGGGGGGGGGGTGGGGGGGGGGGGGGGTGGGGGGGGGGGGGGGTGGGGGGGGGGGGGGGTGGGGGGGGGGGGGGGTGGGGGGGGGGGGGGGTGGGGGGGGGGGGGGGTGGGGGGGGGGGGGGGTGGGGGGGGGGGGGGGTGGGGGGGGGGGGGGGTGGGGGGGGGGGGGGGTGGGGGGGGGGGGGGGTGGGGGGGGGGGGGGGTGGGGGGGGGGGGGGGTGGGGGGGGGGGGGGGTGGGGGGGGGGGGGGGTGGGGGGGGGGGGGGGTGGGGGGGGGGGGGGGTGGGGGGGGGGGGGGGTGGGGGGGGGGGGGGGTGGGGGGGGGGGGGGGTGGGGGGGGGGGGGGGTGGGGGGGGGGGGACAAGCTCTCCGTCTCCAGGCATGAGTAGACAGTTTGTCAGAGAACACTAAAATTCCCACAAACCTATGAAATAATTTACTTTGCTAAACTTGTTAACTGTAAATTCCATAACTGAGGCGCTGGCTGGTGAAGGCAGCTGGTCACAGAAAGGAACCAAAAAAAGGCCTTGTTCCTTCATAACTATTGATTCTGTTAGAACGCTTTTCCTTCTATGTGTAAGGACATATATATATTTTAAATTAATAACAGCTTGGATGACTTTTTTTATGGTTTATGGTTGGCTGCAGGGCACTGGGATGATGGAGCGTGTGCCCGAAAATTGTTCTGTTGCTCAGTATAAATAATTGTGAAGGAAGCAGTTCTTTGTTTGTTTGTTTATGTGTGTTGTTAGATGCTGACAATTTATTAAAATAAGATTCTTTTAGCAGTTACGAGGTATGCAAATTTTATAGTATAATAACTTCAACTCTCATCACCGTAGATTCGGAACGCCAAAACAAGCAAGTGATATAATTAAATAGTATTCTTAGAGGATACCAATTTCAGTTTATAATATATGCTTTATCAATCAACACTAGCGACTAACAAAATTAAAATATGTTGGTTATTGTTAGAGTAAGAGAAACGATTGTAGGAAATACAATTTTCAATAAATTGGTCTTACATTTTCTGATCTGACTCATGATAAGAGGGATATTATTTTTAAAATTATGGTAAATCTCCTTTTAGAATTTTTAAGACTAGATGACATTACTAAATGAAAATTTAAAATAATTTATTTATATATTATGTGGAGCTCAGCAACTATGGCGACTTGCTCTTCTTAAACTTGGGGGGAAACAAAACAAAAACAAGTAAACAAAATAACAAAACATGGAACACGAAATTACAACAGAACATAGAATAATAACAAATCATAACAAAACATGGAACACAAAATAATATAAAGAACAAAACTAAATGAACAGAACACAAAAGAAACAACAAACACGAACATAACATAGAACTAAAAACAGGTGGGAAATAAATAGGTAAAAAGTAAACTTGATGACTTTGAAAACTATTCATAAAAAAAAGCATCATTCAAATTTAAATATGTCACACTCACTCTCACACACACACACACACACACACACACACACACACACACACACACACACACACACACACACACTCACACACACACACACACATTATAAAAAATGTAAAATATGGAATTAAATATTCTGAAACTGCCCAATTCTTTTTAAATATGTCGTAATTGTGTTAATATGTGGGCTGCCCTCAGTCAGTAGTTCGTTCAAGTTATGTGGAATGTTTAAGTAGGCTCGTAATCTGCGTCCTGTTAGTAGGTGTTTTATAGTTAGTCCAGTGTTGCAATGAGTTCAAGTAGGCTTGTCTTTTCTGTTCATTATGTAAGAATGTGTCAGGTTTGTATGTCTAATACGTAGTCTGGTGAGGACGACTTGGTCTCTTCTTGAATCTACGTATTGTCTCTTTGACCATCCGGTAACATTGCGTTTTATTTCTAATAGTTTGTTGGCAGTACGTAACTAGTGATTTTGCCAGTCTTGGAGTATTTTTGTTTGTTCAATCTTGTTGAGGTCTGTTGGTGTTAGTGTAGATATGTCAGTAGTAGTCATTTTTGTTTTGCATGTTTGTCGAAATTTAAAATAAAAAAAAATAATGACTATTTATAACCAATAGTAAATAATTAAAATTAACGGAAATACTTTCTTACTACGGCCTAGGAAGGACCGTTACCAGTCTTGGTCTTTTATTTTTCAGCAACGTTGGTATTATAATTAATGTGTTAATATGGGTTCAACAAAATATGACTTATCTCTATTGAAAATAGTACTGCCATCCATATGTCATTTCCTTATCTCTCTTGTTATCATGACAATTTATAACATTAGGCACTCTAAAGTCATTGATTTATAATCCCACATTTAAGACGCTCACGTTTACTTTAAATGAAAATGATCAATTTCAGTGTTTATGAAAAATTATATTCCATTAAATGTATCCTGCGAAGATATGACATACCGTGGATCAGGGGTCGATGGATGGAAAAACTAGTATGATAATAAAATTCCCAGTCTATCGTGGCAATCTAAACCTAAAGAAACAGAGACTATTTGTGGAATTAAATTATCTTGCTTTTGACCCAATAATAATATTTATTAACTCCACAATTCATAATTTATCTATTGAACTTTTACAAGTTTTATTGTAAACTGGTAATATTTAATAAACAACACAGTGACAACATTACTTATAACTCCTACTCAATTTTATGGATACTTGTAATTTCAACCGATGTACGCTCACAACAATATAAAATTTAAATTATTTATTAACGTCCACTTTTTGCAACTATGGCTAATTGGGTCGGGTTATTTACGGGTTACCACCCTTTTTTAGCCAGGGTGGCACTCAGGATTTTATTTAATGAATTCCGTCACTAAATAAACTCCTTTGTCCAGGCGGGAATCGAACTCGCCACTCTAGGTAAGATTAAATGTTACAACGATATAAGCTTTATGACTTTTTCATGTAAATATAACTCGTAAATAAAATAATGGATACAAACATGAAATGAACTGTTTCTTTGATTTTTTTACATATTTTTCAATAGTTCCGATTTAGTGGTCGACAGCTAAGAACCCTCATTCAATTTGAATAGTGCGCACAAAATCAATGACCAATTTTAATTATTAACAATATAGCCAATACAGTTAACAAAGAGACCTAGAAAACGATCTAAACCTTTTTTTCCAGTCACTTCCAAATTAGCATTTTTTGTGTGGCATGAAGTCACTTAATATTTCATTTATGAATACCATTCTGTTAATTTTCTTCTTATCGTAATAAAAAAATGTTTTAATAAAATGAAAAAATATATATATATATATATAAAGATAAGTTGATAAGGTCTCCCCCAATCGACAACAGGTGCTGGAGAAAATAAAAGGCCCCTAATAAAGGCACCATTCATTTTCCATGACACCTGTGGCTTTAATTAACTCTTACGCCCTTCCAATTTTTACTTCTTTTATTGAAAATAATAAAGCCAATAGGCGAAAACGATTAATGAGTACTTGTTGAAAAATATTATTGTCTATTAGGCTATGATGTACATTTTTGATAACATGTTTTATAAAAAATGCTTTTATAAACAAACTTAGGAGTGGTTGAGCAACGAATAGGTGTATGCTAGACAGCGAGAACTCAAAAATATTTATTCCTGCCAAATTAAAAAAGAATCCAATTGAATCTTAGAGCATTATTTATAAACTTGTATGATATAAGTAATTTATTCGTTAAATGAAATGCAAAATAACTTTAAAATATATGCACAACATTAAACGTTCCATGAGATATACATAAGTAAAAAATGAAAAAAAAATTAATGTATTAGATTAGAGGCTCATGCACACAGAAAATGTTGTGCCCCTTATACATAATAATCAGTGTCACAGTTTCCACGTATCGTCAATTGAAGACAAACCTTATAGCAATGACTACAAATATAGCATAAGCATTGTAATTTGAGAATAGAAATAATAAAGTTTACTAAAATAAGCATCAATGGGCATTTTCGATAGAATTCAATGATGAGAATGATGATTTTGTGTAAAATTGATCAAGAATTTTTCAATCCTTAAAAGATGACTCCAAAGAGAGCAAGACGGAAATAGATTATTTGAGACATAGACGAATTCAGTTGTAAAACCAAATCAATTCGTATGACATAAACCTTTTTAGAGTAACCTTAGAATGGGCAAATAAACTCTATATTCTCGTTCAAAGCGAAGGATTTATCTATCTGAATATTCTTTTCATTCATTCGTTCGAGTCATAACCCCAGCTTGTCCAGCAGGAAAATGTTTTACAACCCATCAAAATCAAATAGAAAACCATGACAGTTTTATAGAAATTTAAAATAAATAAATAAGAATACAATTCACAAGTCTGAAATATATCGATATGAAGACAATAGTGGTCCACAATATTTAAAGCAAACACCCACAATTACAAACTGGCATAGAGAGAAACATTCTTCTTCATTATTTTTTTAAGAAAATATAAACGTTAAAATTTACTTATCATTTAGACAAATTCTGTAAGACAAAGACAGCTTTTTTATTTTGAACTGATAGTTCCCTATTCCCAATATTCTGAAAAAACAGATTATATTTCTTTAATTTAACTAAATAATAGTTTTATCATTCATACCAAATTTGGCTCTGCAATATATGAATGACTATTTTTTGGCCATGATCTTTCTTTCATAGAGCCTCATAAAACTTATAACACTTTTTAGAAATATGTAGAGCTTTTTAAAGGTAAAAAGGATTACAATAATTATAAAAATTAAAGGTTCTCTCTCAAAGAAATGCCCTAAAGTAGCGTTTAGAAAAATATAAAAATAAATTTTTAAGAAAAATAAATTCATATGTTATTTTAAGGGATTGCTCAACGTGAAAATCGACTTTTCATGGCTGCCATAACTTTCAATATGCACAGAGTTATGGAGCTAAGAGCTTCCATTTCCATTCTCGTGTTATATTTGTTAAAATAAAAGTAATGAAGACCATCGAGTCTTTAAAATGGCACCATATAAATAAATATTCTGGGGAAATATGTTATCAAAATTTAAAAAAAATGGAAAAGTATCTGCAAGAGCAGTATTTTTAGTATTACTAGTGAGTCAGTCTGTCTATTGCTGATTTATTTTTATAATATTATCTACCTAAACAAATTTGTAAGTTTTATATACTGGTGATTATCAAAATGTGTAGTATATATAATATACTTAAGCAAATAAAAAATAATATAAAGAAAAGTAGTATAAAGGAGTTCAAATATTTATATTTGGTGAAAATTAATAACATTTTAGGTGGTGATTAACATGTTATCTGAATAGGTAGTTCTATTACTATCCGAATCAACCAACCATTTTACCTTAAGAGTTGGGGGTTGTTGTACAAATTTATTACTTTTATGAAAATGTAAATATTAGGACTAGAGTTATAATTTGGTATATAGCTTACTCCAAAATAGGAGCGCACCCTGTAAAATACATGCTTGCTCGAATCCTACTTAGGTTGAGAAATGGCAGCGTACGTGTGGCATTAAATACATTTCTGTTCTGTTCACGTCTTGTAGAGAAAGCCATGCCTTGTGTATGTTAATCTAACAGGCATAGTTTTGCTAGCACCCTAAAAAAATAGAAAAAAAACAAAACCGTAATATGCTATCCAAATAAATGAGATAAAGCGTCCATTCCTAATGAATTAATAAATGAGTGGTTTAAAAATAATTCAGGTGACCCATGTCCTGCCTTATCAATTAACTAGTTGCTTGTCATCCACCTATTGCTTTTTTCTATGACTACATTATCATTTGCATTTTTTATATTTTTAAGTCCAAAATTAATAATATTACAACTGGAACTTAATTTATTGCAGTTAATGATGAATGTTCTATAAGGTTGCCCATTACCGGTACTCGAATGTAGCAGTCAAACAGCTGTACTATTTCATCATCATTCTATAGGTCCTGTATGTTACAGTGTGTAATTCGTAAAATAGTACGTGTTAGTACCATTAATTGATACTGTAACAACGATAAATAAATTCACAGCAGTTTGAAAGATTAATATATGAGTTAATTACAAACTGAGTTGTTCAGTTTCACAAATGACGCCTTTAATTATTTCTTCCGGATCTCACGATTTTCAGACAGAAAGCTTTTCTAGTTTAATCTTAGAAAAGTTTTAATTAATTATTTCGTTAATTCCTGGAGTGCTTTTGAAAAGCAATGAATAAGCACTCGACAACTTCTTCAGACAGCTCCCATTTTTCAATTACGCTGAATAGAGTCAGAGAGGATAGAATCATAAAGAAATTAAAAAAAAAAAAAAAAAGTCTGTCCCTGGAAGAGGTTAGTTGGTAATAAGAACCGCAGCCGCTGTACGTACTTATCTCTAATTACAGGGCTAACAAGGTAATAAAGTGTCACTTTTACTACAAACTGTTAACTTTGCGTTTAATAGACTCGTTAAATGAGCCTGTTAGGGATTAATTATCCCTAAAAGATTAAACAGATTCCTAAAAGGGATTAATATTTCCCGTCTTCTCCTTCTTACCTTCTATAAATATTAGACTAAGTCTCGGATTTTAAACTGTTGACTCTGAACAGGAGCATTTGACAGAGCGCAGACTGTCACAGACATGCTTCCGAGTAACTTCATACCAGCCTCCAAAGTTTATCGTTTCTCTTGGAAGTCGCATGTTAATTTCCTTGATGTATTAGTTAATATGTCTGACAGTATAAACTTGTTCATTCATACATCGAAATTTATTATTTATTCATGATTTTACTAGTACAAACTTTAATGCAAATCGAATGATAGTTCAGAACTGGGAAGTGATCCATTTATACTTTTAGGCAAAACTTAACCTACTTTTCTCCTATGGGGTTTCCGAAGGATAACTCAGGGGATTAACATTAGTAAATCCCGTCTTAGAGTATTTTATGATCTTGGGAAAAAGATATAAAAAACAAGCTGTGTAAGCCTAGAGTGAGGGATTCTACAATAACAATAACTACTATTTCAGAGTTTTATAGATCAATTATTTTTTTTGAGGCAAAGAAGGGTACCATTCAACTTTTTTTTACCAGGACTTCCGTATGAAAACAGAGTCAAATTTTGAGCCCTTTATGTTAATTTTAGACCAATTTATAAAACTCTTGGTAATCTCAAAGTTTTGGGTTTTAATCCATCTGAGGGTAATAGGACTTTATTTTGACAAACACTCGAAATAAAAACCTTAGTCCGTCATGCGCTGGCTAAAAAAGTCCGTCACGCAGGGGTTGCGTAAACTAAGCAGATTTCCCACGTGAAGTTATACAATAGAGAAATCTCCATGGGAGAGCTGAACAGTTATGGCAAAGGGCCAAACTAGCTTCTGGCGGGAAATTCAAAAATCCGTTATCGGCCCAAATTTAATAAACATGCAAATATCTCGGTTAATATTCAAGATAGGGAATAATTGTATATAACAATATTTATAGTAAATTTAATTTGCAATAAGATTGATTCTGTACAATTTTGCGATCTGACGTATAGTAACGGAGGTATTTCGAATTTTCGAAAATCCTCCCCTCTAAACCCCCCTCCCACTGGTCCTATTTCAGCCGTTAACGAACTTGATCTTTCTTTTTACATAAAACAACTAAATATCGAGTTTGGTAACGATCAAACAAAAATTGCGACTGCTAGAGCGGTAACAGACAAATATATATATATATATATATATATATATATATATATATATATATATACAGTTTTGAACGGACCTCATTTTCGTCATCTACTGGGTAGGATCGATGGACATTTGAAGAAAAATTTCGAAAATTCCGTCATGAGTACAACCTCAATAGCTGATTTCCCTGAAGGGAAATCTGCTAAAAGGGTGGTAACGTATAGACCCGTCACAACCATCAGCATATAGCGGCCTTAGTTATTTAACAAAATTTAATTGGTATTATTTGTGTCAAAATATATAAGTAATTCAAAAATTTTTAGAATGCATACCACCCAAAAAACATATCTCAGGAAGACCCTTGTCGTGTGAAATAAATCAAGCATCAATAGCTGTGGCAAGTTCATAACATGTATATTTTTCGTTCTATTTAGGCATTAATGATAAAATTCTTTTAATCTCTGTAGTATTATAATCAGAATTTGATGCAAAAAAAAGGTTCACAATCCGAATATATATTTTCTTTGCAGATTTTATCATAGAGAATTTTTTAAAACTAACTTGTTACCTTATACTCCATAGGTTTATTATTCCGAAAACAATGGAAGTATAGTAGCAATGCACAGAAAAATGGGAACAACCACGCACTGCTGTTTCATGGAATGTTTGTGTGAATAATTTTATTCTAAAACGCAACATATCAATTTCATAAAAGTCCGTCACGCAGGCGCTGCGTAAACTAAGCAGATTTCCCACGTGAAGTTTTACAATAGAGAAATCTGCCTAATAACAACTGTAGTAGTAAGAAACCTCTAAACCTACAACATTATTTAGGGCGTAATAACCCAGTTGTTTCTAGCCCCAAAAAACAGTTAACCTAACCTCTAAACCTATTCACGAGGGACGAATAGTTATGGAAACGGCCGCCAGAGCTCTCAGCGGAAAGTCCGAACATAACCTACTGGTGACCACACGCAGAATACAAATGCAAATATCTCGGTTAATATTCAAGATAGAGAATAAAAGTATATAACAATATTTATAGTAAATTTAATTTGCAATAAGATTGATTCTATACAATTTTTTGGTAACGGAGATATTTCGAATTTTCAAAAATCCTCCCCTCTAAACCCCCCCTCCCACTGGTCCGATTTCAGCCGTTAACGAACTTGATCTTTCTTTTTACATAAAACGACTAAATATCGAGTTTGGTAACGATCAAACAAAAATTGCGACCGCTAGAGCGGTAACAGACAAATATATATATATATATATATATATATATATATATATATATATATATATATATATACAGTTTTGAACGGACATCATTTTCGTCATCTCCTGGGTAGGATCGATGGACATTTGAAGAAAAATTTCGAAAATTCCGTTATGAGTACAACCTCAATAGCTGATTTCCCCTAAGGGAAATCTGCTAAAAACATGCAAAAATCATTACTAGAGAACAAAAAGTAAATTCTATTATTAAGCTAGAAATGAGAACATGGAAACACTCGTTTCTTATTAGTGTCTACTATGATTTAATGTTTTTCTTTTCTCTAAATGTCTTAAACATTACAGCATATTAATAATTAATATTTTATTTAGTTCAACTGAATGTGAACCATTTTTTAATGAATATTTTTTTTTTATATGGAAAACAAATTCTAATTTTGGGGAAGGGAATGTACCCTGTTACTCTAGAAAAATAAAGTAGAAAATGTTGGAGAAGTTTGCTTTGTCATTTTCCTTAAATAATTGCACCAATGCATCCATGATGACAAAGTTAAAAAAATGAAGGATGAATAAGCCACTCAAGCAGAGAGCAAAATAAAAAGACTCTTCGGTGTCCAGTCTGCGTGAAATTAATCCTTGAAAAAGATTGGTTTTTCATACGTTGAAAAACTAGTATTTCAAAAGGGTTATAGTATCTTTTTTTAAACTCTATATTGAAACATTTATTTTCTACTTTCCCTACATCAAAACTCTTCTTTCGCTTCGTTAATTATTAATAACCGAAGTGTTGGGAAAAAAAAAAACATTCCCTAAGTTTTAATTTCTTTCCTTTAAGCAATGAAAAAGACAAATACATGTTGATATTCCATTCCAAGCAACCTAAATGCATCTTCATTTTGAGAATTTTGACATTTGTATTTAATTACTTTTTTATCAGTTAATATTAATTTTAATTAATTATATTTATCTCACCCTGTTGAATGATAAGGATACAGTTGTGTTTAAATAGAACGGTTTCTTGCATTTTAATCAAATAAAATTTAAAAAAATAAATAAATATTTGTATGTGATATAAACTAAAATTTATTCGCTACTACCACTTCATTGTATTCTGATCAATCGGCAAGGGTTGAAGCAACGTTTTTAACCAGGGTGGGTTATATAACTCTGGATTTTATTTTGTGAATTCGTCACTAAATAAATTCTGTTTCTCCAGGTTTACTATTGAATTATGAGCCATTTGTACAGTTTAGGAAGATATGAATACGTTTTATGTTTTAATACCTTGTCATTAATTGTTTTTTTTTCTTTTTTCTAGTTATTCAAACAAGTGGCTCAAATTTACTTGAATTTACTGTCCTTTTTTTTCTTGTAGGCTCCAATACCACAAGATATTTCCTTCAAGTCAAAAATAAAAGTTTGCCTTCCTATTACTTCATTAATTATCTGCATGTTTCAGTGTTATCATATCATCTTCAGTCAAATTTAAGAAGGCTAAATGTTAGCAAAGTGAGATTCTCCGCTCAGTCAAAGTCCGTACTCATCTTAAACTAGCATGACGATAATCTGATTACACTAAAACTTGTCCCAAATATGTATGTGACTGGAAGAAAAAAAAAAACCTCTTAGTTTTCAAATACTGAACTAAGTTATTATAATAAAAATACCTGATTATAATGATGAATATTTTACCACTCTAACAGTTTAAGTAGCTTCTTACCTGAAACAAAAATACATTCAAATGAAATCAATTTGAAATAGAAAGAATTAACATGAACATTATATTACTAAGGCTATTGAGGCACATTATCTAAAGTTTACCAAACTTTCTTTGCCAGGTTAGGACTTGGTACCAAATATATTTGTTGAGTACGTAACGAAATAAATTCACTTCGCGTCTCTAAAATCGTGCAAACAAATAAAAGTAAAGTACGTCTAGGACCAACGCTTTATTCATTTGATGAGCAAATTTATTTTATTTTGTAAATGTAAAGGTTTCAAATAAGGAAAAAAACAAGAAATCTAAAAAGTTATTATATTAAAACTTTAAAATAATATAGCAAAATAAAACTGATGAAGCAAATATTGCCTTAAATTTTGGGATAAAATCCTTTCATGAGTGCGAGGGATAAAGAAGTCCATGGTACAAGTTAATGCATCAATTTTACACCCTTGCACACACACACACACACACACACACACACACACACACACACACACACACACACACACACGGGAGCGCGATTAGAATAATAATTGAAATAAATAAGAGTACAGGGTAGAAAATAAATAAGGCAATTGTGGTTTAAAGTTTTTTTTGTAATTGTCAACTTTTTTCAAGTGATTTTAAAGTGCTCTAATATGTGGGCACCTTATGTTAACAGTTTGTTCAAGTCGTTCGGAATTTTAAGATGCCCTTGTTCAGTCGGTCAGATTTTTTTTTTTTTTAAATACATATATATTTTTGCCAGTGTTGAATAACAGTGCCATGGGCCAATCTATACGGTTTATGAGAAATGAATGTGTGACTCGTCAATGTCCGATTATAAGCCTTGTGTAAACCGTTTGATTTGACAACCACCATTTGATGTTGTTAAGATTTTCTTTTGAGTGGGTTGTTTGAAACTTCTCGGAGTTCGTTGTCAGTGTTTTACCAGCCGATTTTCCAGAAATTGAGTGCATGTGTTTTTATTAACCGTCAATTGTAAGTCTTGAATAGTCAACCTGTCAAAGCCACAGTATTTTTTCTGGCTGCTAATTTAGCTTGCCTGTCGATGTCAGTACTTTCTGTTATATGTGAATGCCCCGGTAGCCAAACCACATTTATTTTAAAATAACTACAATAAAGTGTTTTATAGTTTTGGCTGTGCAAATTTAATTGACATATCTGACTGAATCAACACGATTTGAAATAAATCAATGTAATTCATTATATTTTTACAATGAAATAATTCCAATCAATAGTTTTAGGATTCGGATTACAACTTACTCCTTTGTTTGTGGGTATATTTTTGTAAATTAAATAAAACGGCTTAAAATTATATTTAAAAAAGTTAAGGAAAATGAAATAAGCTGATTATATAAAAATATAAATAAAATTCTGATATTCCGGGAATTTTTCAACTCTATCCAATTTGGTTATATTTTCTTTCGATAGTGTCACAATACTTAATTACGCAAATATGTATACCAGTTTACGATTCAATTTCATCTTATTGGGTAATCTGCGTTACATGTTTTGCGTTTTATTTAACGCCTCTTCAAGAAGCAGTATTTTATTTTAAAAAGTCCATTAGAAATCACCTTATCGGTCTTGATGATGTCAGTCTACTGGAAGAATGTTCCCTTAACCAAAAGGGTTACTAAATAAAAATGGGTATAGCATTAGAGATTTTTTTTAAATTTTCAAATTTAGCATTTCCCAATCTAGCTGTGGAATGGTGTTTAGTACATCTTTCATTTAAGCATTTTTTCTACTTTTAACTCATATAGTTATTAGGAGATTTCACAGTGGAATTACAACAGGCGACAATATTCATTTACTAAAAGTCTCTATAAAAGAAAGTTAGGAAGTAGAATTTATGCGATAAAGTTGGCATGAGGTAGAGGATTAAGGAAGCTTACGCAACGTTAGAAAACAATTGTGGATATCATTTTAAGAACCAACAAAACAGTTATAGGCCCCCTCATTTTCTACCTTATAGATCGTAAGCACCCAAAGACACTTAAGATATTGAAAACAGAAGGTGAAAAGAGCCTGCGCAATGGCGAACTACGATTACATGTTTCCCCACTTATGAGATCGCCAAGCTGAACAGTTCAATAAAGACTCCTGAAGAAGAAGATATAATCTAAGCAGTCCTCATAGTTACAAAGAAAGAATACCAATCTCCCTGAGCAAATGCGGTACCATTACCAACCACCCTGCTTCTGAAATGAAGCACAATGACTTTTGCTGATACAAAGGATGATCCTATTTTTTAACACAATTCTCCACAACTGTGGCAGAAATAGCTGCCCTTCTCATATGATATACTGTTGAATTCTAGTATAATGACTTTTAAAAACAATGGATTGAAGGAAGACACTTATGCTTTACACTTATTTCTACAATTGTGGCAATCCGATACAAGGTACATCCCCTTGTTAACCACTCCCACGAACCCTTTAAAGGGTGAGTTGCCTTTTTAATGTGAACTTTTCCTGAATTGTACGTTAATAATTTCTAATAATACTGGATTATGGTATAGCCGTTTTTAACTTCTTCTTCTCAAACCGTGTTAGAGTGAGCTGCACTTCTCATGTGACCGTTTTCTGAAATGTACAATAATCTAAACATGCTGGATACTCGGTGAATCCTATTCTTGATTCTGGATTCTTGATTTGGGTATTAAATCTCTCTCAGAGAATGAACCATAATAATGCACCTTTCTATAGTGCTTCTAGGAAAGCTTTCCTTTTAATAAGTTGTCATATAATCAGATGTCTTCAGTATGCCTGAATATATTCGTCACATCATGTGTTATGTGGCGTCACCAATTCCCGAAGAAAGTACACCATAAAATATAAGGTATCCTTAATAATAAATGAAACACAAAGTTTTTCAAGTTCGTAGAACGTTCCATATTTAATAACTCGGAGTAAAAAAAGGAGTCACTACTGAGGAATGAGTAATTTATATTTAAGAGATGTATTATATTTTTGAAGTTTCCATGAAATTTTAATGGTTTCCACCGACATTGTTAAGTATCTCTTAATTGGCTTATGTAATGCCAATAAAACATTTTTACTTGTTATTAAAGAAAGAAATCTACTCCGGAAGTTTTTTTTTTTTTTATTTTGCTGCAGATAAATACATTTTTCTAGAAACGATACAAACGGGAAAACTTATTTCTTTTTCTTGAATTTACGTCAGTTCTTAGAAATTGTGTTCCGATATGAGAGGTAATTAAATATAAAAATATTTATTAAATAATGAGATATATTATTCCATGTTCATTTAAAAATAATTGGCGAAAGAATATATTTATTTTTAATAAATCCTTACTGGGACCAATTCAAGATCTTTTTTTGCATTAAATACTTATAAAGAAAAGATCTAGAAGTGTAATTTAACTTTCATTATTATTTGCAACAGGCAAACGTTTTGCTCTCCAGAGCATTTACAGCGCAGTTTTAAATTATCCTCTTAAGTCACTAAAACAATAAAACAGGAGAATAAAAAAGAAAGTTATGATAATTAGTCTTAATCAATTTGGTAATTATTTAATTTTTTTTATAGTCATGTTATGTTTTATATTTTTAATGATTGAGGAGTATAATTTAAAATTCTGCTTGTATATGCCCAAGTGGGTGAAATGGTTGTCTTGGTGGTAATAATAAAGGAGTTTAAGTGAGACTTAAAGATGTTTATTGCCCTAAATATTTATTTATTTACATAATTTAATTAACGAATTATAATAAATTATATTTTAAGGATTTCGCTTCGTTGCTAGTTCTTCAAGATAATATATAAACGGAGATAAAACTGTTGTTAAATTATATAATAATCAAATAATTACTTAAATTCTTTTTAGCGATGCACATAACTACCGAAAAGTTTTAATTTGGAAAACTCTTTTATTAACATTCATATCTCATACAACATGTATAACTAAATACCACGTAAATTGGATAGTATATCCGAGAATTTTCGCTTATTTCTTCAGACATCATGAGATATAGTTAAGTTTATTTTTCAAAAATGCCCCAAGCATGAAAACCTACTATATTTACAAAGAATGAGTCACCTGAGAATGAGATGACAAGTTTAATTTCTACAGCCACCTACATTATTCAGGTGATTTGTCGGTGGGGATGAGAGCCGAATTAACGTTCCTTTTTAAGTTGAGTTTGGTTATTAATTATCGTTATTATTATTATTTAGTCACATCTACTTTTTGTAACTAAGGCTAATTGGGACAGTTATTACTCGTTTCAATTATTTTGATTTCATTTCGTATAGATAGAGTCCAATATGTATTGACTGAAAATATTCTACTAATGAGATTATTTAAGAATTCATTTGATATCTAAAATAAGTAAGTTAGCTGAGGACTAGATGGTTATAATTCTGATTAAAAACTGTATAAAATACAATAATAAATTCCCAGCATTAAAATGGATGGCTCTCCTAAAGGAGAAGTAATTCTAAGCAAAATGAGAACCTCAATTGTAGTTTCTGCCTTTAATTTAGCATATTGCAATTTTAATAGCTTCTGAAATAAAACTCGGCATTTGAAATAGACAAGAGGACTTAACTCATTAGCCCTAAGTGGATGCAAAGCTTAAGCAGATCCATTTGCCTAAGCAGTAAGGACACGGGACTTATCCTAAAAAGCCAGCCTTGGGGAATTAGGTTAGCCTTAAAAACCACCGTTTCATTCCATTAGATCAACTTAATTGTATTTGATTACCTCAATCAAAGGGATCCGAGGGGGGTGGAGGTAAATTGAGTCGGAGAAAACCAATTTTGTGGCCAGGATCATCGTTTGACTCGCTAAAACCTAAGACTGTCAACCCCTCCCCACCCAATAGGAAAACTGTAATTGTGGACCAAAAGTTAATCAATGCGTTAGTAATTAGTGTATTTATTTCCTTAAGTCCTTGACGAAAAAGACCATATATTATTTAACCTGATTGCTAGTGCCAACCGCGTGGTCTAAATGTACTATGCACCATGTCATGTCAAGAATATTTATTTAATATACTCATACAAAAAAGTCCGTCACGCAGGGGCTGCATAAACTAAGCAGATTTCCCACGTGAAGTTTTACAATAGAGAAATCTGCCTAATAACAACTGTAGTAGTAAGAAACCTCTAAACCTAAAACATTATTTACGGCGTAATAACCCAGTAGTTTCTAGCCCAAAAAAACAGTTGACCTAACCTCTATACCTATTCACGAGGGACGAATAGTTATGGAAACGGCCACCAGAGCTCTCGGCGGAAAGTCCGAACATAGCCTACTGGTGACCACACGCAGAATACAAATGCAAATATCTCGGTTAGTATTCAAGATACAGAATAAATGTATAGAAAAATATTTATAGTAAATTTAATTTGCAATAAGATTTATTCTATACAATTTTTCGATCCGACGCATAATAAAGGAGATATTTTGAATTTTCAAAAATCCCCCCTCTAAACCCCCCCCCCTCCCACTGGTCCGATTTCAGCCATTAACGAACTTGATCTTCCTTTATACATAAAACGATTAAATTCCGAGTTTCGTAACGATCAAACAAAAATTGCGACTGCAAGAGCGTTAACAGACAAATATATATATATATATATATATATATATATATAATTTTGAACGGACCTCATTTTCGTCATCTCCTGGGTAGGATCGATGGACATTTGAAGAAATTTTTCGAAACTCGCATCATGAGTACGACCTCAATAGCTGATTTCCCTTAAGGGAAATCTGCTATAAATAGTTATTTATTATACAATTGACGAAAGTAGATCATTTTACAACTCGAGTGAAAATTTACCCACACGAGCGAAGCGAGTCTGGTAATTTCACGAGAGTTGTAAATTCTACTTTCGTCACGAGTGTAATATTATTTTTTTTCTGTAATCCTGTAATACATGATCAGATCTAACCAGAATATGAACAAAATTAGGATGTTGTGAAAATTATGGTATGTTGTTGGAAGCATAGTTATAAAACAACTAGTAATGATTGCGAAGTAGTGCAGGTTATAAACAAGGAAAGTAATTATTATTATATTTAAATTTTAAAATATATTGATTATTTCTACCAATAATTCATTCACATTTCAATTTATTTTGTTAAAATAAATTCTTACAATGTTAAGAAACATTTAAAAGCATTAAATTTCCAACTTCAAATTATTTTTTAATTTATACTTATAACTAATGTTAGGCAACATTTCTTCACTCTATTGCAAAATGGTGAGTGTCTTGTGCGTATTACAAAAAAAAAAGGATCATTTATTGTAATACACAGAATTTGAAAATGCTATATTTTCCCCCAAAAAAACTAAGCCAATCATAAGCAATCAAGTTTCATCCAATATCAATTATCTACTCATAAAAATATAAATAAAATAATTATGAAATAATTATAAAATAAATGACATTAAACTGTTGATTATTACATCGAAGAACATTGTTCTTGCGAGTTTTTAATTTGTTTATTTTTAAATTGTTAATTGCCCAATTAACAACGGAAGTATGATATTGAACTGATTGATCTCTTGAAATTGAATTTAAATCATATTTTACAATATATATATATATATATATATATATATATATATATATATATATATATATATATATATATATATATATATATATGCATTTTCGGATTTTCCACCCGATCCGCAACCACGTTTTGATAACCTATTGGAATTGAATAGTCGACAGGTAAATTTACGAATATTGCATTAACAGAGAACTAATGTTCAACCAATAGTCAGTGAAGCTGCGTGTGACACAGCTTGGTCCTCATTAAAGGTAAAAAAAAAAAAAAAAATAATAAAAAAGCATTGCAATATCTAGGAAATATGACGTTTTAAAGTCCTTTGGTGAATGGCTATGGATGTTATTTTCATTATAAAAATCTAGAAAGAAAACGTTGTTAAATCTTGATAATAATAATTGTTTTTAAATATAATGGGTATAATATACAAATCTTTCATTTGTGCTCCTCATTTTTACCGTTTATTGTATATTTATATTCAAAAAAATATACTTTTCCACCATTATGTTTTTCATTATTTACAGTAGTTGGAGTAGCTAGAATATCCTTACAATTTGAAATCATATTTTATTTAACTTCTTATTATTTTTGTCTTATATAAATAATTATCTTGAAATTCCCTTAATTAATTGTGTTATTAATTAAGTGAAGTGCTTATTCAACATTCTGAATATATTGTGTAAGAAGTTTGACTTTTTAGAACATTCATGAATAATCCTTCTTTTGGAAGCTCATGGTTATAAAAAATAACTCCGTCTTTAATGCTCATTTGTGGTCTTTCAAAGCAAAACTGTAATATATAAAAATGCCAGATCTTTTATTATTTTAATTTCTTTAGTTTTCTTAATTTTTATTTCGTTTTTGAGTAATTGCGTAAATTCTTCTAATGTGTTAACTTCTTTAAGTAGGAAATATTATTGTATTGAATATGTAACTTCGCTATATATCTGCATTAATAGTTTTATAAAATATTTTATGTCAGGCAAAAGGTATTTTGTTTAACTCATAATTCACATTGTATCTTGTAGGCCATATTATCCCGAGAGATTAGGCCGGATGGGAACTCAATTTCCTGGGATTATTTCTCAACTATCATACATACTCAGGTCATTTGCATATTAAGTAGATAATTCATAACATAGGGATTGGGGGTTATCAGCTTAGATCACGGCTTGTATTAGATAAATAACATTTAAACACACATATTAATATTCACTGTATCATGCATTTCTGTTTTAGAGTTTAGGATTGGAATATTATAAGGAGTATAGTTCCATGAATATAAAATGTGTGCAAATATCTTTCGATCATTTTATATCAAACTTTTAATCAGTAATATTTCATTGATGGCCATGACGATCATTATGTAAGGAATAATGAATGGAAGACTAAATAAATGAGCTTATAGTAACTAAATAAAGGCATTTGTCTTGAATTATGTATATGTATATTTTTATACGGTATATATACAATTTCAAACCTCCGAATCCTGAACCCTAATGTACTTGATACATGACTGAAGAACATGGAATAATATCTGTTTCTCAAACATGGATCTCTGTGTATTTCTGGCCCTCGGACTTATAGCTGAAACATTTTCTTTTGTATAATCTAAACGCAAAGCTTCAGGATGAGACAGATGATATCAAACCAGACTCTATGCAACACTGATACCATTAACAATATTTATTACAATTTATATATATATATATATATATATATATATATATATATATATATATATATATAATCAGAGTTGCTATGCCGAAGAATTTGAAAAGGATGATTACTTAAAAAAATGGTGGTTTAGGGCATGCAATAAAACGATCAATGGGGCAAAACCAGAACTTTTATTAATTTGTATTCAAGTTTTCATCCCTCCCAGTTATATTAACAACTATTGAAGGAATTAGAATCGTATAAAAGGAACCAACATTATTTTTGGTTAATAGAAAGGCCGCTGCCATGTTATTGAATGCGAGTTGGATATTCCAAATTATATTTCATATTAATAGCCTTCTTAATCGTCACTATTTTATGATACAGGAAAGTTTATTTTCAGCAATACTATGAGTATAATATTAAGACTATTGCTTTTTTATTATGTGATGTTTATCCGTTGTCCACATAATTTGGCAACACGCAGTGTTGACTAAATTGTTGTTTTTAGAACGCAAAGGGATACAACTTTGAACCCCGTCTGTCTGCATTTTCCGACTGTTAAGTTTATGAGACACATATATTGCCTAAAATTTAAGCATGGAATACCTAAAATTAATAATCAGTGTTGACAGAAAATAGCATCAAGCATGTTTTGCTGTATTACACGGCTATGTTGTAAGAGTGCTGAACCCCAGGAACATGAATGAATCGCCAAGTTATAAAAGTTAAGCCTAGAAGTACCAAGGGGAGGGGGCTCCTTGAGCCCACAACTTTTTGTTTTTGCCTTCAATTCTTATACAGTATTTACTCTTAAAAACACAACATGGAGAAGAAATTGTGCTGGCCGAAGAAAGTACTTTTTATTGGAACTATCTGAGAGTTTAGTAAAATTGTGTGTTGCTGAAAGGAGTGGAAAATCTTGTGGGCTTTCCTAGATCTTCAGTGAAGACCATGGAGCATGTTCTAGGGCGAGAACTGACGTATCCCCAATTGGAGGAACAAAGTTCATCAAGTGGAAGGCTAAGGTATTACACTTGTGTTAGAGAAGCCAAATCAGAAAAAGAAAAATACAACATCCATCAAAATCTAAGCAGTGTTGCTTCAAATGTAAACGTTCAGTGTATAACAAACACTCGGAAAAAAAATTATAGTGCAAAAGCACCGATAATTACAATTACGAATCTGATAATTAGATTTTCTTAAATTATTATTCTATTATAATGTTATAATAACTTAGATATAGATAACTTTTTATTCTAACAATGTTTAGATATTTTCCTCTAATAGAATTAAAATTATTTTTAATTTAAAGTCATCCTTTTTTCCCCATCCAAACTTTTTTTAAAAATTTTTTTTTTAATTCTTTATTTAATTTTTTTTTTTCACTGGTGTCATAAGAAACGTTCATTTGACATAATCCAATAGAAATAAAAATTTAAAAAAAATTATAGAACCAAAATAAAAGTTTTTTAAGGTTGTGGGCTCAAGGAGCCCCCCCCCCCTTGGTAATCCATGCGACCTGGGAGAGGTCGGTAGTACTAGGGTTAATTCTATCAATTATTAAAATCAGAAAATGATGAATGCGCCAAACTAAATTACATGCAATAGAGTGTAATTGTTCTACATAAGTACCAGTACATCATGAAAATGTATAATGGGAAATAGTTGACTGCCTATATTATTTTTTCTTTTTATTTCCATTCATTATTGAGGTGATTTTGTTATATTTGTTTTATTATCATCTCCGACAGTCTGCGTGGAGTCCTTGTTTAGTTAATAAAATTATGTGAAGGCATAAAAAATAAGCTTTAAGAGAACATATGTTTGGTTAAAATAGAATCAACTAACAGCTGATGTAGTTATTTCAACAATCGTACAAAGAAGAGCGAGCCAGGTCTGTTTACTTTCTGAACAAAATCAGCTTCAAACAAGATTACGCTGACCCTTCTAGAAGCCCTAATTGACTTTAGAAGAGTCCCTTCATAGTGTATCCCTGATAGGCTCCTTTTCGGTCAGCTGTTCAAAAATGGCGGAGTTTTAGAGGTCTCTTTGCTACAGATAGATATTTCAATTAAATAATATTTGTGAGTATAATTAAAGTAAGTATTTGAACTTTTCTCACTTCTCACAGAACCAAGAATATTGAAATCGTGCTTCGAATAAATTAGTAACACGTGGAGCTTAATAGGTTATGGTTTATTTGAACCATAATAAATTATGGTGTATATTACATGGTAGAACTTGAGTGGCGAGTTCGATTCTCGCCTGGAAAATAGAATTTATTTAGTGACGCATACATTAAATAAAATCCTTAACCCCATTCCAGCTAGAAAAGGGCGGAAACCTGTTGATAATATGGCTTTAAAAATGTGGCATCATTTTTCCAATTGTTAATGAAACCTGTCTAATACTTCTACAGAGATGCACTGTGTAAATGAAGTTATAATTATAGATACATTTATGCTGTACATTTTATTCAATGTATTAATTATAAAACACAGTGCCAATGGAGTGGGAAGATGTACTCAAGATGGTAAACCGACTCATGAAATTATTTGTTCTGGTTTAACACTTAGTTATGGTCTTAGCTCCGTTGGGATGTCAGTAAACCACAATATTTCTCCAGTATTCTAACCGGCTTCATCGGGTAGTAGTTTTTGTCGTGCTGACTGTTGGCGTAAAGGACTTTGTACCTTACAATGTCTTTTTATATTCTTATAAAAAAAGTCCGTCACGCAGGAGCTTCAAATAAATTGCTTCATTCTATAACAACTTATTGGAATATGACATAAGTAGGAATGAGGGTTTACTGAAGGCCGAAAACTGCAAAATACAAATATCTCGGTTTATAATAAAGATATATGAAAAAACGTACATAAAAAATTTACAGAACATTACGTTTTGTAAATAAGATCGATTCTATACAATTTTTCGATCGGACTCGCAATAACGGAGATATAAAGAATTTACGAAATGCTCCTCCTCTAAACACCCCTCCCACTAATCGGATTTAAGCCATTAACGAACTTGATTTTTAATTTTTCATAAAACGTTAAAAGATCGAGTTAGGGGACGATCAAAGAAAAAGTGCGACCGCTAAAGCGTTACAGACACACACGGCTATATATACCTACATGAACGGACCTCCTTTTCGTCATCTATTGAGTAGGATAGATGAACATTTGAGGAAATTATCCTTAATTGCTGATTACCTTTAGGAAATCTACTAAATTATGAATAGCTCTCTGGATGACATTGTGCTTAGCGATGAGAAACTAGGACAAGCACACAAACGTCTTGACTTGGCTGTCATTTGATCAACACTGGCTGTAACTAGATGAGCCAATTATGGTCGGAGTACTAAAGGTCTTACGGGTTGGGTAGAGATACTGCAGTCGCACAAAGGATAATGCCCCAGATAAGAGCCTCTACTCCTAATAAGACTCGTGCAAACGGATTAGGTGTCCTTCAGATCTTCCTGGTTGTCTGTTCTCAGTCCCGTCGACGTAATTGGTATTACCAAGAACCAGTCCCTTTGCCTGGATAACCAAACTCCAGGGCCAGAGGAATTAGTTATTATAGGAAATCCGTTGCTGAATTAATGGAAACACTATTATTCATATAATTTACCAAATATAATAATACCCCAACATAATTGTGAGTGAAATGGCTTTAGCGAATATTCTGCCTACGGAAATTTGCTTTTTATGTCCAGATGATGAGGTTTAACAAATGTTTCCAAAATCTTCACAAGGATGTACTGAAAATGAAATTCGTTTATATTTAGGTGTTTATTTATCTATTGAGGATTCGCCTTTTACAAAGGACGTGACTTTTAATAAATTTGAATATTACTCTTAATAGTTTAGTTTCTTTCTCTTTGATTTTATGAAATTTATTTTTTCCTTTTTGGAAAACTATCCAAAGAGTATTTTGGTAAGCTGCTTGAAGACAAACATAAAGAATCGAAGCTGAAATAAGTAGTCTCATATTATGATGATGGTCATAAGAAAACTATGTTTTCCTTACATGTTTTTGCCATTATTTCTTATGCATTCCTGTACTTCTGCTCCATTATCAGGTGCTTAATTGAGTCTTTATTAATGAGTTTCCAGCATGTTGCTGCTCCATACGGAACTGGATGGGATGTCAATGAATTCTTATTGCACATACGAGACCCCGACCTATGTCTAAGTTTATCTACTCAACTTGACTAACATGAGCTACTAAACTATTTTAAGAAGGGAAAAGAATTTTCTCGGCCTAATGTTTCATATTAATATCCACTTTGTGGGTAATATATGGAGATGGCAACTTCGTAAAAAATAAAGTGAAAACTAAATTTCACTTTTATATATTATATCTTTTTGATAAGCAAATTCTTTTAGACCTCTGAAACTTTGCCCCTTAACTTCAAAAAGCCCTTATTGATTTCCTTCCCCTTATATTCTTCCTGGAACCTTAGAAATAAGATCATTCCTCATCTCCTTTGAGCATCTTCAATATTCACACCACCTATGAAGCAACATACTCTATTCATGTCAAGTTCACTTCAATTTATTCAGGTTTAATATAAGTCCTCTTGACACCTTCATATAACAGACATAACTTCAAATTAGTGTATAATTAGAATATGATGTGCATTTGTTGAAAATTAATGGAATCAAAACTTGGAATAACAAACGGAATTTAAAATACCTCCAATGTAAAACTTATTACCAGACCGTGTAATCATAAAAAATAATACATGTATACTGAAAGACATTATTGTTAGTTGAATTTATGGACCTTAGGGCGAATTGTAAGGTAATATATTATTTATATTAGGAATAACTGGTGGATAAGGTATGCAGCTATTATTCAATATGGACCTGGTGTAAGAATGTTTCATTTCCTATTGCCTTGTTTCTGTAAAAATGAGTTATGTTTCACATTAATGGAGTAGGTTTTCATTTGGATAAACGTATGCATGTTTCAATAAAGCTGAACAACTCTTATGAATTCACTAAAATATTATCCTGTTCTGAAATCACACATAATCATGAAGAAACGGAGATACATTTTAAAGGAGGATCTAAATCCTTAAAAAAAAATATATTTAGATGTAATATAAATTACTATTATAAGGGAAATAAAGAAATAAAAGTACAGAAAATGGTTATAAATAAGTATCTGCTAATGGGTTTGAAAAATGTTCTTAATACTGGCCGTAAGAAATGAATACGGCCTTCCAACCTCATTTATCACTTGAAGAAACTGAAAAGTTCTGGAAATGTTTCTCTCTCCTTCAGAACTCTTCATGTGTTCCAAATTAGCTTGTACTTTAGTTAGAAAAAATATAACTGTCGTCTCTAATTGATAGATATTCTTTATTCCGAACTTAAATTGAAAATAAATTGGCCATTTTAGTTAGTACTGCGGGGTGGTTCTGTTAGAAATTTTTTTTCAGTGATTTCATCTTTACTGGATATGGTTAGCCAAGAGAGGTAAGGCGTTAGTTTTTCACTCCGAAATCCTATATCCGTGGGCTCCGTTCGAGTGAAGGAATTTATTTAATCCCTTGTTTTCTTGAAACTGCAGCAGTAGTAGATAAAGTGGACGTTGACCACGTGAATTGATTTTTTTTTCTACGGTGGAGATATTTAATAAATTTTCTAGGTGAGTTTATTATTATAAATAGCGAAGTACTTTCTGGGCCTTGACACCGTCATCAATGCTATAGAGACGACAAATTTTATTGAAAATATTTATATTAATTTAAGACATTGTTTGGAGTCACTTTCATGTTGGATTTCTTTTGGGGCTCTGAAGCTATAGTCGAGACTCTAAGAGTGTTATCCTATTAATACCCTAATTTATGGAAATTCCAAATTTGTTAATATTAAGCAACCTTTTGAGCCTTCATAATTATAGAAAATGATCTTTGTGTTTTCTTAAGAAATAGAAAAGGCATACTTTTTCAACTAGCAAGGGAGGTTAAGGAACCCGAAAATTCAAAAAATGTTGAAACAATGAGATCAAGTAGAGTAGTTTATCTGTAATACAAAACTATTTTTCGTTCTTACGGAACTACGCGACTTAAAGGGGTAAAATAACCACTTGAAGAAATATTTGTCGTAATATTTGTTTGATCGTTACCAAACTCGATCTCTAAACGTTTTATAAAAATCAAGTTCGTTAATGGCTGAAATTTGACCAATGGGGTGGGGAATTTAGAGAGGGCGAATATAAAAAATTCTTAATATCTCCGTTATTATTCGTCAGATCGGAAAAGTGTATTGAGCCAATTTTATTGCAAATGTAAAGTTCTATAAATCTCTTGAGTATGCTGGATGGTAACCAATTGATAAGTAACAATAAAAAGGCCTTGTCCTCTACTGATTTTTACCTCTGCATAATATTAAAAATCAGTAGAGGACAAGACCTTTTTATTGTTTCTATAAATGTTGTTATGTATGTTTTTTTTCTCACTAAATTGATTATTAACCTAGATATCTGCATTTTAGCAGATTTCCCTTCAGGGAAATCAGCTATTGAGGTTATACTCATGACGGAATTTTCGACATTTTTCTTCAAATGTCCATCGATCCTACTTAGTAGATGCCGAAAATGAGGTCCGTTCAAAACTGTATATATATATATATATATATATATATATATATATATATATATATATATATATATATGTATATTTGTCTGTTACCGCTCTAGCGGTCGCAATTTTTGTTTGATCGTTACGAAACTCGAAATTTAGTCGTTTTATGTAAAAAGAAAGATGAAGTTCGTTAACGGCTGAAATCGGACTAGTGGGAGGGGGGGTTTAGAGGGGAGGATTTTCGAAAATTCGAAATATCTCCGTTACTATACGTCGGATCAAAAAATTGTATAAAATCAATCTTATTGAAAATTATATTTACTATAAATATTGTTCTATACATATTTTCTGTATAATGAGTAATAGCCGAGATATTTGAATTTTTAGTAATGAGTTCCGCTTTCAGTAAACCCCTACTCCTACTAGGGACATATTAATGATAAGCTGATATCTAATGAACCATCTCATTATTAGGTTAAATACAAAATATTGTTATCAACAAAGCTTTATTTTACAAGGTACAAACAAATAAGTTCTGTTGAACCCCCCCCCCTTTTTTTTCTTGGACGACAAAAATCTGAGTGATTGAGATAGAAATTATTTTGATTCATTTCAAATTACTCCACTAACTATAATAAATAGTTTCCAATAAAATTAATATTTTATATTCAGATATATTTCTTTAATTGTTTGTTTTTCCGGTCTATCTATCGATACTGCACTACAAGGTTGGCTAACCTGTTTGTTTACAATCCAGCCGTATTACGTTGTAGGGACTATTAACTTATATTGTAAATTCACTGAAAGATTTCTCATTGCCGTTTGTAATTATTCACTAATATTCACGGAAGTGTTACCTGTATGTATATTTATCTATTGTAAACCTTCGTTGGCTAACCTGCTAGTTCCTTAATCATGTAAAAATCTCATAACCGTCTGAATCGTATTTTGCCCCCCACCCTTTCTATTTTCTTCCCGGATTCCTAAATTTGGAATGGTTGTGATTAAAATTATTCTGGTATATTATTAATTACAGTACTAGATATAATAAATAGTTATATGAATAAAATTTATAACTTATATTCAAATATATTTCCGTAATTGCTTTTATTTCCGGTAAAAGCTGGCTAACCTGATTGTTTAGAACTCAGACTGTTTGCTATCAGGAAGGTTCGTACCATTTGACTTGCCCTTTATTTGTTTACTTAATATTCACAGCAGTATTAAGTCTTACAAATAATGGATATTATGTGGTACTATTTAGTGTTGGTGTAATAAGTGTTCAGAGCGCTGCTATCATTAACGGTAAGTCCATCTTTTGTGTTCTTGTTGTTTTTTGAGATTGAATTTTTTTAAATTTAATCTCGGAGCCTAACGGACGAGAGTTACTTTCCCGCCAAAAGCTAGTTCGGCTGTTTCTTTGACTGGCTCGGCTCTCGTGAAATTTCTCGATTGTAAAACTTCACGTGGGAAATCTGCTTAGTTTACGCAGCTCCTGCGTGACGGACTTTTTTTAGTTCTCGGCCTTCTTTAAACCACATTGAAGCACATTATTTGAAGCCTAAATATGAAATATTGTTTTCATTGAACTTTTACGTTTTGAGGCAAATGCAAATAGGTGACGCTCGTGGGAAATCTGCTTAGTTAACGCAGCTCCTCAGTGACGGACTTTATTCCAGTATGTCGTCATTGAGAAATCATCAATTTCCCTAGGAAGATTATTGACTTATACCCTTCTTCCAAGATAGTAGATACAGAGAGGTGAAAGGAGAAAAGTCTCACATTTCAAAGTATAATAGATTCGGAAGGCTTTGCCAAGATTCGGAGGTCGGGATCATTTGTAGAAGTGAATCCGATAAATGGCTCTGTATGATCATTTATCACGTTCTTTCCCTTCCGTCTGTCTGTGCACGATCAGTTTTTTTAAGGCTGGAAATGAGGGACTCAATATTCTTGGTCTGATTGACGGAGGGATTGTGTTCGTATAAATGGTCCTTAACGTCATTCGCAGCTATGACAGACTTAAATTGCAGTGGTATTTCACAGGCTAAATGATAACATCCAAATTAATAATTTTTGGAGCAAGTAATAAATTCTTTTTAATCTAATGTTCTCCATTTATTAAAGAACTCATTCCACCGTTATTGTTTTATTATAAAGTGTTATTGTGAACCAGGTTATTCTTTATTGTCAGATAAATGTAAGTAGAATATGTTTCTGGCTTTCAGTGAAAGATTAACTTAGTGTAGGCGGATTGGCCCAAAAATAACACGTTTGTGGACAGTGACCCAGGAAAAATGTATGAAGTGTGAACGAAAAATTGGAAGCAATGAGTCCTAGTAGAAACAGAACAATTAAATATTTTGTTGAATTAATGATTGTTTCTGGGGCCCTTGTCCAATAAAAACGTCGTAAATGTTGAAAATTAAGAAAAAAAAAATACTTATATACTAAATTTACAGAATACAATATTATTTATTTTGTCCAACATAAAAGGCGATTGGCGTGGAGTGGCACGTTGAATCTTTATTTAGAGTAATCTATTTATTCCTTCATGAAAAATTTGATACACTATTTATACAGTATGGAAAATATTTTTTAAAAGTCTGAGGTTTTCTCATATCCATCCTTTCCTTATTAGAATATAATAAAAGCCATATCTGGTAAATCTTCGTAAGTACGTTGTAGATCTTTTGTATTACTAGATATACTATTATGCCGAACATACAAAATGCTAGATATACTAATGTACAGAACTAGAATAATGGATATGCTAATATACTGAGCGTCCAAAATACTGGATTTACAAATGCACTGATTGTACCAAATACTAAATATACTAATATACTGAACGACCAAGATATTGGATATCCTAATATACTGAACGTAAACAATACTGGATTTACTAATGTACTGAACGTACAAAATACTAGATATACTAATATACAGAACAACCAAGATATTGGATATCCTAATATACTGAGCGTTCAAAATACTGGATTTACAAATGCACTGATTGTACCAAATACTAGATATACTAATACAGAGCGACCAAGATATTCGATATCCTAATATACTGAACGTACACAATACTGGATTTACTAATGTACTGACCGTACAAAATACTAGATATACTAATACAGAGCGACCAAGATATTCGATATCCTAATATACTGAACGTACACAATACTGGATTTACTAATGTACTGACCGTAGAAAATACTAGATATACGAATACTTGAACGTATTGAAATAAATGTAACAAGTTCCACATACATTTGAGGACTTGGTAAAAGTAATATTTAGTTACATATGGAGAAATGGGAATATGCTGCTCACAGTTACACCATCATCAGATGAAGGACATCAATAAAAGGCTAGGATTCGTTTAAAAACCTCTGTATTGATCAATCAGTAATAAATTATACTAATTATGAATAAAAATGCTTATGATAGTAATTCAAATATAAGATTCCATAAAAAGTATCGAATGCTCATTCTTATCTGGTGTACCATTCAGCTGCTGTTATGCTTTATTAAAATTGTCCACTATTTAAATTACTTAAGAATATTCTTACACGTTATTTTATCTAATAAATTAAAATACATTGGTAGAAAATTATTACCTGAGTGACTATTATTTTATTATTCCTTCTATAATTTGGCACTTGTGGAGGACCTTAAATACTTTTTTATTTTTTTTTTTATAAATCTCTCATAGAATTATTGAATTGTTATAGCTTAAGACTGTGTTTTTCTCATATTATCTCTCTCACTCCTCTAAAGTAAACAACATAAACAATATTATTTATTTCAGTGCATTCTCTTTTTGAAAGTTTGAGCTGCCATGGTCTTTTTAGTCATAAAAATGGAATATCTCCAGGACAATATCCTTCTACTGATAACGAATTTATTCTCACCCCTCCCCCGATAAGCCTTTATACTCTAGAGTGAGGTACTTAATAACCTTTGGTCGTTACCTCGACAATAGGTCGCTGGTCTCTTACTTTGGCCCGATGTAAGAATTTAGGGTTTATTTCGCTTTGTTTACAAAGTTTTTACACAAATTTCCCATACTTTTAAATTGCAGTTTTCGTTCTCTAATTTGGATCTAACTTCATAAAAAAGTGGTTCAATTCATTCATTTGCTTAGGAAATTGGTTTTTAGAGATGGACACGAACTAAATAAAATTATTAATTAAAAAGGGCTTCAAAATTAGTAATTTGGGGATTCAATTAGTTTTTTTATTAGGAATTTTATTTTTGTTAAAACTAGCTTGAAAGCTGATTATATATGGTTTTCGATTCATTAAAATACTAAATCATAAGGATATAGTTTGACTTAAAAATTGGATGACGGTGAGTCTGATTAATTGAAGACCTTAGGTATTCATTTAAAAATATAGAAGTCAAACTATAACTAAGTCAAACTAAGTCAACGAAGACTAATTGTGGTGGGGTTTTATCAGCCTCTTCTAAAGATAGCCCGGCTGAGACAGATTATTTATTACATTTTCAATGGGGAACTCCTCATTGAAAGTTGAAAAATTCAAGTTAACAACACAAAACAATAAACACTGCCTAAATATTACTGAATTTAAATACAAATGTTGTAGAAGAAACCAACAGCTTATAATAATAAACTGTAATTTACATCTAGAGTGAATTTGCAGCAATAAAATATCAACTTTCTAAGAGACAAAATATTAAAATTTTACGATTGAAAAAAATCATTTATTACATAGTACTTCAACACCGCATTTTTTTTTTTCAAAGAATAGGATATTTTCTTCAAAAGTCAGATCCTTTTGAGATATTCTCATTTTATCATTTAGACAAAGTGGTATAAAGCTTAACTATTAGCTTTTCTTATAGTCGAATTACTCCCTAAATGATATATTTATTGTTTCTTTGGCTTTGAATCTAGTGGAAGTTTTGTTCGCCAGGGTATTGGGTTTGAAAGTGAAGTGAAGTGGCCGTAAAGTGCTGAAGAGGTCTATTCTAAAGTGCTGTACTAGACCCTGGAAGACTCAAGGAGGTCAACATGCTTCAGCGTCACGGACTTCATCTAGACATTTCCCTGAACCAATAATCCAATTTTGTCTCTGAGAGATGTTTAAGCACTTTTTTTGCAGCCAAGTTACAACTCAGCAAGAAGAGCCGGGAGGGGGTTGTGACTTTGTGAACATTGTATGTTCAAAGAATGGATAGAGATGGGCGGTCAACGCGAACACCAAGTCTAACGAGCGAGTACTACTTGAGCAACAGCATTTATGAGACAATATCTCAAGGAAGAAAGGCAAAAGTACATGGATAATACGACACTCTGCTGGTAATGTGTAGCAGGTATTACGTATATTTATGTTACGCAATGCGAATATCGGCATGAAAGAAAACTGGTATACCACGTATAAACCTTAGTCTGAACGAAGCTAGAACTCGGAGTAATGTAGGTTTTAGATAGATCTGGCAGACTGAAATTATTTCTTTACTACATTGAAATTTGAAGTTTAATGGTTTTCTGTCTGTAATAGACGATTGGTATATGTCTTTCCATTAAGGTACAGCTGGTTTTTTGTAACAATGTGATGGCTAAGGAACTCGTATAGCAGATTTCCCTTAAGGGAAATCAGCTACTGAGGTCGTACTCATGACGGGAGTTTTGAAAAATTTCCTAAAATGCCCATCGACCCTACGTAGGAAATGAAAATGAGGTCCGTTCAAAATTTTATATATATAGATATATATATATATATATATATACCTATATATATATATATATATATATATATATATATATATATTATATATATATATATATACCTATATATATATATATATATATATATATATATATATATATATATATATATAGGTATATATATATTAAGATATATATATATATATATATATATATATATATATATATATAAACCTATATATATATATATATATATATATATATATATATATATATATATATATATATATATATATATATATATATATATATAAAGAAAGATCAAGTTCGTTAACGGCTGAAATCGGACCAGTGGGAGAGGGGTTTAGAGGGGGGATTTTTGAATATTAAGAATATCTCCGTTATTATGCGTCGGATAGAAAAATTGTATAGTATCAATCTTATTGCAAATTAAATTTACTATAAATATTGTTATATACATTTATTCTCTATCTTGAATATTAACCGAGATATTTGCATTTTTATTAAATCTGGGCGGCTAACGGACGAGAGTGACTTTCCCGCCAAAAGCTAGTTCAGCCGTTTCCTTGATTGCTCGGCTCTCGTGAAATTTCTCTCTTGTATAACTTCGCGTGGGAAATCTGCTTAGTTTACGCAGCCCCTGAGTGACGGACGTTTTTATAGAGCATTTAGGGTGGCATTGCAGTATTTGTTGATTTTTTTTTTATTAGATCAAGTAGATGAACATTTTGGCAATTACTCCTGAAACAATTCCCAGTTGCACTCGGTCTGGTTCTTGGTGAATACCCACCCCACAATACAGTTCGATTACTTTTCAAGTTTTTTCATTTAATTCTACCATACAGGAAAACATCAATCCGCATTAGAGTAGTGAGTGTAATTCATCTTTTACGTGCTTATTGTAAACTTCGTTTCGCGATTTTTCAATTTTCAGCCTTCAGCAAACCCCCACTTGTACTCATGTTACATAAACAATACTTCATTATATAATAAATCACATTATTCGAAGCTTAAATACCAAATATGGTATTCAAGAGACCTTTATTATACGAGATACATGCAAATATGTCCTGGAGACCCCCCCCCCCCTTCACAAGGTCTTGGAGTACTAAAATTTGATTTATTGAAATAACAATTATTCTGACCCATTATTAATTACAGTACTAGATATAGTAAACAGTTCCCTATAAAATTAATATGTTATATTCTGATGTATTTCAGTAATTGTTTTTCTTTCCGGTGGGAGGCTGGCAGATCTGTTTGTTTACATTTCAAACGCTCTCCCGTCGGCAGGTTATAGAAGTTCACTGAAACATTTCTTTTTTCCTTTTGTATTTATTCACTTAAATTTACGGTGGTTTGTGTTACCAGTATGTAGATATTTTACTAAACTTCACGAAGGAAATCTGCTTAGTTTACGCAGCCGCTGCGTGACGGACTTTTATGTAATTCTTGAAATTTTCCACTCCTATGGAAACACTCGGAAATTCCGTATTGCTATTCATTATTAAAATCTGCGGTACTGTGATGAACTGTTATATGTTAATAATAGATTAAAAATGATTTCTTTCATTCACATATTCTTTAATACTTCAAATTAATCGACTTATCGGCAATGAATTAAAAGGTAATTAGAGATTAGGGCATTGAAAAATAAAGGAGTTGGTTATCCTGATTCCAGTGTGATTTAGTCAAGTGATTTCCCTGGCGGAAATGAAATATAGCAAATCATAGTACTAAGAGGTAAGTAAACTGATTTAGTTGCTGTTTAGTACGATACTAAAGCCAAACTGTTATGTACTATGCTCACCATTTATGCTATCATTATAGGAGGCTATGATGATAGCATATCTGTTGCTATAGTGATAACATATACTTTAGGGGCTTATACTAGCCATCTGAGTTAGTATTAATCTGTTGGTAAACCTGAGTTCGAATATCTCAATGACAATATTAATTTAATGGGTGACAAACCCATTAAATAAACTCCTTAGTCCCACCCCGGCTAGAAAATAGTAGTAGCCTTTATATAACCCTTCTCAATTAGCCTTAGTGGAAGTTAATAAATAATTTTTTTTTTTCATAATTTTTACATTTTCACTACATGTTTATAGGTGGCAAATAAGATTAAAAAGTCCGTCACGCAGGGGCTGCGTAAACTAAGCATATTTCCCACGTGAAGTTTTACAATAGAGAAATCTGCCTAATAACAACTGTAGTAGTAAGAAACCTCTAAACCTAAAACATTAATTAGGGCGTAATAACCCAGTAGTTTCTATCCCCAAAAAACAGTTAACCTAACCTCTAAACATATTCACGAGGGACGAATAGTTATGGAAACGGCCGTCAGAGCTCTCGGCGGAAAGTCCGAACATAGCCTACTGGTGACCACACGCAGATTACAAATGCAAATATCTCGGTTAATATTCAAGATAGAGAATAAATGCATATAACAATATTTATAGTAAATTTAATTTGCAATAAGATTGGTTCTATACAAGTTTTCGGTCCGATGCATAATAACGGAGATATTTCGAATTTTTGAAAATCCCCCCGTCTAAACCCCCCCCCCCTCCTAGTCCGATTTCAGCCGTTAACGAACTTGTTCTTCCTTTTTACATAAAACGATTAAATACCGAGTTTTGTGACGATTAAACAAAAATTGCGACCGCTAGAGTGTTAACTGACAAATATATATATATATACTAGCTGAGATACCCGGCTTCGCTCGGGAATTCATTTGGGGCTGAATGTTGGTGGTATATTTTTGGCAAAGCTTTACTTTGCACAATATTATTACATTTACCCGTCCCAGTGTTTAGGGTTAACACCCGTCGTTTATGTGGATTTGTTAATAATAAAATTATTTTTTTATGCAAGACTTCACTGTTCTGCATATTGTCATATTTCCCGTTTCCTGTGCATTATGCATAGATTTGAATTATTAATGAGAAAATATTGACATACATTTGAATAATTTTTTTTCATTTGAGGTACCTGGTAGTTAATATTGAAAAGAAGTGTTGAGAAAATTTCTCTAAATAACAAATTAAACAACTTTTGTTATTTGCATATTTGCCGAAACCCCAATAGGAAATCACTATTTTAATTTCAGGCCTCCCTTACAACTCCCACTCCTGCCCGTCCCTAGAAATAGTATGGCTTATTATAAGGAAGGCGTTAGTGCTAATTCAAATACCGATTTTGGTTTAGTTCGGTTGAGTCTTTTGTGCCTAATAAAATTGTGGACTCCCGCTATAGGTTTTAGCGTATAACTCATTTATAATACCGTATACGGCAAAAGTGCATATAACAAAAGTTACTCTAAATAACAAAACGAATAACTTTTGTTATGTGCACATTTGTTAAAAAAGCAATAGGAAACGAAATATCGCTATTTTTAATTTCAGGCCTCCCATATAACCCTCACCCCTGCCGTCCCTAGAAATGTTAGTATGGCTTATTATAAGGAAGGCGTTAGTACTAATTCAAATACCGAGTTTGGTTTAGTTCGGTTGAGTCTTTTGTGCCAAATAAAATTGTGGACTCCCGCTATAGTTTTTAGAGTATAACTCATTTATACTTCCGTATACGGCAAAAGTGGATATAACAAAAGTTACTCTAAATTACACAATAAACAACTTTTGTTATGTTCATATATGCCGAAAAACCCATAAGAAACGAAATATCTCTATTTTTAATTTCTGGCTTCCCTTATAACCCCCACTCCTGCCCGTCCCTAGAAATGTTGGCATGGCTTGTTATAATTAAAACGTTAGTGCTAATACGCATACCGAGTTTTATTTAGTTTGGTTGATTCTTTTGTGCCATATAAAAAAGTTCACTTCCTCTATAGGTTTTAGCGTATATCTCGTTTATAACTCGGTATACGACGAAAGTGTATATAACAAAAGATACTCTAAATAACAAAATAAACAACTTTTGTTATGTGCATATTTGCCGAAAAACCAATAGGAATCGAAATATCGCTATTTTTAATTTCTGGCTTCCCTTATAACCCCCACTCCTGTTCGTCTCAGAGGATATTAATATAGCCTAAAGTCTAAGTTGGGTTAGTAGTAATATATATACCAAGTTTCATAAAATTCGGTTCAGCCGTTTATGCGTGAAAAGGTAACAAACAAACAAACAAACAAATAAACAAACAAACAAATAAACAAACAAACAAACAAACAGACACCAAAGAAACAAAATGCAGTTATGGTGTCTATGACATGTGAAACGAAAAGTTATCGTGAAATTTCGTGAAAAAAATCAATGTACAGACAGAGGTTACAATTTTATATATATATAGATATATATATATATATATATATATATATATATATATATATATATAATTTTGAACGGACCTCATTTTCGTCATCTCCTGGGTAGGATCGATGGACATTTGAAGAAATTTTTCGAAAATCGCGTCATGAGTACGACCTCAATAGCTGATTTCCCTTAAGGGAAATCTGCTAAAACTATAATCATACCTTAAGAAGATATGAATATAATGTTTTAAAACAAAAGTAATTAAATTTCAAAAATTAATCAATCGTGCGTGCCTTTGAAAATGAAATCAAAAGCTGATTAACTTACATAATTAAATCAAATGAAACGAGTGATGTTACTTGTAGCGTAAAGACTATGAAATACAAGAGCGGGGCTTCAAATGTTTTGAAAGGAATGAAAATAAGGCTTGAAGTAATATAATCATTTCCTGAAGGTATAAGCGACTCCCTGCGAAACCCCTTTGCTTATCTTCAATTACAATTTAGGATTTTAGCCTTTTCATTGAAATCTGGTTCCAAAGGCCTAAACTAATCTGGAGCTCGGAAACTCCTTCCAGAGCATTCACGTTACATAAACTGCTTTTGAATCTTAAGTAAATTAAATTTGACAATTGTAGCCGAAGTTAGTTTTAACTGTTATTAACGTTTTAAACGGATGAACTCTTTGGAAAGGATATTATGAAACACAAATATTTTTCTAAAAGTTATTTTTTTTTACTTTTTGGGGTTAAAAGTATACAACAAAATAGTTTGTTACATTATTAATTAATTTTTTTTGAGAGAGAGAACAAATTTTCGTCCGGTACTCTGGCTTTCAGCAACAGGCACGGTACACAAAGAAATACTCTTCCCGGATGTGACGCCCCGTGTCAATCAATTCAAGAGGAACAATAATTCTCAATTAACAGCTAAGTGTAGGGCATATGTGGGCAACCACCGGCCTAGACATTTTGAAAACTCCAATTAAACAAAAATATTACACAACTTACTCCAAATGAGGAAGATGAGGAGAGATTTGTGCGTTTGGCAGTACTTATAAATGCGAACAGTTCTTTTCAATGATGAAAGTTAATAAATCAAAACATCGTACAAGGCTGACGGAGGATAATTTGGAAAATTCTTTTCGTCTTTGTGTCATTAAAATTAATCCAAACATCGATGGATTTGTATCCCAAATTCAAGCACGTTGATTTCGCTGTAGCTTTTTAACTTTCGTTGTTCACAATAATTCCAATTTTAAAATAAAATAAAAAAATAAATATACTTAAAATCAAATTAATTTTACGATTTAATTATAATGTTGTACCTATTTTTTTCACTTCATTTTTTTTATTTTATTACATAGTGTATTGTAATTACATTGTCTTTAAAATTTCATGTCTGCTATTTATCGTTAAAAATTATGAAGACTACATTAAAATGCACTACTTTTAAAAGCGGTCCACAAACGTATTTGCACATTAAAGTTTGCCCCACAACATGCCAAAGGTTGCCCATACCTGGTGTAGGGTATTCATACTAACTATAAACACTGAATTTTATTGATACATATCTGTATTGATAAAACAAGTCTGACTGGTAGAATTTGTACATAGTTCCTAGAATGCAGTAGTCCAACATTATTTAATGAAACAATTAATTAGTGAAATATATATATATATATATATATATATATATATATATATATATATATATATATATATATATATATAGGAGCTATAGACCTTTTAAAGTGTATTAATTTAAGTTATATTTCCAGAAATGAACCCCTACGACGGAAGTAATCTCTGGGACATTGGTTCTACTATCGGGGGCACAGACGGGATTTATACAAATAATAACTGGGTAAGAATATCATTATTACTTACAGTCTTTATACATAGAAATATTTAGACTATATACCTCATTGGAGTTACTTTATTATTTTCTCACGATACCTGACTAGGCCGTGTTAGGACAATCTTACAACTCGACTTTTGGCTATTTTCAGTAGGAATCAAATTTCATTAAAGTTAAACAAAGCACTTCAGGTAATCAAAATGTTAACCGATCTGTCTTAACTAACCACCTTATTAATAACTGATAAGGTCAAGAATTTCCATTCTAAATTCTAGAAATGTGCTGAGTGATGTCCTGTTCCGATTCGGGAAACAGGTTAACAGAAAAACGGACAAAATAATAAAGCATTGGTTTTTGGATTATTTGTTAAAATAATGGTTGTTTTTGTGTTTTGAGAGAAACTTGCCCGACAAACAAAGTCCTGCCATAAAAGCTCCCGTTTTTCAAGAGTGTTGGTTTGGCAAGGCTTTAGGATTTAAGACGTTCGACCTTATTCAGGACTAAATGAAAGAGATTTTCTTCCATCACTGTTGTTCAACATAGATTTGAATTAGATAATTACGAATACTTGGAGAGAGTAAAAATTCGTCCAATTCTTCACAAGTTTTTTTTTTAATTTCAGTGTTAAGCGCTTTCGAAGACTATTGCCTTCATCTTCAGAGCTAGTTGCATGCTCTCACAGGGAAAGACAGCAAGTAAATCTACAATACTATTCTAAGAATTAGACGTCTTTTTCTCTCTCCAAGTACACAATCTTCTTCACTTCCAACAACACTGCTGTGAAATAATTACGAATCTTCTAAGGAGAAAAAGGCACTGCATGTAAGAAAGATGGGTAAATTTCACGCTCATGCAGATAAGTTCCCAGATGTATGCTTTCTAGTTAATAAAGATTAAGAGAAAGTATATACAAATACTTGAGTGAATTATGTCACGATACTTACAGGAAGACTAATTCTTATATAAATATTTTATGGCAACATATTTGGTTAGTCAAGAGATTCGCTTTAGCTATTTGTTAATATTTCTTAAAGAAAAGAATCTGGACTTATTTACTTTGAATATTTATTAGAAGAATTTAGATATTTATTTTGCTTTTTTATGGAGACTGTACCCTCCCCCCTGGTTTGGGTACAAATATTAATAGTGATGGAGAATCGATTATTTGGTGTTAGATATCGATTGTGTGATATCGAATTTGTTATCAACGTGACCGCCATCGCTCCGGGCAAAGGACGCACTTGTGGACAGCCGTTGAAGCTAAATGGGTCACCTAGACCGTTCTCCGGTACTAGAGAGTTGGTTGAGATATGACAGGCCCATTCTTAGATGCCTACACATATTAGCTGTGCTTAGTCTGAAATACGCACTTCCAAGGTGTTTTTTGGAGCAGATCTCAAATTAAGAAAGTCAACCTCAGTATCAGTAGTACCTCAGTAGTATGTATATATATATATATATATATATATATATATATATATATATATATATATAAATTGATTTATTTGTCTGTTACCCGATATTTAGAACACCGAAACTCAATAAAGGGGAGGATTTTTGAAAATTTGAAATATCTCAGTTACTATACCTCGGATCGAAAAATTGTATGTAACAAATCTTATTGAACATTAAATGGTCTATAAATATTGTTCTATACATATTTTTTGTATTATTAATATAAACCGAGATATTTTGATTTTATAGTTTTATGCTTTCAGTAAACCCCCACTCCTACAGATGTTATATTAATAATAAGCTGTTATAACATGAACCACTTCATTACAAGGTTAAATAAAAAATATTGTTTTCATTGAAATTTTACTTTGTGAGATATATGCAAATACGTTCTGTAGATCCCCCCCCCCCTATCCTTTGTTATTGGATTACTAAAATTTAAATAATTGAGATCAAAATTATTCTGATTCATTACAAATTACAGCATTACCTGTAGTAAATAGTTTTCAATAAAAGTAATGTGTTATATTCAGTAATATATTTCATTAATGATTTTTCTTTCCGGTGTAGGATTCAGGTTGACTAACCTGTTTGTTTACAATTCAGAGGCTTTCCGTTGTAGAGTTATTAACTTGTAATTAAAAAATTTCTCATTACTGTTTGTATTTATTCGCTTAATATTTCCGGTGATGTTACGAGTATGTATGTTTATGTATTGTAAACATTCGCGTGGGAAATTTGCTTAGTTTACGCAGCCCCTACGTGACGGACTTTTGAGTATTTGTTACTTTTATTTTTCGTAGGGTTTTCACCACCAGAATTATCCAATATCTCTAATTCGTCGTATTTAAGAAATAATGGATTATTTGATGAAATATAAAAGCTATTATCTACAATTATGAAAGTTATATTATAAGTAAGTATATAGCAAGCACTGTGGCATATAAGTTTTGCCTTCTTCCAGTTTAACTATTTATAGTTTTTCTTTTAGTTTTTTTGTTTGTTTTATTTTTATTTTTTTTCCCTCATGTTGTAAGTATAGTAACAATTTATATTTAGTTTTGTCCATTCTATTTATTTCATACATTTGTAAATGTTATATGTGTAAAAATTTTAATATTTATTTAATTTTATGAAGTTATATTTTAGCATGTTAAGAATCGCCATTGTAGCGACATGGTTCTTTTTAATTTGTACATTTGTAACATTTAGCTTTCTAAAATTTTTAATATTTATCTAATTTTGTAAAATTATATTCAAACATGTCAAAGGATGAATCGCCATTGTAGCGGCATCTCAAATAAATAATAATAATTCGTTCAAGCACCATGAGCACTGATGTTTTGGTCAATGGAAGGTTTGTTTTTGTAAAACTCAAAACCATATTGATACAAGTTTCATGTCCTAGTATATATAATTTGATGTAGTTTGTAAAAAAAAAATGAAATGGATTCATGGCATGAATGGAACTAGGTTATATTGATGAAGAACGGGCAGTGAGCCGTATATCGAATACTCTGAGAACTTGAGCCGGATTTTAATTAATTCTAATATCAAGTTGGCACAATAAGTCTTAAGTAAGCACACATGGCGCCCTATAAGTTTCCCTGAGCAGCGGCCATAGATAAAGGAACACTGGGCTTCTTAGCTCATATAAGGCTGTTCTAAATTGCTGCAGTTAGTCTGATTTAATGGAGGAATAAACTTATTCCGAGCATGTGTTCTCTCTGGAACGAAATTTCTTAATAAAGATATACAGCTGCAATCCTTTCAAAATTCCTTATACATCACTCTGATCTGAAAGTAGTTACTTTCGCTACCGTATGTAAGTATGGAAAGTGGGTCTTTTTATAATAACTTGAAACAGCTGTTCTCTTTCCCGGTCTAGGGAGGGAAAAGTTTTTCCCTCCCTAGACCGGGAAAGAGAACAGCTGTTTATACTTACTTACATACTATCAGTTGAAGTTACAGTTTCCAACACTAGGTTACGCTAGGTTACGTTTCTATTCGAAAAACAATTTATATCTTAGTTATTTTGAAGCACTAAAGATATTATTGGTCGATTACTTATCATTAGAAAATATAACTACACTAATTTAACTTAGTTTTATTATAAAATTTGAAAGAGTTATTAAAGTTATGTTACTTGTATCAGGTTAGTGCTCTAAATCAGCTGTTCAGAAATAATCGATACCATATTATCATTTAATATGATAATACTTAATAATTACGAGTTTAAATTATATTTTGCATTTTTTGCCTCGTGGTGTAAAGTATCGTTCATAACTCGAGCGGAAAGTGAGTTTCCAATGCTCGATCTAATTTCCAGCCTCGGCCGTAAAACACGATCTCGCATAGGGAACAGTCACATTCCGCCCTTGTAATGAAATATACTATTTCTTCCAAAAGTCTTCTCATTAGGAATTATTTGTATAGTGGCTAATGATTGAAATGCTAATATTATTAAAACTTTTTGAGTTATCCTCCGTTACATTTTGTTATACTTGGTGAAAGTTCTCAAGACAGACCTTTCATCTTGAATTTCTGTATATCCAGGTAATAATATCGTTTTCTTCTGTATTCATAGTTTTAAATAATGTTATTCTAAATACTGAAACTAGAGAAGTATATATAAGCATTTTTAAATATTTAAGAAATAGTTTCAAACTTTGCGATGTTTTTCTGAGTTAACATTGTCAAATTTCTCTTCTTCTCTTAATTGTCTTTTTTCTTATTTAGTACTGTTATACCTATGTACTAGTAAGAACAGGAACCAAGATAATGATCTATGTAAGTTCAATGGAACTATTATGTTGAAAATATAATGTTTTAATATTAGGAAAGATAAAATATAATGTCACTTATTAGTTTAGATTTTTCTAGAAATGTTAATCTAAATTCTAGTCAGTTATGCTCAATTCTAGTTTGTAAAAACATGTGTATGTATGTATATATATATAACCTATTAACATAGAAAAACTAACTTCATTATAAAGGCCTACTCCTTGCTATAAAGAAAATCCTTGTATGTAATAAATAAAATAATAATAAAATTTTAAATAATGTTTATCCTGAAGGAGTGTGGTTCCAAATGCCATTGGAGGAATTAAACATAAAATCACGATTTATTTCTGGTCCCCCGAAAAAGTGGAAATATGAAATTTACAAACTAAATTAATCCCATTGAAAACACTGAAATAATCCCTAATTCAAGAGTTAACTTGATTAATCTGATTTTAAAAAAAAATTTAAGGCATAAGAGATATCATGTGGAGATTTAAGGGATGCTATCAATTTATTACTTATTTCCTTCTTTTTCTGTGGCATTTTGAAGGTAACTACTGAATTTCTTTTAAATTATAATGATTTTCGTTGTTTTTAGTGAATTAAGAGGCAGATCGTAGGAAATCTCAGAAAAAAAAAATAAAAACTATTGATTTTAGTTAAAAACATTTTCTTCTTTTGTTGACCTAAAATCATGGGTTCAGTTCTATATGAACACGAAAATGTACTTGAATATTTCTATGAGTTATAGTAAATTTTGTCTGATTATTTCGTATTTTTCTAAGAGCCATGATATTTTTTGGCTTTCGCCACCAATATCGTTAGATAATTAAAAATACCAAAACCCCTGGACTGGGTTGGTGAAACATTTGAAATTAATGTCAAGCCATCTGGTACTCTCCTATCATCTTTTCTTACCCTCCAGCAACCACCGATTAATGGGTTTACATATTGCAGATAGAACCAAAAGTGAACCTTATCTTCACATTATGTAAGAACTGCTTTAAATTTCACATTTTTTATAAAGGTACAATGACCGTTCCATTCCAACGTCATCCAAGAGTGTCCAGTGTTCAGTAGAGCCACTATAGTTGGCTTTGCGCAATTAAAGGGTTAACAGAATATCAGCAGCAAGAGATGTGATCACGCCATCTATATCTTTCGGTCAGGAGGTATGGCTTTATCAATATCGTTATTTTTGGGTCGGTAAATTTGAGCGTATGGTTTCCGACTGGTCCCTACGTTTAATATTTTTAAGAAGATTTCCCTTAAGGGAAATCAGCTATTGAGGTTGTACTCATGACGGAATTTTCGAAATTTTTCTTCAAATGTCCATCGATCCTACCCAGGAGATGACGAAAATGAGGTCCGTTCAAAACTGTGTATATATATCTATATATATATATATATATATATATATATATATATATATATATATATATATATATATATATGTATATATATATATATATATATATGTATATATATTTGTCTGTTACCGCTCTAGCGGTCGCAATTTTTGTTTGATCGTTACCAAACTCGATATTTAGTCATTTATGTAAAAACTAACATCAACTTCGTTAATGGCTCCAATCGGGCCAGTGGTGGGGGAGGGGGTAGAGGGAGGAATTTTGAAATATCCCTGATACTACTATACCTCGGATCAAAAGCTTGTATAGAACCAATCTTATTGCAAATTAAATTTACTATAAATATTGTTATATACATTTTTTCTCTATCTTGAATATTAACCGAGATATTTGCATTTGTATTCAGCGTGTGGTCACCAGTAGGCTATGCTCGGACTTTCCGCCGAGAGCTCTGGTGGCCGTTTCCATAACTATTCGTCCCTCGTGAATAGGTTTAGAGGTTAGGTAAACTGTTTTTTGGGGCTAGAAACTACTGGGTTATTACGCCCTAAATAATGTTTTAGGTTTAGAGGTTTCTTAGTACTACAGTTGTTATTAGGCAGATTTCTCTATTGTAAAACTTCACGTGGGAAATCTGCTTAGTTTACGCAGCCCCTGCGTGACGGACTTTTTGAAGTATTTCTCTTTCCCGCCCCTTCATTTCATCACTTTAAGCCAGTATTTTTCTTAGCTTGTCGCTGTCTCAATCCCATTTAACACTCTTCTACTAACTTGAAATCACTTTGTAAATACAACTCTAGATTTTCATTCATGTTTATTAAATCTCAAATTAATGAGTTTCTAAACACGTAAACATCCTTAAATATTCGCTTTCTAGCCCACATAAGTAAACGTTGAGTACATCAAAACGTCGTTCATAAATAAGATTGATGGAGGTAATTGAGTATTACCCACGATATTGGAAAAGTTCTAACCGAAATACAGGAAACATCAAGAAGGTGGAGCGGAAATGGTACGTGGACTTGGAAATTTAACTTTGACAACTGCCATGTGGTTCTGAACTTCTCTTGTATCCTGTTTGACGTTTACCCCTCACCCCAAACTATATGATTCAAGGATGACTTCCTCGAGGAAAGGTAACTTTTAGGCTCCTATGAGGAAGTATATTGCAAAATGTTCGGCGAGGAAATCGTTGGTTTCCGGTAGCTTATGCCTATCTGTCTGTCGTTCTAAAAATCAGTCTTTATCTACCAAATTCTATTTTAGAGCCGGCTAACCAGACTTTTTCCAAAATTTAATTCAGAAGACGACGTTATTTCTACCTTTGGCTGCTCATTTTCTATAAATTAAAAGTATATATTGCAAATTTCATGTTTTAGCAGATTTCCCTTATGGGAAATCAGCTATTGAGGTCGTACTCATGGCGCAATTTTTGGAAAAAAAAAAATTCAAATGTCCATCGATCCTACCCAGGAGATGACGAAAATGAGATACGTTCAAAATTATATATATATATATATATATACATATATATATATACATATATATATATATATATATATATATTTCTGTAAACGCTCTAACGGTCGCACTTTTTGTTTTATCGTTACCAAACTCGATATTTTAAAGTATTATGCAAAAAGACAGATCAAGTTCGTTAATGGCTGAAATCAGACCAGTGAGAGGGGGGGGGGTTTAGAGGGGGGATTTTCGAAAATTCGAAATATCTCCGTTACTATACGTCGGATAGAAAACTTGTAAAGAACCAACCTTATTGCAAATTAAATGTACTATAAATATTGTTACATACATTTGTTCTCTATAAATTAAAGAGTTATATTACTAAATTTGCCGATACATGTTTTTGTTATTTATTAAGGCCGACTTTATGGTATTTAGGTATTCAGGAATATTTCATCTTTATAGCTTAACGGATGGCATACTAAACAATCTTTATTTCCTTCTCACTGTCTTACTTTCGTTTGCCTAATCTTAGGACAATTCCGCATATAAGAAAATAATTATCGAAATCTTTGTTAGCTCATGTTGACCATGGTCAATGTTCTTGAAAAAAACGTTAGCTTTCAGTTGTGGGTTTGTATGTTGAACGATAGAATGTATTCTTCCTGACCATAAAGCAAGAAAACTAACAGATACCGACACTTTTTGGTTTCAATCTTCGCTCTGAGAATGGCTAAATGAAATTATATTAGTATTGTAGTAGAACAAGTACCTTAAGACCTCATTAAAATTTATGTCATTGCATTTTAAATAGCTTTAATTTAGCATATTTTCAATGATTCAATTAAATCAGGTATATAAAACTTTATTTTTTATTTGCTCGCACCCTCTTAATGCTCAATGATATAAATAAAAATATTTTTAAAAACGTTAATGTTTGGAGGGAATTATTTTTTATTTTTTTTGAAAAGATGTTGAGATGAAAATTGAGATCCTATTTCATTTACTTCAATTAAAGTTAAAGCAATGACCTTTCCTTATATGAGAATAACCTTTCCATACCGCATGTCACTGCTCAGATAAACCATTCAAAGGCCAATTGACTTTTGAAAAATTCAGCAATAAGACCTTATTAAGTGCAGCTAAATGAAATCATTCATACCTTCTAACAGTACGAGTATATATGGTATTCAGTTATTAGCTAGAGTAAATTTCACTACTCGATAAGTAGCATAAACTGAGTGTAATGTCCTTCTTATATATTTTGTAATATTATAATTACAGAATCGGCACATTTTTATTTCCCAAACAGACTACCTACATTTATATATTCGTTTCTTCCTTAATTTCAGAAATAAATTATTGAAACGAACTATATCGTCTCGTAGCCAATACATTTTAGCAGATTTTTTTAGGTTGTACTATATACTGTATGTACTCATGGCGCGATTTCCATCGAAATGTCCATCGATCCTATCCAGGAGGTGACGAAAATGATGTCCGTTCAAAACTATATATACATATATTTGTCTGTTAACACTCGAGCGGTCGCAATTTTAGTTTAATCGTCACCAAACTCAGTAAACAATCGTTTTATGTAAAAAGAAAGATCAAGTTCGTTAACTGCTGAAATCGGACCAGTGGGAGGGGGAGGGGTTAAGAGGGAGGGAATTTCGAGAAATCGAAATATCTCCGTTACTGTAGGTCGGATCGAAATATTGTATAGAAACAAACTTATTGCACATTAAATTTACTATAAATATTATTATATACATTTATTCTCTATCTTGAATATTAACGGAGATATTTGCATTTTTATTAAGTGTGCGCCGATAACGGACGAGATGAGATCGCCTAAGATAGGAGGTTCTATTCGTTTCAGCCGAAAGCTATTTCGACCGTTTCCGTAACTGTTCGGCTCTCGTATGGAGATTTCCCTATTGCATAACTTCACGTGGGAAATCTGCTTAGTTTACGCAGCTCCTGAGTGACGGACTTTTTTATAATCGTATACTCTGACATCCCAATGCATAATTGATTAACACTTAGCACAGGTTTAGTGTACTGCTTATTTTGGTAGCGATTGCTATTACACAGGCTTTTTACAACCATCCTTTGGGAATTCCTATGAAATCATAAGTACGAAGCAGTAATATCTGAAATGTTAAGGTGTTTTACTATATTATCGATTTCAGTTCGTAAATTTTAGCATCATTTTTAATAAACCATTCATCTAGCAGTTTCAATGCAATGCCAACTTCGTGATAACCTACATTGTAACTAATAAAAAATATATGTCTAATCAATAGTAAAAAAGAATAGTCCTCACCACGCACTATATTTGAATTGCAGTAATAAAGAGTTGATTTTTACGTATAATAGTTCTTTATACGAATTCATATTTTAATAATGGATAATAAATATATTATAATTAAGGAGGCGGGGAGACTTCGTGGAAACAGGTGGTCGTGTTAAGTTGGAGAGCCTGTTCTTATTAAATGCAAATTAGGGCCATTAATTTATACCTGACTTAAAACACGTTGTTCAAAGTGGTCTTTGGAAGATACCCTTTCCAAGGAAATATGTACAAGATAGTCATCGTAATTATTAACGGATTAGGTGTTTAGCAATCTCGCAGTATAAAGAATGTTTTACCTTCAGGATACACCTGTTAACAAATACCATGGACAAAAATGTTGACTAAAAAGTACAATAATCCTAAAGATTTTTGCAGCCGTCTTTATCGACTTATCCAATAATACTGCTACAAAAAGAAACCTGAGAGAAACATGATAATGAGGTCATCATTTATTTCATATTTTTATGAAAACTACGTACATGAAAGATTGAGCAGAGATAGTCACTAATTTGGGAAGTACGAAGAAGATCAAAGAAGCCGACACGAGGATAAAGCTTGTTCTCGGCATTACCAGTCCTGTTCTGAACGTGTCTCGGCCTTCCCTTTTAACGTTTTCAGACGTGCTATATAAGGGACCCGCCCCACCCCGAGGTAGTTTAGTTTGTTCTCAGTTCTTTTCAAGTGATCAACAGTGCGTTCAGTGCAGCCTTAGTGAACGGTGCGACTTAGTTGCAGTGCATAATGTGAGTTGTAATTAAGAATGATTAACCAAGAGTGTAGTGCATTGTTAAATAAATTGTGCAGTGATAAACACTGTGCGTGAACAGTGCGACTTAGTTGCATTGCGGTAAAGTGTTTTATGTGATGAACAGTGTTGTTCAATGGCTGTAAAGAACAGTATAGTGTCGTGTTTTAAACAGTGCAGTGCCGTTAACTTCGCAAAGACCAGTGCATTGCTGTGTTTCTGTGAACGTCAGTAATTGTGAGTGAATTATTGGACTGTGTAATAACAAGAACAGTGAAGCAATCAGTGCATACTGTGAGTAGTAATTAAGAATAATTAACCAAGTGTGTTGTGCATTGTTAAATAAATTCTGCAGTGATAAAAAGTCTGAAGCTGGTCTGGGTTTAATTTTGCAATCCAAAAGAACTCTAATAAACAACGTTTATTACTGATTTTTGTAATAAATTGATGAAAACGTAGTTTAACCGCACCCTTGGCGGCGCACTTTGAAAATGGCGACCACGGCCATTTTTTATAACTTTATCTTTTTTTTAATCTTTTTTAATACACATAATTTGGTGGTTCCTTAGACTGTGGAGGATAGACTTTAGTGACCGCATTCAGAAATTTCCAAAATACGTCATCGGTCATTTCCACCAAGGGTGGGGTTAAACTGCATTCCACCCAATAAACGTAACAATATTTATATTGTGCTACCATTTGTGAAACTCTTGCTTTTAATAAAAATCTATTTAGAGGGGGTGGGTATAGAATGTGGGGGAAATAAATACCTCTTAAAAAACTTTGAATCTATCTTACATAATTATAAATAATAATAATAATAATAAAATAATTAATTTTTGGAACAGTGGTCTTTTATACTTAAGGGTTACTAGGAAAACTGGATACAAAGTGTGGAAACTGTGTCAGAATTTCCCAAGGACGACCCTCCGTGCATGGGGTGATTTATGTCCACTTCCGGAACATGTGGGAGTAATGGTCAGCTGGTACGGGGTAATGCATACTAAACAGCTGTCGGTGCGTTATACCCGGGGAAGCGTTAATTATCGAATCGAACCTCACGGATCAGGCTCATCATCCCTTATCGATTAGGATTCGCTCTTATCAAACAGCGATGACCGCTTCAACCTTGATAGGGCTTAAGTGGAAATTGGAATTAGGTAGCTCTGCATACAAACCGCAACCACGCAGACGCCGGAATAGCTCGACTATTCAACATGGCTCATGGGCATACGAGACGGTTAATTTACTTTACAGTTACAATATGTTGATATTGTAATAATTAATAACTCAATTGCTGATTTACTTTGAAAGAATTATGCTAAAATGCCACTAAACATGAGGCCTCAAAATCTCTGAATGAAATTAAGTATTGGCCAATTTGTGCAAACTCCATTGATACGGACGAGTACCTCGGCCAACCCAGTGGTCCGAAAAACCCAAGATAAATTGAGGTCTATATTAGAATTGAAAATTGGGATTTGTCGCAGAAGGAGCTTACTCTATCACTGCGTATAAAGTAAAATTCTATTGACTCATTTGACAACTAATTCAAAATTGGCTTACGATCAAGATGGTTTGAAAAGAAAGAAAAATATTAAAGAATTTCTAAAACTTTAACTAACTTATTCTGGACCCAATATTTTTATATATATCAGCTTAATAGCTGATTTCCCTTAATGGAAACCTGCTAAGTTACTATTTATAATATGCTAACAGAGTATCTGTTAGCAATGCAAACTGCTAACCAATCCTTATTTCTAAGAGTTTATATGAATACGAATCCACACCATATTAGAGTTAAATATAAAAGACTGGGAGCTGCGTGGACTATTCTTGATACTGGAAAGTATTTTGGTTGTATAGTCTAAAAAATATTTTTTTTTGTTGGAAGTGAATAGATTTCAACTGCCATACAATTAGAAGAGGACTTACTTGTATCGATTGGTGTCTACAATACAATGGGTTTTCACTGAACACAATACATCATCAGTCTCCCGTCAAACGGCCGATCAATTCAGGTGTGAGCTTAATTGTAACTCTCGCTGAAAAAAGACCGTTTTACTCTCATTTTCATGTTTGCGAATTAACATCCCACAGTGATAAAAATATGGTGCTCAAAATAAAGCTCTATTTAGACGTCAACCGAATTTTCTATCCATTTTGCATATTTCACCGACATCAATATAATTATGTAAACTTCATCATCGTAAAATCAAAATTGTCTTGGAATTCCTGAATTCGAATTTTTGTTGTCAATTATATGCAAAGTGTAGAGTCACCTCCCCATACATGATACAAACTATAATTGTGCCTTTCAAATAAAAGCTATAGCAAATTTAAATAATGTGCAAGAGTACTTTACCGATGTGTCCTGTGAAACAAATTTCCTAGCAAATGAAAACAAAATTTTTGAACAAGCAACAAGTCACATATTATCCACCGACATCAATAGTGTATTCAGTACATCATACAATCCCTTTTATGGAAGCTTCTGTCATTATAACAGCCCCCAACCAGAAGATTATCTGAATTTCAAAGTGAATATGAAGAAAGTTAGATTAGCCAACTGAGAATTTCAAATAACGATTACTTGAAGGGGTATCACAATAAAAAAATGAAAAGAATAAAATCCGGACCATTTGTAAATGCTGCCAGGAATATATATCGGACGGATGAAAACATTTATTATTGCAATGCTCGGAGAAGAAGTTTATAGCCACAAATGATGATTTAATGTCCCTGGAAAATATTTTTGACATTGAGGACATTCATAAACTGAACATGATTTACATTCCTTTGAGCAGTATGCAATTAGGCAACTATATAGTATATACCATTATCTTGATAATTAAGCACTATGATATAGAAATGTCCAACGAAGTCAATTAACATGTGCCAGTAAACAAATAAATAAAAGTAAATACATATGATGTTGTATAATACTAATCAGATTAAATTATAAAGAATTTTTGAAGTTTAAGTGCTAATTAAAAACATTTATTAAAAAAAATGTATTATTTTATTGTATATAGTAGGTTAATATTGTCACTAGTTCTTATATATACATATTTTTTTAAAATTTTTGTATATTATTAGTAAGATTACTAACACTAAATGCGCCAGACTCAGGCTAAAATATGTATATCTATCAATCTATAGTGTTTTATGTTTCTCCCATTTTGTTCGATTCCTACCGAGTTATACAGTTGGCCTCTAGACAAGAGTTAAAATTGTAAAAAAAAAAATAAATCTCTCTTTAATTTAAAAGAATTAAAAAATTCGTTTAATAAATATACAAACGTAGTCACCTGAATTATTGTACTTTCGTAAATTTCCTGTATTTTTTTTTTATTTAGTTTCTTTTAATATAATTTGTATTTATTAGTTTTATTTTATTTATTATCTGTAAGAAAGAGGCAGAGTCTACGAAATTGAAGGAAAGCAAAATTAGACCAAGACTTGGGAATGCCACGTTGGCACCCTTTGCAAATAAATTCTGTCTTGCCAGAGTTGCTGGAAAGGGAAATATGAGAACTTCTTTTATTAAAAAAAATGTTATATACTCCTTTTGCCCAATGGGAAAAAATAAAATCAGCAGTTTATGAAATTTGTCTGTTAAACATTGTTCTTCATGAGTCTATAAATTAGCCTAAATGGCCAAAAAGAAGGTACTTGTAAGAAGTTTTGGCTCTTGATGGACTTCGTGGTACCTCACGATAAGGTGTCAAGAAGGCTAAAATAATGAACTGTAAGAAATTTAATACAGATATTGAGAATGAAACTGAGTTCAATATATAATATAAAGAAGATTACTTATTGCTAGTTAGCACTAGATAGGATTACAACTCAGTGACATTAATTTTAGAGATGATTCATTCATGAGGGGTATTTTTGCCGTGAACTCAACTAACACTATTTCCTCTTGATTAATCAAAGGAACTAAGTAAATAAAGGTAGACCCATAACGCGGGAGCTGTGTAATTCATAAACATTTCTCAAACTCTGAAATGAGGAAAACGTCCGTTACGCAGGGGCTGCGTAAACTATGCAGATTTCCCGCGTGAAGTTTAACAATAGATAAATCTACATACCGGTAACACAACACTACCATGTGAATGAATACAAACGATAATAAGAAACCTCCCGACGGAAAGCATCTGAAATGTAAACAAACAGTTCTGCCAAATTCTTACCGGAAAGAAAAACAATTACTGTAATATATCTGAATTTGACATATTAATTTGAATTTATTTACTATATCTACTACTGTAATTTATAATGAATCAGAATAATTTTTATCTCAATCAATCGAATTTAAGTAGTCAAAAAACTTAAGAAGGGGAGGTCAACAGAACATATTTGCATGCATCTCGTATAATAAATATCTCTTGAAAACAATATTTGGTATATAATCTTTGAATAGTGCGGTTTATTACATAACCGAGTATTGTTTATATAACATGAGTAGAAGTGGGGGTTTGCTGAAGGCTGAAAACGGAAAAATGCAAATACCTCAGTTAATATTTGAGATAGGGAATACATGTACATATCAATATTTATAGTATATTTAATTTGCTATAAGATTTATTCTATACGTATTATTATTACATAAAACGACTAAATATCGAGTTTGGAGACGAGTAAACAATAATTGCGACCACTAAAGCGGTAAAAGACACATATATATACATACACACACAGTTTTGAACGGACCTAATTTTCATCATCTCCTAGGTATGATCGATGGACATTTGAAGAAAAATTTCGAAAATCGCGCCATGAGTACGACCTCAATAACTGATTTCCCTTCAGGGAAATATGCTAATAAGAGGTACAGATTATTCCCTATTTCATCCGTAGCATTTAAACCGCATTTAAGACTTAGCATATCATTCTTCGTGAGTCTGAGTTTACAAAAGGGTGAGCATGTAAAAATACTACTAACACCGTTAATATTCCAGTATAATTACAAATAAATTGTACTAGAGTTGTACACATTACTAAATCAACAAGATTAATGTGAAAGTGTCTGATAACAGGATTTCCAAAAAAGTTCATATTTAAAGATACATGTCCAAATTAAGTCCACAATGACTGCCGAAATAGCGGTAGGAAGGGGCATTTTAGCAAAGGGGTGGAATTCGAAATCATAAATATCGCTATTGTTAGGTGACGTTTCGAAAAATATAGTGCGCTGGGCATTCGGGCAGAATGGATTGCCTTTAGCAATTTGGTTCGGCCTATACTGTTACTTGAAAGGGGGAAGTCAATAAAGAGGTGATGAAGATATACTTCATACACATTGACTGCCCTGTTCGTGCAACCCACTCTCCCTTTCACTGTCTCTCTTTCTTTCACTATCTCTCTCACTGTCTTTCTCTTTCTTTCACTATATTTTCTACTTTTCTCTCTCTCTCTAAAAAGTGAGTACAACCAATATTGCAGGTTGTCTGCACTTTTTTTGGCCCGGCGTATAATAACAAAGGTTTTCGTATTTTCTAAATTAATCCCTTTTAACCCCCCCCCCTCCCCTCAGCTCGATTTCAGCCGTTAACGAACTTGAACTTTCTTTTTGCATAAAACGCTTATATATCCAGTTTGTTAACGATTAAACAAAAACTGCGACCGCTTGAATGGTAACCATGATTGATATCCTAAATGAATAACAGGTTGGCAGGACTGGGTCTAGGGAGGTGTCCGGATACTTCCTTCGTCCTATCAGTTCTGCTGCTTCTCAGCCGACCTCATATTGATCTATGTTTACATGTTACTTGATCCTTATACTTTTAGCTAGGTAATTTTATTCTTAGGAATGTAAATTCGTTTAATTATAATAAATAAATAATTTAAAAGGATGAATGCTAGGGAGGAGCACCTATCACTGGTATTTATTAACTCTGCTCCGTTAATACATGATATACATTACTGAACACACTATGTATCAATATGAATATAGAGTTTACAATTGATACTTACAAAAGAGTATTTTTAGTAGCGGTTATGACGTACCTAAAACAGCTGTCACCGTTGGGCATTGTACCGCATCAAGGGAATGGAACTTTTAATCATACATGGTTTGGAAGACAGAATATTTTCTATGATTATGAGTCATATAGTCCATTATGTTATAAAAAAAAATACATGCACAGGAGACGGGTAATATAAAAATATTGAGGACAGCGAGGCCTTGCATAACAATAATTTTATAATTAAGAAATCCACAGCAACGATGGGTATAAACCCTGAACACTTGGGCGAGGAAATGCCAAAATATTATGCTAAGTAAAGCCTTGCCATCATCATTCAGCCTCAAATGAATTTCAGGGCGAAGCTGGGTAACTTAGCTAGTATATATACATAATATTGAACGGACCTCATTTTCCTCATCTCCTGGGTAGGGTTGATGTACATTTTAGGACATTTTTCAAAAATCGCGTCACGAGTACAAGCTCAATAGTTGAGTTCCCTTAAGGGAAGTATTCTAACATTGGTTTATTTATTTGAAAAGGTTTGAATTGTTATACTGAGAAAACAGAACTGATCTAATTGGATAACCCTATTTCTAGTTACGGAACTCATGCCTGAACCCAATAACCCGGGGAAACTTTAAGAAAAGCGTGCCAGTAGCAAATGGGCAGAGCAGATGATAGTTTTCTAACCTGCCAAATCACCGCTTGTTGACGCTGTTGCATTTGTAGTTACTAACAACGGCAAGGAAAGAGATGAATCAGCGAAACGTTTTTCAATAGAAGCTGAACTTTTATCACAATGGCGTTCACAACTTCAAAAGGCCCCCTTCACCCACTCAAACAGTTTTATCTTAACCAACTTTTGACAAATGCGAACTCGGTATAGCGTCGAATAATAACCCAGCTCGACCACTTTGCTAATCAGATTTTACCAGTTCTCAGAAAGGAAAAGCAAAATGTCACAAAAGGATGGACTAATCTAAAGTGATTGAATTTTCTAATAAGTGTAAAAACTCGGCCCTTTCTACCATCCATATTAATTAATTTAAATTAAATAAATACATACATATTTAATAAAATAAACTCAACCGCAAAAAAAAACCGGACACTTAGATTTAGTCTTATAATTTTGTTAAATACTTAATATATATGTATATTAATCTTTTTTAATTAAAATAATTGGTTAATCTATAGGTTATTTAAACAAAATCTGCCAAAAGTTAATAATGTTTATTGATTATTTACAAAAAAATGATTAATTAACACATTTAAAAAAATATATATTCTTCATTTATATTAGAGTGAATGGTAGACTTCGCTACCCCAAGCGTTTCGGCAATGTAACGTAAGCTCCGGCCTTCCATCTAAGTTTGAAAGACCGATTATTCTGGACCGAAATAAAAATAAAACACTAATTAAAGAAAATGCTTGGTAAATAATTAAAGATGTTTAAATGTGCGAAAAACTACTTACAGTTTAGAATAGATCAACTTCACGACAAATAAATCTAATCTGAGTTTTATCTAATTGTTTACTAATCCTGAACTGGTTAGTTCAATGGACTTAGACTCAACATTCTCTGTAATAACTAGAATACCCACATAAAAAAACACATTGCTGAAAGTTAGCTTTTAATACGGCAAATATGAAGTGTCCGGTTTTTTTTTTGCGGTTGAGTGTATAATAAAAAAAAAAATGATTTCAGTAAGCTAAGGATTGTGGGTTGTCAACTATACTTACACTTATCTCCCCTTTCACTCATGTAAATATATAATTCACTCAAATAAATATATTTACAATTATTTTTTGCAGCTTCCATTTTTAAAATTGTTCTTATAACTTGAAAATCTTCTTGAGATGTTCACCTATCCTAAATTGAAACATTTTTATATAACCTTGAGTTTAATCCATAACTTTTTGTCCGTTTATGCGTATTTTTTTTTCCTTTTAAATATTAATAACGTTTATTTTTTTTTACCTCAGTAAGAGTTCAATATGAAAAATACAAGTTATTTTGATCGAAACAAGGTCTACTAAATCCTGAAATCTAAAACATTGCAATAACCCCATTAATATTTCACCTGCAACAGTATTAGTAATAATAATTGTAGAAAAAAAGACATGATTTTAAGTGCAAACTATATTAAATATATACTCTATGTTTTATCGCTTTTGTACAGACTCTCTCCTTCTAGTCAGATTATGTCAATTAACGAACTGCGCCTTAAATTATAATATAAAAGTCCGTCACGCAGGGGCGGCGTTAACTATGCAGATTTTCCACGTGCGCCACGTATTTGCATTTATCTCAAAACATAAAAGTTCAATGAGAACAATATTTGGTATTTAAGCTCCAAATAAAGTGCTTCATAACATAATAGAATATTGAAAATATGAGAAGATAAAAAATGATATCTCAGTAAATAATCAGTAGAACAAATGTACATAACATTTATAGAACATTACATTGAAAAATATTGGTCTTTAATTTTTCGATTAGACGCATAAACGGAGATATTAAGAATTTTCGAAATATCCATTCGATTTCAGCCAATAAGGAACTTGGTCTTTATTTTTGTATAATTCTATTATATATCAAGTTTTTTAAAGATAAAACAAAAATTTCGAAATATAGAGCGGTAACAGACAAATATATATATAAATATATATATATATTCTTTATATATAAAATTTTTACAGTTTTGAACGCACCTCATTTTCGTCATCTCCTGGGTAAGATCGATGGACATTTGAAGAAAAATTTCCCTTAAGGGAAATCTGCTAAAACTATTAATTATGGACTTTCCTCAAGATTACAAGAACAAACAAAACCAAAATATACTGTCCCTCTTGAAGCAGTACCTTTAAGGGCCATTCTTCATTTGCATTATAAATGTTTATAAGGTTGAGTTAATTCAAGGTCCTGATAGTAAATTATAAGATACACGGATTTCTTAAGCGCATTGTAGAAGTTTTTATTTAAATTGTATTTCATTTTAAAATTAAGAACTAAATAAACCCTAGAGCTTTTGCATTGTGAACAGCAGAAACATCCCCAAAAATGTATTTAACACCTGACATTTAATAAATAATGAAGACAGAGTTATTGTAGCGAGAGTTCGGATACCGATGCATTAAACCGATGCATCTATTTCCTTTTAAGGTCATTTTCAATTTTTTTTTTACAAACCTACAACTTAATTCAAACTATTAGTTATTTAATTATTACCATAAGAGCTATAGAGTATTTTTATATAGTACTTTATTTATGAATTCATGATGAGAATGAAGCATGCGACTTATAATTTTTTTTCCAACAAACTCAAGGGTAACATATTAGTGTTCCTTTGTAAAGAAAGAAATCAGTCAACTAATTGAATGAAGAAGAGATATTCTAGTTCATTTAAATTTGTCATGTTTTGATTTTTTTCATTTAAAAAATATATGGAACTGCATTTATTATATTCTTATCATGTAATAACTATATTTCTTATTATTCTAAGAATATTATGTATTAATAACTGGGGAAAACAACAGTTCTAATTAAAAAGTTGAAAGAGTTGAGCAACGTTTCGAAAGTTAAACTATTCATTTATATGAGTGTTGACAATTTTTCTAAAATCTTAATTAAATGTTAAATTAAATTATTAATTATCTTATATTATATGTCTTGTACAATATAATTGTATGGTACTTAACAAGTTAAAACGCTTAGAATATACAAAGAAATGTAGTGAGAAACAAATCCAATATGGGGATGTTCACCGAATGATTTCCATTTTTTTTTCAATAAAATATATAAGGTATGATTAGCAATTTGTAAACATGAAAGTTCAACCTATTTCAAATGATCTTCTGTGTGAATCTTGTGAAATTCTTTGCAATAAAGTTTGAAGTATTATATTATTTTGAAGGCAGATTACAATAGCTCGTCTAGATGAAAGTTAGTAAGGCAAACTTAATATTTAAGGTTATCTAAATATTTACAGAAAATATTTATTCGCTGAAAATAAACTTCATGACTGAAGTAGGGCAAGGGGAAACTTCACCCTTCCAGATCTGGAACTTGCTCAGGTCATTTGTGACCGTTTATTTTCGGCTTTCGATAACGTCCTTCAGTCGTCTGTTTCTACCAACTTTATATTTCAGTATCAGAATGCAGATTAGAGAAATTCTATTCAAATATAAACACAAAAGCTAGCAATATTCTATATTTCTGTTTTAAACCTTACTTTATTCCTCATTTAAAGAGGAATATATTTAAAACGTTTTAGTTAAACTAAACATAAAATACATAATCACGTGATATGAAAAGAAAGATGTATTATTTGTTATTGCCAAAATTAAAAATTTTCCTTCTGGACATTGTCGTTATGTCCGTCGTTTGACGCGCCTTTATATCTTTGAAATATGCAATTGTACATTAACAAAATATGGCAAGTTTAAGTATCCCCTTATGAGCAATTATTTACTGTTATTTTTTCTATAAAAAATATTTTTAAACACAAGGAGGCTAAACGCCAGAAGAGAGGTTCGAACCTTTTTATTGGCACCCCCAAACCCCTTAGTGTATTCAGTAGTTGAATTGGTCTTTTAATTATTGAACCATCATTTATGATTTTTTATGTTCAAAATTTTGGTTAAAAGTATGATCGAAGAAGACATTTTATTATCCCTTACCTATATCTCAACTTTTGGATTTGATTGTATGAAAATCTTTAAAAATATGCATTTTTTGTACAAATATTTTAGAACGATTGGCGCTACATTTTTCACTTTTATAATTCTTTTTATATGGAAATTTGGTAATTGTCGCATTTGAAAACAATTCTTCATGAAAATCAACAATACCAAAATTAATTAACGAAACAAAAAAAAATCAAGCTACAAAGAAACTGTTGCCAATATTGTCCCATTAAAGAAAATGTCACAAAAAATAATGACCTTGGAAGTATATCTTCTGTTCTGAGAAAAACCAATTGAGGAAATAGAAAAATAAAATCATTTGTTAATTCTGGAAATAGAAAAAAATGCATTTGTTAATTATAGAAATAAAAACATAATATAACAAAGAGAAAACTAGCTGGGACGTATTACTTTTATGTTTACATTTTAATAGATTTCCCATGAGTAAAATCAGCTGTCGAGGTTGTGCTCATGACGCGATTTTTGAAACATGTCTTCAAATATCCATCGATCCTAGCCTGGAGTGAACGAAAATCAGCTCCATTCAAAATTTTATATTCGCAATGTTTGATTGATCGATAACAAACTCGATATTTAATCGTTTAAAAAAAAAAATAAGATCACGTTTGTTATTGGCAAAAATCGTACCAGAGGTAGGAGGGGGGGGGCTAATGGGAGAAGTTCGAAAATTTGAAATATCACCGTTACTATATGTCGGATCGATAAATTATACATAATCAATCTTATAGCAACTTAAATTAGCTATAAGTGTTGAGATCTTTGGATTTTTTAGTTTTCATCCATAAGTAAACCCCCTACTCCTACTCATGTAATATTAACAATAAGCTGTTATATCACGAAACGCTTTACTCAAATCTTATATTCCAAATATTAATTTCAAGAAAACTTTATCAATTATGATTTATGTTTGCTTAACCAGCATGTGGGAAATCTGCTTAATTTACTCAGCCCCTGCCTGGCGGCATTTTCTTTTTCTTTGGTGTCTCATTATTACTATTATCATTATGGAATGTTAGTTGAGCGGATAAATTATTTGGAACTCAATACTTGCAGGACGATAAAGTTTAACTAGAAAATGAGTACATTAATTATATTATTAACAAAGTAGTTATTATTATTTCTAAAAATGTAAATTAGTCTACAACTGCAAATGGAAATAGATCATCTACCGGTTGTTCTCACTAATCTAGCTAAAGTGGGACAAGAGGTTTTATAGAATATAAAAATTTCCTGTTTTATGCGGGTTATAAACTCCAAGTTTTATGGAATAATTAAAACCTATAAACATAGCTCATAAACAAGTGCCTCAGGATAATCATGAACGCTAAAGGCTACTGCCAGATCCCAATTAAATTACTGAATTAATAAAAAAATGTTTTCTTTACCTTTCAATTTTTTAAAAATATTGAGAAGGACTTGTACGATTTTCACACTAGTTTGCAGGAAACACAGGACTAACCTAACGATTGAAAATCCGTAAATGACTGCATTTGACGAAGATAGCTTGTGTTGTCAACAAATTATTACAGAAATATTGACAATACTATGACGACATACTGAAATCCTGTAAAGTGATTAATTTATACAATGAAATTAAGATAATTCTACAATAATATTTATGGCCTTTGCTTATTTTTTAAAAATATTTTAAATTTCTGCTAAAATTAATCAACTATACTTACATTTCATACCTTTCTATATTTTCAATACTACATGTGATTGGTAACTGTCAGATCCATCTAACAGAGGAAGATATTCGGTTAAGTCAAACAAAAAATTGGAGTCTAGAAGAGACTTTTCGAAATGGTATTTATTAAACGCTGAAGCTCATATTAATATTAAACTTTATTTAATGAATCTTATGAAGAATATACATATTATGTAATGCTATATACCTAACAAAAATGCGTCACTTAGGTCGTTAAATAATTATGTCGCGTATTATACAGAACGTAAGAAGAAAATAAGCTTTATAAATAATGGGACGTAGAATTTGAAGTCCATTTGTAATACTAGTTTTTCAAATTTTGAAAAAATATATATTTTTTATTGTATACAGTAAATAAAAGATTCATCCTTTCATTGTGTCTTTTATATATTAACTTAGAACTTCAGTGCTGTTCATCTTATTTATATATACTTTGCTTTACCGTGATTAGTTCTATGAAATTAAGTGGTGCGATTACAAAAATAAGAGGTGCGACAAGAATTTTGTGTTTAAATGGAATTATGAAATTATATATCATGAATGTTTATGAGCATTCAATCAAAGTTTATTGAGGGTATTTTTGAGGACGTACGTTTCCCATGTAGTACAGTTCGAGTTCATACCATTTTATGAAACTTATTGCACACCTGTCTGTTATATGAGAAAAAAAAGTTTCTTACGTAATTTAAAGTTGGGTAAATTGAACTATTAGTTATTACACATGCAATAAAATCTGCGTTCGCTTCAGGAATCATTACAATATGGAGAAAATTTAAATTTACCTAAAATATTACCATGGCAGCTGAGGCAAAATAAGTACGAAGTATAACTTATGCCATAGATCGATCCCCCATAGTAGTTTGAGCACCACTAAATGATATCATATTTACGTAATTTATCAGTATAGAGATAACTGAGAAAACATAGCGCGGGTTAGATAACGCCCATGATTAAAATGGAGCTTTAATTAAGTACTTTGTGGTAGAAGACATTTTTTCGTGAGATTTACATTTAAAAATGGCCATGTATTATCATAATATTGTATCCTAATAGAATGGGTTAATTTAGATTTAAGAAATTATTTGTGTTTTATTCTTCCTAGACCTACCACCTGGGCTTCCTTCATGCAGGTTCTACAAGCTTAGTTCATATTGTAAGGAAGGGCCTTAAATTTTATGACTTGATCTTAAAGTTCCAAATGCATATGAACACGCGATCTACCTTGCCTGACATCAGTGTGAAACTGAATAAAAACGTATACTTTTTTAAACTTTTTTTTAAAAATAGGTACTTATTGATTTTGGGAATAGTATCATAATAATAATATTTAAATTTAAAGAAACGAAAAACAGACCCTAGGAAACGAAAAGCCAAGTTTAAGAAACCCTCCAGCTCAAAAATATCGAATACATTACGAAATCTTCTATACAGTCAAAATATTACTTATTTTCTTAATGAACGAACGATGAAGGTCAGCATATAGCAATGCGGAATTGACGATCATATAATATGGTCAACAGGTCTTAATAAGTCGAAGTTATTTTTTTTTGTTTGTTAGCACCTGATGATGGCACGTCAATGCCGAAATGCCTTGTGCTTTAGTAAAGAAATTAGTGGGAAGACTTCCTGTTATTAAGACCTGCTTCCCAGATCTGCACTCCCACATCCATCAACATACGAATTATGATATAATCTGTTATGGGATTACAATATACTGGACTATTGAAAACATATCGAAAAGTTAGATGACTGCGACCCAACGAAAATATTTTTGTAATAAGGAAACTTTATACTAAAGAGCTGCAATGTCAAATGGAAACCAAATTTGTCAAATTATGAGATGTTAACTCGAAGAACAATGACGACGACAAGATAGACGTATAATCCACTTGTTGCTTCAAATAACTCTAAACACAACAAGAAATAGTTGAATTTCTGGCTGCAGATTGCGAATAGAGGATTACGTCGGAGGGTTAACCCACTTACATCAGCGCTTATTCAGCGAATACTAAGCCCAAGTATTCTAAGAAAAACCTATAATGTGGGCCGTTGTTGTTGTTGCATAACTTCTCTTACATGGTTCAAGTCTTATACGTGCCTTTAAAATACATTCAAGAAGAGGTAGTTTGTTCCAGGAACAAATATGTTTGTAGTCGAAAACTTTACAAAGTTCGTATAAAGTGTTTCTTTTTTAAACACTTCTCTGTGTATTATTAAGAACTAACCCATGAGCTACCAACGATATGCATGTTTTGAGTACACTGTGTCTGTTAAATAAAACTAATTGTGTTGACATTTTTCTATGAACTAAATGAGAAGAGAGAACAAACATGAATATGTTGCCTTGCTTATGCATTGTTAAATAGTCACTTTTCTTTTTTACTTCGTAATTCTGACGTTTTGCGTTTGGTGGAACTTTTGCTTCGAATCGAATAATAATTCCAGGTGCCTTATTTGGTAGTTAGTCATTGTGGCTTTGAAACACTGGTCCGTTCATCAGAATATCAGTGGGCTATTAACTGTACTAAAAGTTATTTTCGCACCATGGTCCATATATCTAATAACTTTTTAAACAAAGGTGTTTGTAGAGTTAATGGATTGGAAAAGTAGAATACTATGATTAATACTAACAACAGGGCTCATTGTGTTAGCCAAATGTCCTGATATTAAATGCTAGACATTGGCGACAGGCCTGTATTTTATTGGCTGTTTACCGTAACTATTTAGGGTTATTATTGTACTTTATACAAGAAAATCTATTAAAATCATTCACAATGTCTCTTAGACCAATAACAACGAAAAATCAGTGGATAACGAGGGAAGTTATTTTGGAACAACCTACACGGTGTTGTTCATTGAGTGCCACTAAATATGGAATTTTTACGGTTAGTTTGTTTATATTGTATGAATGATAGAAAGAAAGTAAAAAGATTACAAGTTCTAATTGAACAATATATTAATAATTAATGCATTCATGTAAATCAGCTAGAATGCATAAAAGAGGCCTTTTAATATTTTTTTTTTATTTTTAAAAGTGATGATATATGATATAATATATACAAAAAGTGGGTTTCTTTCGCAAGTTGTCAACATTTGATATGAGTTTGAAGGGCTAAATCTCACATCATGAGTTAGAGCAGAGTTGACTTCGGCTATTTAAATTAAATTTAGACGCTCCTGATTGGGCAAATAAAAGGATGACTCGGAAACAAACTAGTGGAAGACAGTATTTCGCTAAATGAAAATACTTACAATACACAAAGGTGATTATAACACGTTCCTGTTTATTTTAAAAGGTAAATAAATATAGTATATAGATTATTGAAAAGGCCAAAGAAGTTTCACTGCATTGTTCATTGATTTTCCTACAGTGTCAAACGCAGAATGTTCACTATTGAATTAGTATCTATTTTGACTTACACCACTTATTTCTAGGCCTTCGATATAGTTGGAAAGAAAATGGATGGCTTTAACTTGGTCCCTCATCCCACTTCTACTCATACATTACCCATAAATAGAGATCAAAAGCATGTTATACCACATCAAGGGAAATCTGCTATGCTTACGCAGCCCCTGAGTGTCGGACTTTTTGTTTGTTTTATTATGCAGATACAAGACCTTCATAATACTAGAGTATTGTTGAACTTTGAACTTGGGTATTTCATGGAATAGGGAACCACCACAGGTGTGCGCCATATGAAAGGCATATTTTGAAGGAATTTATCCCTAATGCTCATGTAATGTTCATATAATCATCCCACGCTGAGCTCAACTCTCCCATTTTTATCGAGAATAAATTTCCTTTTCGGCTTACTGGCGTCATTCCACCTCAGTTATAACTGAAACTTATTCTTCAGAAATGCTTCCCCCCCCCTTCATTGATTCATAATTGTCGTTCTTTATATAAATCTGATAAATTCCAACCGTTATTGAAATTATTATTTTTAAATATTACTAACAAATATGTGTGCACGTGCATGAGTGTGATTGTCTGTGTGTATTTATACAACACGACGGTTAATATTATTAACAACTTCATAATGATCGATTTGCAAGTTAGAACTTCACCTAATCTCCGGGTGCGAGGCATTGAACCAACCAAACGGAAGCTAAAATTTTCTGTATCAGTGGAACTAATGGTGTTTATCAATAAGCTCTTGAATACAGAACCTGAAATTAAAATGTCAAAAGAATGGAAAGAAAAAGTCCGTCACGCAGGAGTTGCGTTACCTAAGCAGATTTTCCACGTACATCCTGTATTTGCATTTATCTCAAAACGTAAAAGTTGAATTAAAAAATATTTAGTATCCGTAGTCTTGTGAGGACGACTTGGTCTCTTCTTGAATTTATTTACTTTGGGGGAGTGGTTTCATCAGGATGTCCGTGATATCGAAAGACGATACCAAGGAAAACGGGATGTCACTATGCTTACAGGCTAGAGTTGGGTGCTTATGCGGGAAACTAAAGATGGAAATCGGAAAAGAACTCAGTGAAGTATCAAGGAAAAGAAGAAAATTCTTCATAAAAAACGTGAATAAGTATAATATTGTTGCTATATGTCTCAAGATAATGGTTTATTGGTTGTAATAAAATATTATGATTGATAATTTTAAATAAATAAATTCAAGAAGAGACCAAGTCGTCCTCACAAGACTACGTATTAGACATACATACCTGACACATTCTTAATAACAATAATGAACAGAAAATACATGCCTACTTGTACTCATTGCAACACTGGACTAACTATAAAAAACCTACTAACAGAATACAGATTACGAAATTATTTAAACATTCCACATGACTTGAACGGACTACTGACTGAGGATAGCCCACATATTGCCACGATTCTGACATATTTAAAAACAATTGGGCCGTTGAGAATATTTAATTTAATATTTTAAAAATGTTTTATATTATTTCGTGTTCCATTTTTTGTTATTTTGTTTACTTGTTTTGTTTTTCCTCCATGTTTAATAAGAGCCAAGTCGCGATAGTTGCGGAGCTCTACATAATAAATACAAAATTATTATTATTTATTAACGTCCACTATATGCAACTAAGGGTAATTTAGACGGTTATCTACAGGTTACTACCCTTTTCTAGCCAGGGTGGGATTTAGGATGTTATTTAATGAATTTTGTCACTAAATAATTTCCACCATGTGAGATTAAGGTCAACGCTTTAACTCACACGGCTAACCTGAGCCCCAATAAATAAATAAACGAGTGCTTTTACAAATTTTTTTATGTTTGAATAAAGAAAAACAACCTTATGCGATAGAAACAAATTAAATTAGTTAAATAAGTCTGAAATATGGGCATTCTAGAACGATATAATTCAGTAAAAATATCTCAAGCTGCAGATAAAAACAACTTTTTTCCAGACCTGTGTTATTAGTAACACACAGCAGATACCTACCTACTGCCGACAATGTTATGAAACCAAGTTCGACATTTTTATTAAACTATCCTTTAAAAAATAGATGCCCATTCACGTGCGAGCTAGATAATGGAGTGAGTTTGAATTTAGTCAAACAGAAAATTCTTTCAGTCATTTCACCACCCAAATGCGTTGTGTATTCAGTTTAATCTCAGATGACTGATTCTTCTACTTTGAGACATATAACAAAGCACAATGCTGAGTTTGTTGCATTTTGATCATCAGAGAGAGTTCTAATATTAGTATTAGCAGATTTCCCTTGAGAGGAAATCTGCTATTGAGGTCGTGCATATGACGCGATTATCGAAAATTTTCTTTAAATGTCCATCGACCATACCTTGAACACGACGAAATTCAGGTCCGTTCAAAATTATATATATATTTCGGTTAGCGCTCTAGCGGTCGCAAGTATTAGTTGATCGTTACCAAACTTGATATTTAGTCGTTTTGCGTAAAAAGAAAGAACAAGATCGTTAATGGCTGAAATCGGACCAGTGAGAGGGGGGGGGGTAAAAAGGAAGAATTATTAAAATTCGAAATATTTCCGATACTATACGTCGGATCGAGAAATTGTATAAAACCAATCTTATTGAAAATTAAATGTACTATAAATAATGCTATTTATAGTTATTCTCTATCTTGAATATTAACCGACATATTTGCATTTTTCAGTTTTAAGCCTTCAACAAACCCTCATGATGCATAAACAGTACTCTGTTGTATAACCAATCACATTATTCAAAGCTTGAATACCATTTATTGTTTTGAAAAGATCTTTATTATACAAGATACATGCAAATATGTTCTGACGACCTCCCGCCCGCGTTTTAAGTTTTTTGACTCCTAACATTTGATTGATTGAGATAAAAACTATTCTGATTCATTACAAATTACAATACTAGATATAGTATATAGTTTCAATCAATATGTTATATTTTATTATATTTCAGTAATTGTTTTCACTTAATATCCACGGTGGTGTTTTGTTACCAGTATGTAGATTTATCTATTTTTAAACTTTAGAAGGGAAATCTGCTTAGTTTAAGCAGGCCCCTGCGTGACGGTCTTTTATTTTTATAACTCTCCAACGGTGTCACGTAGTATTCCCCACAATATTTCCATGATTTTCTTATTTACTTCTTCCCGAGAATCGAGTCAGTTTCTAATCATCATCATTAAAAGCTGCAATGAGCCGCAGTTGACAAGGCTTCCAGAATAAATCAGTCGGGAAATCGGTGAAATATTGAGGACTCCCTGACACCGCCGGGGACCACCCTGTTGACATTTTCCACGATTGTAATGAACTCCCAGAGATAGAGTTTAAAACAACATATAGTTCTATAATAAAAAAAAAGTGTTAATTGCTTTTTTATAAATAAAATAAAGTGTTTTCCGTCATTCTGTCTGTTAAATATCATATTAAGCAATTACAGATTTCCCAAAGTATTTTTCATAGAAATTTTTATTATTAAGTAGTGTCTCATCAACCTTAAATGGAAAATAAATAATCTTAATAACATTTATTTTAATTTTTAGATTAAATAGATAATTAAACTGATTTTCCAGTTATCTGAAAATAAATATGAGTATATTTATTCCGCTATAAAGTAACTAGAGATTATGAGATTTTCTTCTGAGCAAAAGGCAGGTGGGCTGCAGGCACCCGCATCATTGTCCTGAAGCCTTTACAAAAACCGATAAGAACAAACTCACAGTCATAAAATAAGAAATCCAGTTATAATTTTGTCATTGGATTGTACTCTATTTTTGAAAACTTTAATGGAGCGTACATGGGTCAAAGTATACTTACTGGGATCTGCGGATTACCTTAAAATTACTCTAAACATTTAAACTTTTCAGCATTACATAAGTGTGAATTGTTGAAGGAAATGAGGAAATATCTCTGTGTTGGATTAAAGTAAATTGGAAGGACGGTCATTTTCCATCTTATAACACTTTATTGAAATTGTGTTTTCAACCTCTTGTAAAATGTACCTATTAGTTTACTTGTATTTAGAAGACAAAATTATAAGATTAAGTTTTATGACTCTTAAGACATTGACATTTTTCCAAAGGTATACCCAGCTAAGAAATTGCTGATAAGCCCAAAATGCGGAATTTCGCTACTAGCAATACAATACAGTTAAAATTATTTTCTATATTATAGCTCTTTATAGAGCTATTCCGGTATATATATATATATATATATATATATATATATATATATATATAAATACAATTAATAATGTTTTATATGAGCCATAACTATTATAAATTTGTCCATTAAATACATAAGACATCCACTGGTAATTTATTAAGTACAGGTTTCCTTATATTCTTTATTAGCTCAAGGGCTGTGGATAGCCAAGTTCTTTAATGCTCTTACCTTAACCTCATTTGAGAAACCTGGACTGGTGGGTCGATTTCCCCCTGGGCAATGGAATTTTTTTTTTTGAACCATTCATTAAATAAAATCCTTAATCTCACACTGGATAGAAAAGGATTGTAACTTGAAGGTAACCCGTTGAAATTACTCAACAACGTCACAACAATTCCCAAAATAAATCTTATGAATTCAGAGAAATATAGAACGTTTATGTTGTTTAATTTATTAACGCCCATTTTTTGCTACTCATTGGGATGGGTTATCTATTGGTTACCACCCTTTTCTAGCTAGGGTGGGACAAAGGATTTTATTTAGAGAGTTCGTCACTAAATAAATTCTTACTGAGAACGTTTATTGTGCTTTTAAAATGAATATCAAGAACTCTATAAATTATCATTCCAGCTTACTTGGGCGTCTTAGCCTTCATTAAATAAAATAATAAGATAAGAGCTAATTTATTCAGAATTAGCATATTAAATATGGAAATTAAAAAATGTAAAAGTTATATTCGCATATATGTATTAAGTACACACCATTCTGTTCTGTGTGTAGCGTTTTATGTGTATCTCTTAGACACTTGATATGACAGCCTTTCATTTTCAGGACTCGTCATACAGAGTTCTATGACGTCTGAGACAAAGACAAAGGGCTCGTAAAAAAACATAGTACTACATTGCAAAAATGTTTGTCCTCCACAGCGTAAAAAAAGTTATCTTTTTTTTTGGTATTCCTTCTGAAAGGCTATTCTTTTATACAGGATGACATGAAAGAGAAATCAAATGTGAGTCTGTTGGAGCGGAAAGGGCCGGGGTTGTTATGAAGGTGGTGCAATAAATACAAATAGCTAGCATCTGGGACAGCGGCCATAGAGATACGGCAATTTGCCTTTTATCGCGCTTCTACACAGGGCTTTCCAGATGAAACCTCAAATTTTCTACCCTCTTAATAAGCACCCCGAATAGTCATAAAGAAATATTATTAATTCCAGTAAAATAATACTTTATTGTTATTACAATAGGATTGGCAGAATAATCGTTATAGATAAAACCTTATTGCTCGTTACGTGTATCGAGCCACGAAATGAACAAATTCAATTTCAAGATGGGAGACTGTGGATAAAATTTTATGATTTTCTAGGTCCCATTGCCAAACAAATAATCTCTCCGTTGTGTATTTCAGTCTTTCAATTCCTTCTAAAATAAATAAATATTAAATTGAGTACACATTTGAACCTCTTAATGGGAAATCGTTTTGCATGGTTCTCTTTCGTCAAAGCAAAACATGAATCCGTGTCGTTTACATATTTAGCCAATGAAATATTTTCAGACCAGTGTTCAAGCAGTCTTTAAAACTCTAAGCTTCTAAATGCATAAATAGATTTTAGTGGTTCAGCAATGCACGCCCTAGTTAGTGTTTATGCTGTTAGTTTTTAAACATATAAATGGAAATCTATTAAGATATGACGGACATTTATACATGCTGAGATAGTGGTCAACACAAATTGGCAGAGTAAACGATCCTGCTCTAATATAAGTTAACTTACTAAAAGCGTGAGAATTATTGTACAAACCACCGAAATATTTACCATCTGTTCTCAGAGGAACCCAAAATGTTGTGTCAAGGAAGGAAATGAAACTTTTGATCAATCATTGTGGAAACGTTGGCATTTGTCATTTTTGATCTAGCTAACTGTAAACGACGTAATATTTTGTCATTTCAGTAGACATACAATAGTTACGTACAGAGGGTAGACAAAATAAAATTTCCCCTCCACAGCTACACCAAACTTAAATTAAAATAAAACCACATTTTCAATTTCTTTGCCGATTTAATCACGTTTAGCTTCAATATGTATATAAGAAATTGCGTACATCTTTGTTTGGTTTATATCTTATGCATTACTTTATTTATTTTTTGTCACCCAGCATTTGTGGCTTAAATATAATTAAGACAGGCTGTTTGGGAATGTTAAAGGGGAGGCACTAGCCACAAAAACATAATATATATTCTCCTATCACATTTCATTTAAAAATCCTACAATTGCCAGATATCCTAGCACTATCTACACACGCCTTCAGCAATATTAGGCGTGATTATCTCAATGTTTAGATTATCTATCAAGTTATTAGTTAGCTAAGTGATATTGAACTAATCTAAATTGCAAGAATTAGTGTTAGATAAAAGATAGTTGGAACTACACAATATTAAATTAGAGTTATAGTTAATTAGCAAAGTTTAAGTTATCGTTCTGTCCACTTCAATATAGGAGAGTACAATGTTCTCGACCCACTCATGGCTTTATATGGCGGGTTATATCTGAGATAGATAAATTCAGCTGACCTCAGTCTTCACAATTAAAGCTAAAAACATTTTGGGGGACTTTGGAGGAACAACTTTGTTTCTCAACAACAATTCTATATGTTCTGTTGACAATTATTTGATTTAAAACGACGGGCCAGAAAAGTTCTGACTTGTTCATTATTTCCTTGTTTTCTTTTATTATCTACTTCTTTGTTAATTATTAAACTTTTAATTAAAATCTACTGACATTAAAGATCATCACATTACCATATTTCTTATCGAAGTTACATAATTCAGTACATCGTTATTATTATGGTTATACTAACTTCATTATGAATTCCTTGCTGTCACAATTTATTGTCTCGTTTTACGGACTTTTTGATTTCAGAATTACATAAAAGTTTTGAATATAAAAGTTGTAGATTAATTGAACTACTTTTTAAGAGCTGAAAATAAGGTTAGTATTCCTTAAAATAAATTTTCTTTTGTTTTGAAATCATAAAAGGTAACTGGCTGATTCCATTAAGTCTTGTTTGTTTCTAAAACTAATACACACTTGAGGTCTGTAAGTATAATCTGCTTTAAATCCAATAAACCAAAGACTAGACAGTAAAAAGAAAATAGAGTAAGAAAATATAAAACTGATAAGATGATTTTAAATTAAATTCTTAAAAACAGCTATGTGAAATAAAAAACAAGCTGTAATACTTCAGAAATGAGGAATTCATATTCAGGATTCCTTTCGAAGATAATTATTTAAGAAAAGAGATACTTAAACTTTGAATAAGAAACATTCTTAATAATTGAAACTCCATTTCAATTATCGCCCTCCAATTTAAGATTTGTTAATTTTTTCTTCCTTTCTTTAACTCTTTAAGGGTAATAATAATTTATTAAAATAATAGTTAATTATTCCTTGAACTACGGTTCTGTTTTCAGTTAATGCTAAGAGTATAGGCTCATCAATTAACACAGATAACGATATGATCTCTAGCCTACAGTTTAGGTATGTTATTATATTCAATATTATGTTATTTTATTTTGTTTCATTAGAAAACAAAAAATTAATAAGTTCTAAAATATTTGTCCACATGGTTTGGTTTATGTTTGCTGGTTACTCATAAATTATTTTTGTGTTTTATGTTCAACGACGTGACGTGATTCGAAGCAAGGCATTAAATCCCTTCTTAGCATCAACTTTAATGTATGAAAGTTCTTTTCCATGTAACTTAGGTCGTTTCGTTCTTTGCAACGAGCTTAAGGAAAAATGACTGTTCAGTTTTCAGTCTACATTTCATTTTATATGACTCTACTAGACTTTGTATGATCTTGAAGGATTTTTCAATTTTTATTGATGGGCTTCAACTGCCATTACTCCCCATTCAACTTGTAAACTTGTTCTAAAGTATCAGAAAACTTAACTTACTCATTACGTTCTTAAACTAAGGCGTTTTTGATTCACAAAATTAAGATCAGCTTTAAAGATTTGAAATAGAAGATGGTTTACCAATGGTGCAAACTATGCAATAGGACACTGACCGTTAATATTATAAACACACACACACACACACACATATATATATATATATATATATATATATAGATATATATTCTTATTATCCGTGACCCAATATATTTTTTTAATATATATTCTTCATATTTTATGGCAAGGGTCACCAATAAAAAACATTTACTTCGGTTCAAACTTTATTGAAACTGTTTTACATGTTTCGTGGCTTACTTGCCACCTCTTCAAGGGTTATCCATTTTTAAATTTAAAAAAAAATAAAATATTAATATCATTAATTTAACAAAATCAAAATTTTTTGTTCCTATAAGCATTGCCATTTCTACTACCCAGATTTGTAATCATAGAACTATTAACCAAAAATAGATAGAAAGTCATTTATTGATAAAGGTTCAAAACATTTAAGGGCTATCGGTCTATTTTAAAAAATATTTTAATTTTCATTTATTTAGAACTTCATGAACGTATACGTGCTCTTGTGTGTGTGTGTATATACACACACACACACACACACACACACACACACACATGCGCGCGCGCGAAAGGATATGTATGTGTGTGTTTAAACTAAATTTTCTTCACTTTTTATATATTTTCACTTTTTTATATATTAAGTCTAGTGTCGGTATTGTTTGATATTAGTTTTATAGGTTTTCGTGAATCATTGTTCACTCCTTATATAGTGATTGTCTCCAATTGGTTCATAAAGCTCATATCATTTAATTGTATAGAATCAGTATCTACAATTTATGTATACGTCACTTTGATTGGTAATTCGTTTACATATTTTCGTGGGAGTATATAAACCTTGTCAAATAAGGCTGAGTTTATTTATTATTAGTTTTTCATTGCTATTATTTTTTTTTTTTTTATGTTTGCAAATATTAAGGGAACAGGTCTTATAAACACACATAATTAAATAATATATATATATTGTGATTATTCTTATTTAGAAAATAATAATAATAATTAATGAGTATATAATATTTGCTCTGTTTAAATTCGTGCACTAAATGCAGGATAAATGTCATTATAAGAGTATGTCACAAAAGAGCTAAGTGAAATTAATCAGATTTCTTGACTATCAGAGAAAGCGATCTCAATTCACATTGTATTCTTTATTTATTCCTATATAAGTAATTTATTAAAGTCCACTTTATATTACTACGGCTAATCGGATGAGTTATCTATAGGTTATAACACTTTTGTAACGAGGCGTGGGCTAAGAATTTAATTTAATGAGATCGTCGCTACATAAATACTTATAGCCCAGGCAGGAATCGAATCCAAGTATCTATGTTTTCTACGTAAATTTTCCTTTTTTATTTATATTTTTCTGTGATCAACGCTCAGAGTTTAAAAGCTGGACGTACAATGTTAAGTGTTATGATATAATAATTTATACTATAATATTACGAGTGGGAGTAGAAGTTAAAGCACAAAAGCATTTCTGTTTGCAACATCTAGTCTTATTTGATGAATAGCTGCCCTGAGGGAGGACATTACGACAATCATTTGTAAATGTACAATTTTCAGCAATTCATTTCCATCTAATGAACTATGTTCATCACTAAAATATATAATTCTTTTTGTATCAACAAGCCTGATATAATATTGACAGCTGTTTCTGATTATAATTACTTCAATTTTCTTCTATGTTCGTTAATAAAATATTTAATTATAACTTTTAGTTTTTTTTTTATTTGACTATGTATATTTTTTCTTTTTGAAAGGGTGAAATAACCTTTGCGAATGTGTTCATAAATAAATAAAAATTATCGGTAGAGCGATATTGACAAGGTTGTCCTTGCAGGAATTATAATTATCTTATTATTATCTTAAGTCGAAGAGTGTTTATTAATATCATACAATTTAGTCTTGCAAATTCAAGGCTTTATGTGAATTTATATGAACATGTTACAAATATAAAAGGACCGTGAAAAGAAACAGAATGACTAAAGAATGGAACCAGAAGTGGCTCTGAAGGGTCCCGTCCGAGACAACGGACCTTGAAATCCTAATACTTGAGTATTAAATAATGACTTACAAATGCTATCAAAACCCACTATGTTCTAACAAGCCTTCCCTTATTCCTTGTTTAATATCAGTATTAAACAAGGAATATGGGAAGGCTTGTAGATAGATAAGGGTGAGAATGTCATAGGCCTGTATAAATTAATTGGTTCGTAGGAGCCTTACTTCGTTGGGGCTATGAGATTAGGCGGCCATGGAGAAGATAATACAAGAGAAGGGGAAGATAATACGATTTTAATCTACCGGATTGATAGGTCGAATCGTTTAAGGAACGAAAGTTCAGGAGAGATATTTTTTGGAGGCCCTGGAAAACCTGATGACTACAGTATTATACACCCTAATTTTTCAATGAACATGAAATCCACGAAAAGGGAAATTACTTAAATTATGATTTAAAAAGTGAATATGCCGCAAATATCAATATTTCTTCAAACATTTTTTCAGCGTATACTGCAGTCATCCTCTGTCTAAGGAAAACCCTTGAAATTATGAAGAGTAAATAAATGATTATGAGCAAACGGTGTTGGAAGGAATCAAGTTTTCTTTTATATTTACAGGTTGTAGGAAGAAATTTCTCAACAATAAATGCTCTATATAGAACTTGTGGAGTGTTTTAGTCAAAAAGGAAAGGGTTTTGAGCAAAACTGCCTTGTTCAATTTAGTAATAATTATCACGAATTGTTTTTAATACATAAGTGATATACATATACCTAGAGTATTTCCGTAAATAGTAAATTTGTTTGACTGTATTTTGATTTAACAAACCTCTGACGAAATGCATAATCGTCATTTTTACTCAAGAGTCCCTTGAGGAGAAAAATGCTCTTCAAGAATTTGTATCGCTGTACAATAAAGGCTACTAACAATCACATCCAGACTTCATATAATGATTAATGGCTGAAAGAGGTTTAAGGAAATGTAGATTGCTTTGTAATAATAACTTCCACTCCTTTACTGAGATAACAGGGGACTTGGGTCACCTGGCAACAATGATTTTTATTTGAATCTCATAGAGAAACGACATCCGTTAAAATTTGTAAAAACGCTGTGTACACTATATATATATATATATATATATATATATATATATAGAGAGAGAGAGAGAGAGAGAGAGAAAACAGGGGAATATGGAAGTTGGGATTTCTTTGCAGAGTAAGTTTGTTTACAAGAAAAGGCGGTTGTTTGCAGAAGATTTGCTCGAGTTAGGTGGAAACACAGAATTTCATATTTCTCCGCCTTTGTAGGAGTGGGGGGAGATATATAATACACGTTTAAAGCTAATCTGAAAAATTATAATCTGATAAACAGAAATAGATACGTTTTCATATTTTTAACTGACCTTTTTACAACCCCACCATTGTCCAGTGCCCCAATAGGTGGGTAAATATTTTACTATTACTTCAAAAGAAAACCTCGACCTTCCTTAAAACTTGGTAAAACTAGAGCCATGGTTCGATTCCCATATGGGCTGTGTGTACGCCACAAGATAATGCAAACGGAATAAGTGGATACCTGGCCGTCAGCCCTAAACCCCTCTCACCCACTTCCAATTCCTTGAGGCTTAATGACGGGAAGGAGGAATCCTACAGTTCAGCAGACCCTCAGTTCTCTGGTAATGGCCTCATTAGATGAGACGATAATTGTCATCTGTGGCCGAAGGGGTTGAGAAGCCTCAAATCATTTCTGACACCTGTTACCGAGGGTGTAAACGATTGGTAACCCCAAGGCGGATCCAGGCACTGCCTATCCGTTTCTGGTCTAACTGGACAATAAAAATTATTTTTTGACAAACTCATTAAAGAAAATCCATAGTATCACCATCGGTAGAGTGTGGCAACCTCTGCATACGCCGCTCTACTCCTCTCGTTTAGCCGTAGTATCATAGTATTGACCATAATAACATTTAAATATAAAGTTTCAGTAATATTAGTCTAAAGATGTTTTTGCAGAATTGCTATTGGGAGCAAACCCCATGAAATCTTCGAAGGTGATTTTTGAGTACTTAGATAACATCCATTGTAATACGGAACAAATATTCTTATGTCATTCTTATTAAATTTTTCGCCTTTTGAAATTGCGTTCAATGCCAAGAAAAATCAATAATCGATAAGAATTTCTCAAGCACCCATCGATGTTTGAGCCTTTGAAGGGACCAAGGCTCATGAACATGATGTTAATTGGGAATCTATCTCTAATCCCTTGTTTGATCTCTAAGCAGATTCAGCCAGGTACTTCAGGATTTGCCGATGTTCGGGTAGAAAGGATAATCGGCTTAAGGACCGGCGCAAATCCAATGATCCTGAATAGTCAAAGGAGGTAATCTTCATCTTGAAATTGAGAAACCAGATTCCGAGAGCGTCAATAGACAACCCGACATTCATTTTACACTGAGCATTATACTAATAAAAATTATGTTAATTTAGCAATCGACATTTTTAAATTTGGTTATATTTTATTAAATAATATCAGACTTAATGAATTAATAGTTTTAGCAATTTGGGTATGAATAAAGAGGATTATTACTTTCGTATTAAGCCGGCTTTCCTCATACAAAATCGTGAGGTGTAAAAGATAATTTTAAATCAATATATTTGAACTTAAATCATTGCAACCATTTTACTGACTCGAACCGAGCTTCAATTTTCATATTTCTACATTGATGACATACGTAGTCACGTGAGCATATGGAACATAAAATTCAAAAAAGGATATTTACTAGGCAATAATAAAATAATTATTAGTTAACTGTTGTTCCTTTTTTGAAGTTAATAATGCATATTACTAAAACCAGAATAGTAGCAACGCCTGATCACTATAATAATATTAGTTTCAAATATTTGTGAAAACGTTACATATAAGTTTAATTCTAAGCCCAATGGAAGCAACTAACTTTACCAGAAAATGTTTTTCCACTAAGTTGATTATCTTCTTATGTGATTTATTTCTTCATTCTCTTATAACTCAGGATCTGTCTGACCCTTAGAATGTGAAATAAAAATACAATGGCAGTGGATCAAAAATAATCACATGAAAAATCTATTATTCCCATATTTTTTACAACATTCGAGAATAAGTATTGTGAAAACGTAAAATATATGTTCATATAAACATATATATATATATATATATATATATATATATATATATATATATATAAAGTATTGTGAAATATACAAATATTTTCAAAATCGACTTTCATTACATAAAATGGAACTTATTAATTTAAAAAAAAACATTGTTGACTATTTTAAACCATTTTAAGTCTAAGTATATGTATATTCCATCAAAATAGAAGCACATTAATTTACAAACCTGTGTGTGTGTGTTTCATTGTTTGTGTTAACGTGTGCACAGTATATATCATTGAAATAATATTTGAGCTGTCTTGAAGAAAATAATTATTTCGACGGCTTGTGAGTTGTAGAGAAACTATTGTTTCTTATTTTACAGCTGATGAGACCATCAATGTACTCGAAACTAGAGGCAGCCATATCAAATTATAGTATAAATGCTAAATGAAGTTTTCTCTTTATTAAATATTTTGTAGGCCGTTATATATATTTGTGTGGGTGTAGGTAATACATCCTTAGAAATAATTGGACGTGGTTTCGCTTACATTTATTCAGCCATTAGGTGAAAATGATCATTAGGTTACCGTCTTGCTTAACCATGTTATGGTTTAATACCTAGTGTTCTTTACACAAATTAATTGTTTGATTTGGCAAAATGATATCATTGATTTTGCCAAATTGGGTCTTTTTTACTTTACCCACACCAGTTACTTTTTGAAGTAACAGTGATCATATGAAAATTTAAAAAGAGTCAAGTTGTTAGGTTCCATTAAAAGTCCCCACTTCCTTAATGTAAGTTTACAATTGCTGAACCATGTATCTTTGTAACAGCCGATTTCTTCTATGCAACTTCTTAGACTGCTTCTAAATACTGGACCTCTTTTTTTATGAAATATAATCCTCATTGTCTACATTTTCATGATTTATACAATAATCCATACCTCTGCAAAGCCAAATATGCTATTTCTTCTGATTTAAGAATATGTCTAAGTTGTATGAGATTTATTATTACAAAAAAAAAAAAAAAACTTGCACGTTTTTAAAAACCAACCATTTAATATTATTATTATTATATATTAACGTCCACTTTTTGCAACTAAGGCTAATTGGGACGGGTTATCTAAAGATTACCGCCCTTTTTTAGCCAATGTGGGATTTAGGATGTTAGAAACCATGTAATAGGCAGGTAACCTGTTTCATGCATAAAATTTATATAGCTTAGCAACAGTTTGAATTAATTACTTCAACCTAACAACTAGAGTCTTTTAGCAGATTTCCCTTCAGGGAAATCAGCTATTGAGGTTGTACTCATGACGCGATTTTCGAATTTTTTCTTCAAATGTCCATCGATCCTACCCAGGAGATGACGAAAATGAGGTTCGTTCAAAACTGTATATATATATATATATATATATATATATATATATATATATATATATTTGTCTGTTACCTCTCTACCGCTCTAGCGGACGCAATTATTATTTAATCGTTACCAAACTTGATATTTAGTCGTTTTATGTAAAAAGAAAGATCAAGTTCGTTAACGGCTAAAATCGGACCAGTGGAAGGGGGGGTTTAGAGGGGAGGTTTTTTGAAAATTCGAAATATCTCCGTTACCATACGTCGGATCAAAAAATTGTATAGAACCAATCTTATTGCAAATTAAATTTACTCTATCTTCAATATTAACCGCGATTATTCCATTTGTATTATGTATGTGGTCGGGAAGAGTCGGCTATGTTCGAGACATTCCGCCGAGAGCTAGGGCGGCCGTTTTTGTCACAAATCGTCCCTCGTGAATAGGTTTAGAGATTCATTACAACTACTGTTGTTATTAGGCAGATTTCTCTATTGTAAAACTTCACGTGGGAAATCTGCTTAGTTTACGCAGCCCTTCCGTGACGGACTTTTTAATTTTCATATGATTACTGTTACTTCAAAAAGTAACTGGTGTGGGTATAGTAAAAAAGACCCGCCAAATTATTCCTCTTATTTGAACAAATTTCATTTCGGCGAGTATCTACCAATTAATTCAGTTATTCAAAGTCAAACTTCACAAGTTCACCTTTATAGTTTTCTTGAGATTCAAAAAAGAATACTCAGATGAACGTAGAGTTACCTTAATTTATTCATGCTTAACTTAAATGATCTCAAATTGCGCACAGTGTAAATGAGGAATATTTGCACAGCTAATGGGGCCGAGAGTGATATGTTCAGTGATTTCCATCCGTAATAGTATGGAAAGCAGCTTGTGGGAGCATGTTCCAGTTTCAGGAGCACTTGGTTAGTTGCCATATGCAGTTTGGTTAAGTCTTACAGAGGAGTCTCAAAAGGGTTACATTTAGAGCACAAGGGTTTATGTACAATAGTTTACGGCAGAAGAAATTTAATAACTCAGTAAATTATTCAAATTTACTAATATAAATACCATAGTGAAATATCAGTTTCTCTCGAATAGTCGTCGCTACTGGGTATAGGATTTATTTTTCATATTATAACAACGATTTTTATAGTTACATATTTGAATAGATTTCGAATTTCCTAACAATAATTTAGGAGACTGAATAAATGTCTTTCCATTTTTGAATGATATTTTATACTCCTGTCAACCTTGAATCACGTGTCCACTACCACGTAGTGAACACCATATTCTTCAGAAAATAACGTTAAACCTTCTATGAAGAAAATTGAAATATTCCTTGTCGCTAATCTGTGTACTCAGTGAAAATTGTTCTTCCTTTTGTCACTTTCAGTAATACGGTAAAGACGGTATTTAAACTTTTTGATGCATTATTTAAGTGGAAGTGGGCTTCTAATGTATAGAGCAAACCTTAATGGCAATTGTAAGGGAGATCGAAAAACAAATCGAAAAAGTCTCCGTTTACTAGTATGAGATCAGAAGAAAACGTACGTTTTAATTTTCTGATCAAATATAGGGGCACAGGTTATCTCACATGGTGAACCTAGAGTGACGAGTCTGATTCCCACCTGGGAGATAGAAATGTATTTAGTGACGAACGCAATAAATAAATTCCTTAGATTAAAATCCGTCCCAATTATCCATAGTAGCAGAACGAGAACGTTAATAAATAATAATATTAAAAAATATCATTTAGTTATAAAAACAAACAAATTCACGTTTTCTGTATCAGGCAGAAACGTGGGCTATGACATTTTCGTGAGCGAATATTGAAATGACTACAGCTTTCAAGGTGGGATTTATTATTGAGACAAAGTTTTGAGCTTTTACGGCTGAAGGTTTGGTTGATTCTACATTTCTAGCTATGTTAATTTCCAGGCCACTTTGAATTCAAATTAACAATGCATATGTCCTCATTAAGCAAGTTTCTTCGCTACACAGCAACTTCAGTCTATTTATTCAAAGGCTACGAATTCGGCAGAATATCTCCACTCTTCAGACACCAAATACTGAGCGTTGTGAAGAAACTGAGGAAAAATAAGAACACACCTTTTTTTTTTTCTTCTCATAGTAACTTTATGAGGAGTTATTTATTTGAATGCATGTTCCATTCCCACAGGGCATATTAAATGTATAATTATGTTTAAATACATTTGAGAACATACATTTGTTACTCAATGTAGTTTCATTGACACCCATCAATTCCTTTTGCACGCATTTTTTTTAGTGTTGTAGCTATATAAATTGTCCAACTTTATAAGTAAACATCTCTCAAAGGAAAAAACCTAATCGAGAACGTGCGTAGGACATATATTGCTTGGACTCTGAATGAAATTTAAAACTGGAATTGTGATATGAAATGTTTTTTTTTTTCGTTAAACGTGATCCGTCGCTAGGGAAAAGGGTATGTGGCAAATGGCTAACGGAAAAGTTATAATTCTATGTAATGTAATGTCAATTAAACCACATTATTAAATAAATCACTAATTACAACTGATTTCTGAAGCACATCAATTACTCCTGAATTATTCTTGTTTGTAATGAAATGTGGGAATTTTCGAAATATAAGATCATTGTTCTACGCTTTTTTATCAAGATAGCTACTTCCATAAATTATGTTTAATGTAAATTTATATTTATTTAAAAATTTGCATTCATTTATTATATTATTATTACTTTAATTAAATGCAAAAACGTCGGTGTTCGAAATGATTTAAATGTTCTAAATAATTATTCATTGTTGTGTAAAAAAACAAAGTAATTATGAGTTCTTCTGTTGTTACAAACTGTATCCAAGTCGCTCCAAGGATTCCAAGGTTTTCTCTCAGATTTCTTAATCAACCTTCTGAAGTTGATTCGTGTTTTACGAGGTAGCCCGGTTATAGCCGAACCACCTGTCGGCAACATTCGTATATTTGTCTCGAGGGTGAAGGATGCTCTAGGGCATATAGCTGTTGCTGATTGGGTACACACGGGCCAATAATATAGCCCCAGTAGGGGTCTCCATATACTGAGAATATAGACATAAGTGTCCTGGTAATTCGTTTTGGTAAAAATTACAACTTGTTCTTATTTTTAGCCTGTTCTTTGTTGAGATATAGAAAAACTTTTAGCCCACGAAAAATTACCAAGAACTTTAGGAACCATGATTCCATCTTTCTATACTCTAGTCATGGAATTCTAGACAATGGACTTAACAATGATTGTTTTATTACCTTTTAAGCCGCTTTTTTTAGTGAATTCTTCAAACATTCACAGATTTTTTAGTCCCACTTACTCTAGAAAAGGTGTGTAACTTGAAAAGAGCCCAAGAAGTCATAGTAGCACTAGGTGGGTGTTAAGAAATTACATTATTTTAGATTGTTAAGGCCTAATAAATTATAAATATCTTTATTTTTTAAAAGTTCAGTATTTACTACTGAACAGCGGTTGCAGTATCTAACTTTCACATTGTACAAAGAAAGTTAGATGTTTGTAGGGACTTTTAATTCTTCTCCAAATTGGAGCCATACACAAATCCGAAATCCAGACATCAACTATCTTTCGTAAGAATTTATATACTAGAAGCTAACAAGTTATAGGAAATAATCATCATTGATTATTCAACGCCTATTGAGTTAATCGTTACCCTTATATTAGAAAACTACTTTCCCTGTCACCTCAGAACAAGTTTCTATAAAAAAATATATGAATCTGATAAATGTTGATTTTTAGTATATCTGAATATGAATGTCTAAATAGTAGAATGTATAAATAAATATGTTCGGGAGAAAATAATACAATATTATAGGAAAAAGAAAATGAAAAACTTACCGTTAGGCGCAGGTAGAACAATGAGAGAATCTGAAACACAGAAAAAATATTGTTATATTGGTTATATAAATATATATAAAGAACTTAACATCAATAAAATGATTTCTTTTTTAAATGTCCTAAAAACGTTTTTTACGACAATTTTGAACATGTTTCGTGGTTTTAATTTTTTTTTTTTTTTTTAAACTGTCCTGCCTAATAATGGGACTTCTTATGCGAGTTTATGGTTTAATATGCCAAATGGTTAAGAGAAATATTGTAATAATATATATGTAACCAAATGATTGATATTTGTTGTTTTCGTATTAAATATGAACTGAAATTAGGGAATGAGGAAGTGAAACTCTAATCGGATTGAGTTAAATAAGGCAATACAAATTCCATTAATTGTTGCAATAAAGTTACAAAGTGATTGAACCAATTATTAACACACGGAACAACAAACTCTTACTTTAACCGTTTTGGCCAGATCAACCAAATTGTTACTGCGACTTTACTACAGAACAGACCTATAAAAATTTGCTCTATGACTGTAGACAACTAAGTAAGAAAAGAATTTAAACAGAAGTAAAATGCCGAAAAGACAACTGAAGAAGAAAGCATCTATTTTAGAAATGCAATATACAATTAAAAACAAAATATGCCAAAGAAACGTATAACAGCATATATTATTTACAACTCAACTATTGTTAATTTAATTAAATATAATTCATCATTAAAACCTACATTTGTTTTTCTTTTTTTCTGTTGTAAAAGATTTCATTTTACAAATGTATTATTTTATCCACTGTATTATAAAAAAAGGGTTATGTATCAAGCACATGTTATGTACAAATAGATGTACGCGACTCGTGTGATATAAACTGCCTTCCTGTAGGGTTACTTCATGAAGGAAATAAATAAAATATCTATACATACACACACGTACACACACATATATATATGGATACACATACACACACACTCACACACATATATCATACAATAATGATAACTAATCTATTGCGGAAGGTCAACAAAAAAAATTATAACTTTAAATGATTATTCAAATCATTTATATTTTTCAACTAGTTTCAAGCCCATATAAAGCCTCATCAGGAGAAGTTAGTACACAAAGGATCTAAACTAACGGCTACAACTTTCTCTATGACCTTCCACCAGCCGTACCAGACTGGTACAAGAAACAAAGTTTAGTTCATTTGCGTAGTATAACTTCTCCTGATGAGGGGCGTCAAATGGATTTGAAACTAGCTGGTTAATAAAAATTATTTGAATAATCATTTCAAGTTTTCATAATTATTTTGTTGACCTTCCGCCATAGATTAGTTAAGTAAAGTCAAATATATAATATTTTCCCAAAAACTATATAATAATAAATAAATCAGATCAGCTGATGCAGATAAGTAAAACTTAATTTATTTTGAGTAAGGTTATTGTGTTGTTGTCTTAGAGAAGATATACTGATATTGATGGCAGACCTTGTCCTAGTTGACATGGTTTATAAATGCAGGATGGAGTACGGAAACCCAAGGAATTTGTAATATTTATTTGACAATATCAAAATGAAGTTTACTTTATAAGGTTGCTTATTGAGTAAATTGGCAATGAGTTGTTGTGACCTTACTACAACTTTAGGTCGGGGAAAATTTGTGGATGAAAAAAAAAATACGAAAATTGTTGAGGGAATACAGAGAATAGACTCCGAAGTATCTATACAATCTGTTAATTTTTCTGTGGAATGAAGTATCTTCTTGAATGCTAGTTTCTGGTTGCTTCTCTCCAAGAAGAAGAATTAAAAGTCCGTCACGCAGGGGCTGCGTAAACTAAGCAGATTTCCCACGTGAAGTTTTACAATAGAGAAATCAGCCTAATAACAACTGTAGTAGTAAGAAACCTCTAAACCTAAAACATTATTTAGGGCGTAATAACCCAGTAGTTTCTAGCCCCAAAACACAGTTAACCTAACCTCTAAACTTATTCACGAGGGACGAATAGTTATGGAAACGGCCACCAGAGCTCTCGGCGGAAAGTCCGAACATAGCCTACTGGTGACCACACGCAGAATACAAATGCAAATATCTCGGTTAATATTCAAGATAGAGAAAAAATGTATATAACAATATTTATAGTAAATTTAATTTTCAATAAGATTGGTTCTGTACAATTTTTCGGTCCGACGTATAGTAACGGAGATATTTTGAATTTCCGAAAATTCTCCCCTCTAAACCCCCCCTCCCACTGGTCCGATTTCAGCCGTTAGCAAACTTGATCTTTCTTTTTACATAAAACGACTAAATATCGAGTTTGGTAACGATCAAACAAAAATTGCGACCGCTAGAGCGGTAACAGACAAATATATATATATATATATATATATATATATATACAGTTTTGAACGGACCTCATTTTGGTCATCTCCTGGGTAGGATCGATGGACATTTGAAGAAAAATTTCGAAAATTCCGTCATGAGTACAACCTCAATAGCTGATTTCCCTCAAGGGAAATCTGCTAAAAGTCAAGATAAGAATAAGTAATTATATAAATCTAAGACTTCTAACAGTTCCCCTAACAAAGTACCACTCAACTCCAGAGTGCATGGCAGGTTTAGTATTCACAGCTAAAATATCTGCAAATTATATCTTATAGAAAATACAAACTGTATTAAAGGTTACATTTACATGACCAATGCATAGAAACGAAGACATTAATGTTTTGTTATTTGTCCTCCTTTACAAACCCTCCTTGGGACGGCAAACAGTATACATTTTAATCCCCTTTAAATTTTCAATCTCATTGTTTAAGAATTTTAGATGATAAACTGCTATTAGCGAATTTCCTAATAAATACTGAAGTATTCACTGAGCTGTAACTTTGTTGGTTTAGTTTTTACATTAATATAAACACAAAACATTGTGGTTTTAATTGCAAAGTATTGTAATAGAGTAAGCCCAATGATGAAGTTCAAACAAAAGGGTATAACTAAAAACTCAGATATGTGTGTGTGTGTAGTTTCAATTTCACAAATGAATAAATTCAAAGAAGGAAGTTGTGTTAAATATTACTTTTCCTAATTTAAAGGAAGTTGTGTAAAATAATTTTATATATATTTATTATTTTCGTTGATGAAAAAGTCTTTATTACATTGTCTTCCTCTTGTTTTAGAAACTAAATAACTCTCAATTCTTGTTTTCAAAAGTAGACATTTCATAAAAACAGCAAACTTGTACTATCACAATAGCCAATTTTCCTTCAGAAGCGTCCTTATAATTAAATACATAATTATAGAAGTAGTACTGCACAAGCTCTTGATCGTACCTTGCAATGTAGGTTTGCACAACTCTACATATCTGCAAATTCGGCCTGTTTGTCGAAGAATAAATTATTTGCTGAACAAATCATACATGTCATCCATCTCCTAGGTGTGTTTACAGTGCTGAATTTTTTATTTAAATTCACAAATGAATAAATTCAATGAAGAAAGTTGTGTTAACTTTTACTTTTCCTAATTCAAAGCAAGTTGTGAAAATAAAGAAATGTGTATATATTTTTTTTCATAAATATATATATATATATATATATATATATATATATATATATATATATATATAGGGTTGGGGAAAAAGTAATTTCTGTATTTTTCATGTTTTTCAAAGCGCATTTATTTATATAAATTTTAGATATTAATCAATGATATATGCGCCGTTTTGATCGATGACCTTTTGTCATTTTTTCTGTAAAACCATTATACCTTCACTATAGAAGTTCTGTGATTTCTGGGCGAATAACTGATCCAAGTGATTTTCACAAGCCTCTTTTGAGCCCAGCTTTGCACCATTAAGAGAGTTCTGAAGGGAACGAAACAAGTAGTAGTCAGACGGTGCAAGGTCCGGGCTGTATGGTGGACGCATCAAAACTTCCCAGCCAAACTCTCGTAATTTTTGCCGAGTCACCAAAGACGTGTGTGGTCTAGCATTGTCGTGATGGAATACAACGCATTTCCTATTGATGAATTCTGGCCGTTTTTCTTGAATCTCCTGCTTCAACCGTATTAGTTGTTGGCAGTAGAGAGTCGAATCAATGGTTTGGCCAGGTTTGAGCAGCTCATGATGAACAATGCCTTTTCAATCCCACCAAACACTCAGCATCACCTTCCTTAGTGTCAATCCAGGCTTTGCCACTGTTTGTGAAGTTTCTCCGGGTTTCGACCACGATCGTTTTCGAACATTATTGTCGTACGTGATCCTCTTTTCATCAACTGTAATCATTCTTTACAAAAATGGCTCGATTTCATTTCGTTTCAACCAGCGATTCACAAATGGAAACTCTGTCCATTAATTTTTTTTACAGTTAATTCGTGTGGAACCCATATATCGAGCTTCTTTTGGTATCCATTCTTATGTAAATGGGTCAAAACTGTTCTATGGTCGATGTTTAGCTCGTTATATATATAAGCAATTGTCTTATATTACGCCTCCTGCAATTGACTTTCATTAAAATTAAAGTGCCATATTTATCACTTTAAGAATAAACTTCGTAATTTATTATTCTGTTTGATAGTAAAAAAGATTTTCTTAAACTGTAATCCTTTCGACACTTAAAGCACCAAAGTACTCCAGCTCCAGGAACCTGAGTCAGCAGCTACTTATCTAGTATATCTACTCCTGCCTCTTCCCTTTCCAGTCACTTGTCTCCCGGCTCCCGTCTGATGCACATGTATTAATTATTATTGTCTTTGTAATCGTTTGTGTTTTACCAAATAAAGTTTTTTTTTGAAGTTATCCGTGAGTGAAACTTTAATTGACGAAAGTTAAATTTATCGAAAAATATTTAAATGAGAAATTGGTGATGTTATTTTATTATGAACTGTCAATACGCCCAGACGAACTTCTTTGATTGCCGACAATTGTATTTCAAAAAACTCTCACTGGCATAACAACTTAAAAAAAATAACGTTTCATTTAATATTTGGCGTTTTTTAAAATTGAAATGAAAAAACATCACTTGGCTTTTACATTAATATACATCATTATTTATATTTGGAGTAGAAAGAGTATTTCAATGTTTATATAATGAGAAACAGATATAATACCAAATAGTAAGATGTGAAATATAAATCGACATATATTTTGTGTTATATTTATCAGTATAATTCAAATATTAATGAGAGAGATTATTGAATAATTGTTTTCACTGATCAATCATCAATTCCAATAAGGATTAAATTAAAATCGTGAATGATTCCTATTGAAATTCATTGCATGAACTTGGATGGCTCTGTAATCTATATTTCATATTTTATTATTTGTATCTACTTCGATCCCACTCCAGGAGCAAGAGTGCTGTTGAGTACTTCGAATGAAAAAATTACATAAAAAACAAAATGAATTCCAAACAGTGCAACCCCTACGTATGATTATATCTCGGAATATATAAATCGAGTGAAGAGGAACCAACTACGTGCTTGAAACTGATTATTCCACTCGTATTCTGAAACGCATATGCAAAATAAGGCATTGAAGGGATTTCTACTTTTTTTTTTCAAAAGAATCGCATAATCCCCGCCTCAGCAATCGAGAATGAATGATAAACTCTTTAAACAACGATATATTTTTTTTTTTGGGGGGGGATGTGGTTTGTTCATTGCACCGGCATACAGAAAGTTCATTATTGTTTCGGCTAGTGAACGCATCAATTTGCATTTTATTATGGAAATCTTCGAATCCTGTTTCCCATGGAATCATTCTTTCATTTTTCAGTGGAATGAATGAAATATTAAGCGCACTGGGTGATTTTACACAGACTAACCTTATATCAAAACCCAGCAAACATTTTTTATTTTTGTTGTGACTCACTAATCTAGGTTTACACAGTTAGATTATGGACAACGCCTTAACTCACGCTAACCAGAGCCCCCACACAAACATTAAAAATGCCACCTACATTAAAAAAAAAAAAGGCATTAAAAATGCCTAAAAGGCTACATTTTAATATATTCGCGGTAAAATCGATATATTTTCAAAAAAATTAAAGATAATAGAATTTCCTTTTCTCGTCTTCATAAAAAAAAAAAAACAAAAAAAAACTTTGTTTATTATAGTAAATTTTGGGTCACCTTTTGGGAGAGTGGGATAAGAAAAAGAAATATCTCCTCTGAGCCAGTCAAACTATTCGTGGAACAAACTTACGAGTCCATCATTTGTTAATATTAATAACTGGGTTTTTAAAGCCATTTTTTGTCATATAGTAGATGCAACTGTTAAATTTGTATTATAAATGGCATTTATTTAAACACATAAATATGTGATATTCCTATCTTTCCGTGTAACTCAAAACAATGGCAGACCAGAAAGAACACTTCTAGAATAAATTGAAAATTAATGAGTCAGTTAGTGCTTAAGTTAGTCCCCACTTCATACATTACTTCGGTGAGAATATTTTTTTTTTAGCTATTCATTGAAAAGTAACAGGTATTAAAAACATCCATTATTTAAAATTAACTGCTTTACTTTTTACTTAGGGCTCAGGTTTACCGGGTTATAAGCATTGGTCTTAATATCACATGGTAAACCTAGAGTGGCGAGTTCGATTAACGTCTGGGGATAGGAATTTATTTAATGACGCACTTATTAATTATAATGGAAATATTAAATATATTTAATATGACTTATAAGTCATTTTTGTTTTTACTGAACTGTAAGGAAATTTGTTTGATGAGATGAAAATTAAGGTATTACTAACTAATGAGAGTATCCTTCTCATTATGTAGACTATAAACATTGGTTAATCAACTCTTAGCCATTGGCCTGTTGTATTACAATCAATATTGATGTGATTTTAATGGAATAGAAAGTTTTTTATACAAGTTAGTGTTCTCAAATTGGAAACTTGATAATGCTAATTAAGCATGTATATATACATCATAAAAATAAAGAGGAAGGAAGGAAACAATAAAAGTAGATTCTGTGATACAAAATGTATTCATCATTAACTGAATTTAAAAATTGTTATTTTAGAGAAAAATGAACTTCTTGATAAGGAGCTACCATGCTCGAAACGCATTGGAGATGAAAATAAATAATATTTTTTGTAAAGAAAAAAAAAATGTTTTACCTAGGATGTGTACACATTCAAGCAATTTAAGGAGCTTATCATCTGTTGTAAAGGATATATATAAGCGGAAGTGGATTAGATGTTTAATTGGTTCCATCATGGCTATCTATGCAGATCAAAGTGCAGCTGGAGGTTGATAGCAAAATTATGCTTTTGAAAATAAAAAAAGTCCTAAAACTAAGCAGATTTCCCGCGTGAAGTTTAACAATAGATAAATCTACAGACCGGTAAAACGACACCACCGTGAATATTTATTTATTATGTAGAGCTCCGCAACTATGGCGACTTGCTCTTCTTAAACTTAGGGGAAAAACAAAACAAAAACAAGTAAACAAAATAACAAAACATGGAACACGAAATAACAACAGAACATAGAATTATAACAAATCATAACAAAACATGGAACACAAAATAATATAAAGAACAAAATTAAATGAACAGAACACAAAAGAAACAAGAAACACGAAGATAACATAGAACTAAAAACAGGTGGGAAATAAATAGGTAAAAAGTAAACTTGGTGACTTTTCATAAAAAAAAAAAAAAAATAAAAAAATAAAAAAAAAAAAAAAAGCATCATTCAAATTTAAATATCTCACACACTCATTAAAAAAAATGTAAAATTTATTAAGAGAATAAATACAAACGATAATAAGTAACTTTCCGACGGAAAGCATTTGAAATGTAAACAAACAGTTATGCCAACTTCTTACCGGAAAGAAAAACAATTACTGTAATATATCTGAATATAAGGTATTAATTTGATTGAAAACTATTTACTAAATCTAGTGCTGTAATTTATAGTGAATCAGAATAATTTTAATCGCAATCAATCGAATTTAAGTAGAACAAAAACTTAAAAGGGGGGGCGGTCACCAGAACATATTTGCATGTATCTCGTATAATAAATGTCTCTTGAAAACAATATTTGGCATTTAAGCTTCGAATGATGTGTTGCATTACATAACCGAGTATTGTTTATGTAACATGAGTAGAAGTGGGGGTTTGCTGAGGGCTGAAAACAGAACAATGCAAATATCTCGGTTAATATTTCGCGGGAATAAATGTATTTAGCAATATTTATAGTTAATTTAATTTTCTATAAGATTGATTCTATACATTGTTTTCGATAAATGAATAGCAACGGAGATATTTTGAATTTTCAAAATTCTACCCCTCTAAACCCCCCTCCCCCTTCCCGATTTCAGCCGTTAACGAACTTGATCTTTCTTTTTACATAAAACGATTAAATATCGAGTTTGGTAACGAATAAACAATAATTGCGCATACTAGAGAGTTTACAAACAAATGTATATATATACATATAGTTTTGAACGGACGTCATTTTCGTCATCTCCTAGGTAGGATCGATGGACATTTGAAGAAAAATTGCGTAATTCGCGTCATGAGTACGACCTCAATAGCTGGTTTCCCTTAAGGGAAGTCGGTTAAAACTGATAAGAAGTAGGGTTCCATGTTATCCGAGATAAGAGACCCATACAAAAGGAAAAGAGCAAAGCAAGCACGTGTGGTGTGAAATGGTGGGGAGAGGGAGGAAAGAAATCTATTAGATGAGGAAGTCAGCTGTTATTGGTGGAAGATGAAGGGTATTTGTGCTGGGACCTCGACACGACACACAGCGGAAGTATCCGCTTTCGCCATGATGGCCAGTGACAAATAGGCCTGGCAACAACAGATACCGCTCGACATATGGCCCCTTAGATTTCGGCTGTAATTGTCTCCTTTACTGCCACGCTGATTTATAAGCAACAAATCTCAACCGGAAACTACGGCCTTTACGATGGAGTATATAAATATGGTGGAGTATTCCTCGATGAAGCGAGCATCAAGTAACTAGTTACAGAATGTTCAGCTCTCCAAATTATACATACAACTTAGAAATTAAACAAACCATTTAAAAAATGTATTTAAATGATTTTTTCACAACCTGATTTTGTCTACTTTTCTTAATTATTATAACGTTACTGCAATACAATAGTTGCACATTAAAAATATTTTTGGTCTAGATTAAGATTGATACCTACTTTTTGCTTCTTGGCGGATTTAAGTGATTTTATTTATTCTTCTTATTTTGAACCTTATATTTTTATATATTATTCATATTTTCAAGAGTCGCCAATAAAAAAAAAATTTGGTTAAACTTTATTGTTACTGCCCTACACGTCGATATACCACTTCTTCAGAGGCTCTCAATTTCAGAAGTACTCGTTTCCCTCATAGAAACGGGCATAAATAAATAAAATAACTTAGAAGAAGAATAAATGAAATCATTTAAATCTGTCAAGGAGCACAAAGTATCTCAAGTAAGAAAAAAAAAGGCATCGTTTTTTCACATTTGTTTATTCGTTGCGACAGAGCGCCTTCAGAGCATACGCTCCATCATCAGTGCACTGCTGGCAAACATTTACTATATAAAACATTGTATAATATATCATTTAATTAAAAAATAAGAAATCTATGTAGATATTGGTAGTTGTTCCTTCATTTTTTATTATTTATTTATTTTAACTATTTTTTTTAAATTGTGTATATATTCTACTGGTAAGTTTTTTATTTTGATCTGCAAAAATAGTTTTCTTATTTCTGTAAATACCCACTGGGGCACTAATTTATATTCTTAAAGTTATATATTTTAACTCTAATTCTTGACCATCGACATGTACATATATTTCTTATTTTTTAATTAAATGACATTATACAATGTTTTTTTTATTGTAAATGTTTTCCAGCAGAGCACTGGTGTTCGAGCGCTTTCTCTTTCGCAAGGAATGAACAACTGCGAAGGAACGAGGCCATTTTTTTTTTCTTACCTGAGATAATAATTCCTTCGCCATCCAGCACCTCAAAAATGGAGCCCAAAGTAGGTATAAATCCTAATCCAGACCAAATATATTTTAAATGTGTAACTATTGTATTGTAGCAACGTTGTAATACAATGAACAGTAGACAAAATCACGTTGTGAAAAACAAAATTTCCTTCATCAACATAATTTTCCCTTTTTATGTCCAAATTTTTAAATGGTTTATTTAATTTCTAAGTTGTATGTATAACTTGGACAGCTGAACATTCTGTAACTAGTAACTCGATACTCGCTTCAGCGAGGAGTACATCACCACGAAACATGTAGGGCAGTATCAATAAAGTTTACTGTAAAAAATGTTTTTTATTGATGACCCTTGCCAAGAAAATATGAAGTGATCTTATTTTTGATAGTTATTTCCTTCATTTTGACTGAGCCTGTGTCCACGCCTATATAGAATGCAAATAAAAAACATACGTACAGGAATATGTCCTTTTGTCAAAACCCTACTATAAGGGTTTTCAATTTTTTGTTCCATGTATAATACGAAACAACTACTGAGGCAAGCAGAACAAATACTGGAACTAATAAAATTAAATAAAAGCCAAGGCTAGAATATATCCATGATTTCTATTTAGTATTCTATTTTTCATTCTATTTAGTAAGCAGTAGCGAAAACCGGTAAAATATAAATATTAGCTTTAGTGGTAGAAAAAGAAAAATATATCTCGATTTATGCATTAAAATGATTGTCCATTGTTGTTTTTCGTATAAAAAACAAACCGATTCAGAGGTTTAAATGTGAATAAAATGTGTTTGAACATTAAATAGACCACAAATGTAAAATACAACCTAATGCTAGTCTGATAACTGTTACATTAAACAAAATTACAAATTCCTAAGCATAAACCTAATAACTTTCTGAGCTGAAGATTAAAGTTTTTTTTTTTTTTGTTTTTTCCACAAGGCATTGCAAAAATATCAGTAGGTAAAACTATCTCCGTAAACTTCTTAAAAGATTCTTTGTAAAACATCTTACTTTACGTAAAAATTGATTCAATTTTTTAATTTTGTATAATTCATATTTTGGGGCTCAGGTTAGCCATGCGAGTTAAAGCGTTGACCTTTATCTCACATGGTAAACCTAGAGTGGCGAGTTCGATTCTCGCCTGGGCAAAGGAAATTATTTAGTGACGAAATTCATTAAATAACGTCCTAAAATCCCACCCTGGCTAGAAAAGGGTGGTAACCTGTAGATAACCCGTCCCGATTAGCCTAAGTTGCAAAAAGTGGACGTTAATAAATAATAATAATAATAATAATTCATATTTTGGTCAATTGCTGGTCATTATTAATATTTAAAACATGTTCCGATGATTTTACAAGTTACTGAATGTCGCCTATTGGTTATAGTGAACTGTGTATAATAAATAGGTTAAATTCTAATGAGGTTCTCTGGCTGTCAAGTACAAGCTACGCGATAACTGATTCTGCTCGGAGTAAAAGGATTTGTAATTTTAGAGGAACTTAAGTGTCACGAATATCACTTAGTAAAAAGTCTAAATGGATTCATGGATATAAGAAAGCAAACTCTAAGAATGATTATGTACGAAGAATAACTTGTAGGCTACTTAATAGAAGATAAAGAAATTGTTTACATTTGGGTTAATTCTCAGAGTCGAGTCACATGTAGAAGCTAACAGCGAACACTTTCAGAATGATTGACCAACTCCAAAAAAAAAAAAAAATGCACTCAAAAACATGTTTTTTTTCTGTGACGACAGGAACTCAAGTTGAGTATCAACACACTGTGGATTACTGTGAAATAAGTCTGATGTTAAAAAAATAAACGAAATCTTCCATTCGAGAATTGAATGAAGAAGTGTTCACTGTGCTAAGAATTTGTCATACGGCATGGACACAAACTTTCCTTCTTAAGAATCTTTTTTAACCAGTTTTGTTTGCAAATTGTTACTCGTTGTTATTGGTTTAGCCTTCAGTTATTATTTGCTGCCCTAAGGCTCGACCGGAAGAATTTAACTACAGGTAACAGCCTAACGAAGTATTGAAAAGTCCGCCACGCAGGTGCGGCGTAAACTAAGCAGATTTTCCAAGCGCAGGTTTACAATAGATAAATATACTTACTGGTAACACTCCCCAAATATTAAGTGCATGAATAAAAACGGTAAAGAGAAATCTTTCAGTTACAAGTTAATAACTCTACAACGGAAAGCGTCTGAATTTTAAACAAACAGGCCAGCCAACCTGAATTCTAGACCGGATAGAAAAACTGTTAATGAAATATATCTGAATATAACACATTAATTTTATTATATTTATATTTTAATTTATATATATATATATATATATATATATATATATATATATATATAAAATTTTTAATGGAGCTCATTTTCGTCATCTCCTGAGGATCGATGAACATTTGAGGAAATTTTTCAAAAATGGTGTCATGAGTACGACCTAAATGACTGATTTCCCTTAAGAGAAATCTGCTAATAGGCGAAATCTTCTATTCGAGGAAAGAATAACTACTAACAGATAAGGATCAATAAGAAGGCCAAGTCCTCTACTGGTTTTTAATATAATGCAGAGTGCGCTTTCGGTCGCCCGGCAGTCGTGGCTTTAATCAGCAGGCACTGAGGATGGAGCATTGACTCCGAAAGTACACTCTGCATTATATTAAAAAACAGTAGAGGACTTGCCCTTCTTATTCATCCTTATACATTTGTTCCTCTACCATCCAGCATATTCCAAAGATACTAACAGATAAGTGGTTAACATTCAGATACAGGCTAAATGAAATATTGAAAAAACCGTCACGCAGGGGCTGCATAAATTAAGCAGACTTCCCACGTAAAGAAATCTCCATACGAGTGCCGATCAGTTACGGAAACGGCCAAGCTAGCTTTTGGCGGAAACCATAGCTCGTCCGTTGCACTTAATAAAAATGCAAATATCTCGGGTAATATTTAAGATAGAGAATAAATGTATATTTAAATACTTATAGTAAATTTAATTTGCAATAAGTTTGGTTTTATACAATTTTTCGATCCGACACATAATAACGGAGATATTTCGAATTTTCGAAAATCCCCCCTCTAAACCCCACCAACCCACTATATATATATATATATATATATATATATATATATATATATATATAGAGAGAGAGAGAGAGAGAGAGAGAGTTTTGAACGGACTTAATTTTCGTTATCTCCTGGGTAGGATCGATGGACATTAGAAGAAATTTTTCGAAAATCGCGTCATGAGTACGACCTCAATAGCTGATTTCCCTTAGGGGAAATCTGCTACAAACAAACAAGTCGCTGTCCAACAGCTTTTAACAGATTTCCCCCAAGGGAAATCAGCTATTGAGGTCGTACTAATGACGCAATTTTCAAAACATTTCTTCAAATGTCCATCGATCCTACCCAGGAGATGACGAAAATGAGGTCCGTTCAAAATTATATATATATATCTATATATATATATATATATATATATATATATATATATATATATATATCTATATATATATATATATATATATATATATATATATATATATATATATATATATATATATAGATATATATATTTGTCTGTTAACGCTCTAGCGGTCGCAATTTTCGTTTGATCGTTACCAAACTCGATATTTAAACGTTTTATGTAAAAATAAAGATCAAGTTCGTTAATGGCTGAAATCGGACCAGTGGGAGGGGGGGTTTAGAGGGGAGGATTTTCGAAAATTCAAAATATCTCCGTTACTATACGTCGGATCGAAAAATTGTATAGAATCATTCTTATTGCCAATTAAATTTACTATAAATATTGTTATATACATTTATTCTCTATCTTGAATATTAACCGAGATATTAGCATTTTTAAGTTTTCAGCCATTAGTAAACCGCCACTTCTACTCATGTTACATAAACAATACTCTGCTATATAATAAATCACATTATTCGAAGTTTAAATACCAAAAATTGTATTCAAGAGACCTTTATTATACGATATACATGCAAATATGTCCGAGTGACCCCCCCCCCCCCGTCTTAAGGCTTTGGACTACTAAAATTTGATTGATTGAGATAACAATTATTCTGACTCATTATTAATTACAGTACTAGATATAGTAAATAGTTCTCAATAAAATTAATATGTTATATTCTCATATATTACAGAAATTGTTATTCTTTCCGGTGTGAAGTGGCAGACCCGTTTGTTTACATTTCTAACCTAACGCTTCCTGTCGGCAGGTTATTGAAATTGGATGAAACATTTCTTATTTCCGTTAGTATTTAAACACGGTGCTGTTGTGTTACCAGTATGTAGATTTATCTATTACTAAACTTTACGAGGGAAATCTGCTTAGTTTACGCAGCCCCTGCGTGACGGACTTTTTTTCATTTAGTGAAATGTGTTGAATTTTATAATTTAATGCGATATTTTGGTCGATAGTACTTATGTTTGAATCTCCTAATTCCTGTACACCGGCTAATTCTGGGTGAAAGATCTGCAGACGCCCTATCTGAGGCGAAATTGCGCCAAGACAATGCCACCATTTGTGACAGAAGTCGTGGAAGTTTTGAATTAAAGAACTCGTAAGGAAGTTTTAAACAGCAAAGTTTGATTGTTCAAATGGATATTGTCTAAAATTAAATTTACAAATTCTTTGTACAAAGTCACTAGTCAGCTAAACGAATTATTCCAGGCAATGAATTATTAATTCAAGATAATTAACGAGCCCTTTGTATAAGAATTACAGTAGAGAAGGCTTGGGGCAATAATTTGGAGGAATTCATTTCTTAATTTTATTTTTTATTTATTTTTATGAAAGTAACAATTATTTTTAATTGAACTGACTAGTGATTATTTATTACAAGATTCTATCCAATTTTTCTTACGTGTTATTGTTAAACTAATAAATTAAAATATATGAAAAATTGATTCGAAAATATTAAAACAATATTTCTTATTTAGATAGCTCAGCCATATTTAGTTTTGCAGAGCATAGATATTTACTTGAATGAAAACATATAAATAAAATGAAATCACAGGTTTTAGTCTTCTGAAACATAGGCTGTTTTTAGGAAATTATTCTTTTTTATTTGATTTTGAAGAAAAATAAGGCTCGACCCAAACTACCAAATTCAATACTTCACTCAAAATTTAATTTTGCTGAGTATTTATTTTTCAATCATAAGTTAATACTGCTGACATTTTCATTGGGAAGGACCAAACTTTATACAAGACAACAAGTCTTGTATATAGCGATTCCATCTATTAAAATGAAAATGAGACTGAAGGCAGTTATGACAGATATATAAAGGGAAATAGCGAGGAGCTGAAATGTTAATAATCGGAACAAAAGGCTCGTAAATATAATAATAAGTATAATGATGTATCATGAAATAAAGGATTATAAAAATCCATTTTTTCCCAATGTGATCTTCTGAATGGTGGAAAGTCCGTCACGCAGGGGCTGCGTAAACTAAGCAGATTTCCCACGTGGAGTTTTATAATAGAGAAATTTCAGAATAGAGAGTCAAACAGTTACGGGAAGGGCCCGAAACTCTCTTGACGGAAACTCACGACTAGACCCGAAGTTAGCCGATCTCATCTCAGAAGGTGAAAACAGAAAAATGCAAATATCTCGGTTAATATTCAAGATACAGAATAAATGTATATAACATTATTTATAGTAAATTTAATTTGCAATAAGATTGCTTCTATATACTTTTTCGATCCGACGTATAGTAACGGAGATATTTCGAATTTTCAAAAATCCTCCCCTCTAAACCCCCCCTCCCACTGGTCCGATTTCAGCCATTAACGAACTTGATCTGTCTTTTTGCACAAAACGTCTAAATATCGAGTTTGGTAACGATCAAACGAAAATTGCGACCGCTAGAGCATTAACAGACAAATAGATATATCTATATATATATATATATATATATATATATATATATATATATATATATATATATATATATATATATATATATATATATATATATATATAGATATATATATATAATTTTGAACGGACCTCATTTTCGTCATCTCCTGGGTAGGATCGATGGACATTTGAAGAAATTTTTCGAAACTCGCGTCATGAGTACGACCTCAATAGCTGATTTCCCTCAAGGGAAATCTGCTAATACCAAGAGAAAAATTATAAAAACAGGCCTTTGTTCTACAAACAGTTTATTTAATAGTGACAGAATACATTCAGAGCAAGAGATCATCAGTGCCCTGTCAACAAAATATTTTAGGTTGTTTGGGTTGAAAGAGGTTTGATGATGGAGCTCTTACTCTGAAAGCCCTCTGTCACTGTTAAATATACCGTTTGCCGAAGGAAGACATGTTTTTTTGTTTCCTTCGTGCTTATATACACAAATTTATTTAAAAATGAGTATCTGTAATTAAATATCATATTTTCAACATTTTCGACCAGGTGGTGAATTGGGGTAACGTGAGATTTATGAATCTAAAGATTTTGTTTTGACTCTGCTTAGACCTAAGTCATATTTTCATTAATACCATTTGAGCACACTAGGTTTTTATAAGCTCACACAGTTCAAATAAAGAAATTTTGTCACCTGTATAGAAACTGTGAAAATTAGCACTATATTAAAAATGTGAAACTAACATTAAATCCTTACGGAGATACATAATATAGGAGTAGATAATAGCTCCTTCTCTTGGAATATTCTAAGAAAACTGTTGTGAAATACAGATTAAAGCTTGTGCGCCTCTTTTTCGGAGATACTGAACTGAAAATATATAACCTACTTTACTTACATTATAATCCATATATTATATAAAAGGGAACAGTGTAGAACAATGCTTGGGCCTCGAAAATTAATGAAAAATAATGTTTCATTCTAAATAACACCATAAAAACTACTTAAATTCACATCTAAAATGATTCCACAAAAAGAATAGTTAATTGAATACATCTCTCCGTAGCTCTCTGACTCTGTCTCATAAAAATAGCTACTCTTCTTTGAAGCATTTGGTAACTCTGTTGACTCAATTTTAATATTTATTGTGTTTGTAGAACATTTTTTTATTCTTCGTTTCTTGTCAAATTGTGAAAGGCCTTTGACACAGAATGCGTACTGAGGCTTCCTAAATAGTGTAAAATACGATCTAAAGTGCAATAATCTGAAATTTAAATATAACAGATACTAAATAAATTAAAGAATTGTAGTTCTTCCCACAACAAAAAAAAATCGTACACAAAACTTAACCGAAGAGCATAAAGCCATAAATATGAGAAATAACCACCCCTAAATAGTAGCTCGTTATAGTGAAATTATGAGTATTTGTTAAGTCAAACGTTCACCTCTATGATGTATATAAGTTTTACTAATTAAAGTAAGAACTAATAACATTGCGGCAAGTTTAACTTTTACAATAGACACTACGTACTTTTTGTAATCATTTAAAATTCCGACAGTTACCCTTTGATCTGAAATAAAACATTCGTATTCCCTCATTGCAAATTCATGTCTCATCATAGTCCATTATAAATTCTCTTTACGAATCAGGATTAATCAAACCCTCTTCTAGATATTTCACTATGTCGATCGCTTAGGAAAGACCTATCAACTTCAATTGGAAACGATATATATATATATATATATATATATATATATATATATATATATATATATATAAAGTATAGCAAATGGGATAAATCAGCTGACTTGCCATTTTTTTAGGCCTGAGAGAGCGGTCATGGCGGTTTAATTGGATTTAGGTGGCGCAGGGGAAAGCTTATTATAAATCACCTAAAGCGAAAAACCAAAATTATTTAGCGGTTTGCTGAATCGGAAAACCTAATTCACCAGCTGGTCACCAGTTATTATTTTCCACTGTTCTTCTCCGGCACTTTCCTTTAATGCCCCTAACCACCATGTTTTTATTTTAAGACTGTGGTTTGCTATATTTCGTTACGGCAAGTTAAATATCATTTAAAATTATTATGATATTCATTTCCCAATTATCACAGCTATTATCAATAAACGCTAATAAGTTCCAAACAAACTGACTCATTCGAAATTCTTGTGATTACATCATTTTTAAAAAGTTAATTTTAACAATGTATAGTCATCAAATTTGAGGAAAGAGTGGTATTATTAGTGCTATAGTGGAAGACAAATAAATTCTTCAATCAAACTCTTAACCTTTTAGCTTTCCATAAAAATGGTTAAAAAACATAGCATTATTAGTTGGTTGATAGCTTTATAAACCAATTTTCAGTTTTATTCCATTTATTATTATTTTTAATTTTCATGATGTTTTGGCTCTTAAGCAACTATCTTAACATTATTTAAAAAAAAAAGTTATTTGGTTTTTGTCATTTTGAGAATTGTTCATTATGAAATTTGTTCACAAAACTACAATTACAAAATAAAAATAGAATATATTCTAGAAGTGATAACCTCTATTTTGCCATGAAAATAAAAATAAAAAATTCAAATTAAAGAACCAATATATATGTTCTTATTTATTTGGACTAAATATGATGATATATGAAAAGATTAACAAAAAATTTTGTAAAGAAAAATCCTCATTTAGAAATAACCCCCCCCCCAAAAAAAAAAAAAACCTGTAACGTTATTACACAATAACATTATGATTATGGCTAAAGAGCTGTCCTGTAAAGAGATAATAATAAACGGAATGAGACACAGAATAAGTTTACAAGATAATCGCTCATATTAACAAAAAGAAATCGGTTAATATACCCTGAAGACAGGAGCAAAGAACATGTGCTGTTAATAACAAAGAACTCTATTTTAAGGATTATTAGAACCAGGGAAAATATTTCCTTTGAGAATTTGGTAGACATGTAAATGGACGTCATAAATACCCTTAAGCTGGGTATAGCAAAGAGACTGATAAAGTCTATCGCACAGTTGCTGCGTAAACATAGCAGATTACCCACCTACTGTTAATTCACGCTGATGACTTTATCCGAGAAAGCCAAATTTCAGCCAATGCTAACTTTTTTTTTAGTTTAACAGTAACCGCTTTATTATAAAGTTTGGTGCTGATCCAAGAAATATTACTAGCACTAGATCTCCTGGGTAGAATCCAAAGAGTTTTGAAGAAACACAATCGAACATAATACAACATGAATACAAGATCTATTCCTGATTTTCTTAAAGAAAACTATGTATCAGGAATTATTTGATACCAGCGATTGGGCCTTTACATACATGGCAGGCTCAAACGCTTTGACTTCGGTAGCCAGAGTGGTTAAATTATATTTTTTTATTTTTCCCTGAAAATGAGGAAACAAGATTTTAACTTTGTATTACTTTATTCATTGTTTTAATTCTAACACTCACTAGGAAAGTTATTTTGATTTTGTTATTGTTCAAGATGAAGAGTCATAGAGCAATAAATTTGCGGAAAACAAAAAGACAGCACTTGGTTTATTTTCCTTTGATAATTTCGTTTTTGATGCATTCTGTATTTCAATTTTCTGACCTCTCAAACTGTCATCATTGGAATAAATGTTTACTTTTTGTTTAGAAATTAATATATTTTTTTACCAAATCTACCATAGGTTATAGCTGAAATGGAGGGGTTGAACGGACTGAAATGAAATTAAATGGTTAGTTCCATTAAATGTTATCATAACATAATAGGATAAGTCAAAGAGTTAAACAATTTTCGAATATTACATAAATTAAATTGTTTACAAATATCAAGACTTGATAACAGCATCCCTTATCGAACATATGACCATGTCCAATGTATTATCAAGGCCTATTTAGTGGTTTAGTTTAGCTCGGGGCTGATGCACTCCTATACTATATTTAATGGTGTGTAAAAGTTTCGCTTTAGAAATAATAATAGTGTCTGTTGCTTAATTCATTGATAATCCATATAGCCATTATTTGTAAAATAGGCTAGACAAAATCATGTGTTATAAAAGAATTATGACAGATCACTTGTAAAAGTTGATCAATCAATTAATCAATGATTTCATTAAATAAAACTTATTATAATTATTATTATTAATTAACATCCACTTTTTGCAACTAAAGCTAATCGGGACGAGTTATCTACAGGTCACCACCATTTTCTAACCAGGGTGGGACTTAGGATGTTATTTAATGAATTTCGTCACTAAATAATTTCCTTTGCCTATGCAAGAATAGAACTCGGCACTCTGGGTTTACCATGTGAAACTAAGACCAACGCTTTAACTCACATGGATAACCTGAGCCCCACCATTAAATTCAATTATTTATTAACGTAAACTTTTTGCAACTAAGGCTAACTCGGAAAGGTTATCTACAGGTTACCACCCTTTTCTAGCCAGGGTGAGACTAAGGATTTTATATAATGCACTCCGTCACTAAATATAAACACACCTTTATGTTACTCGACAAAAATGGAATGGTGATTCATATTAATGACGTCCGTGATTGGGTACAGTTCATTCATGATGATTCGTGATTGGGGGTAGTTTCATGCAATTATACCTACTTACTGGCTTTATAAATACTGTTGAAAACTATAAATGGGATCCTAAAGGATAGGCGAAAGAAAGTAAAAAAGTAACATCATTTTCTTTACTTGTAAAGTGTAATATCTAAATGGTATTGGAAACCCTTCCTGAATTATTCCACCCTACAAGATAAACTCCCCCCAAATATAACATTACCAGTAAGCTGAACACATAAGGATCCCGTATGACAAATAAGAAGAAATCAAATATAAAATTGTAATGCTTCGTTTGATTGAAGTGCCTTTGAAACAAGATATACCTCCAGAAAGAAAGTGTATCAAATCAAAGATATAAATCATATTTACTTTATAACATTGGATATTGGAAGGTATATTCCTGTGCCACATTAAAATAGTTTGTCTTTCCCCACACCTAGTCCATGTATCCATAGTTATTAAAGATGAAAATTTAATTCAAATATTCGTTCTGAAAATATATCGTTGAATATTAGAGTAATTTAATTATTCGTTGAAGATACTGCTGCAATGGCAATTCAATATATATATATATATATATATATATATATATATATATATATATATATATATATATATACATACATATTATATAGTATTCTCAGTAGATGACCTGCTTCTTAAATTGATTGAACAGACTGGTTTTATAAAAAAAAATCTTTCTTCTTTAAAACACCTTATTTGTTTTTGTCCCCTACGCTTTTCGAGCCGATTTAAGAAAAAATGTATAAAATTATATGTATATATATTCACATATATACATTCACACTAAAATATTGATCTGTTTTTAAAACATCACCAATGTTTTTAAACTAAAAATATTTTTTTCTTTAAATGAATTGAAAATGAAATATGCAGAATTAATAGCAATAGTCCATAAAGTAACCTCCTCAGTACAAAAATTACAAACATTGGATAGTCAACTCTTCTTAATCATTGACCTGTTGATAAATGGGGGAAAAATAGCTTGTAAGTGGTTTAGCATGTAGATGTTAGCCCTAAACATTAGGAAAGATAATAATAATAAGATATTCTTTGTACAATATGTTCGAAATTAACAAAACATTTTTACTTTTAATTTTAGAGAAAAGGAAGTCGCTTGATAAGGAGCTGCTTATGCTGATAACGCATTGGGATTATAAATAAATAAGATTTTTTAAAGAAGAAAGGATGTTCTTCTTTTTTTTCACCCAATATGGCTAGACGTTCAATATATATATATATATATATATATATATATATATATATATATATATATATATATATATATATATATAATTGTGGGACTCACATAGATCAGTTATTTATTTATTAATTTTAGATGCTGCTGAAATGGAGATTCAATATATATATATGCTGGGTGTAATTTTTTAATTAACGCGGATTATGCTTGGGTAAATTGTTAAGTAAAGCAGGTAATTTTAAATAATGTTTTGCCTTGCCTTCTCATTTCTTAAGGCTGTCCTACACAGCCATTAAAAATTTGTTAACACGTTGATGTTGGCTGTCCAATGGTTTTGGGCAGTGGCGCCTCCATCACAGTTGACGACTCATTGTTTCAACCGTTAGCATTGTTTCAATTCATTCTTGAGTGCTGTCTGTCTTCATGCCAACTTGAATGGTTTTACCTAATTAGGCATACCCGCCGAGGTGTTAACATTTTAAGGCATTAATGGTTTAGAGCACCAGTAATTCCTGAATAATATGGACATCTAGCATGCACTCACTCTAAGCGGTAGCGATCAATGTTTTATCACTCTAGCCCAAAAATAACTTAAATGTAGCCTGCAACGTCACTCCTTCAATCAATTATTAATTGCTTATCTCAATTTTTTAAATACCTAACCTCGCATTTACAATTTAAGTGTTTTAGAGTTACAATTGATATATTATGAAAAAGATAAAACATTAGAAAAATTAAACTTGAACAAACACCAATCAAATTTTTATAACGGAGAAGCAGGTAGGGGAATGGTCTGTGCGCCATATTTCAACCTGGAGGAAACTAATTCCTCTCTCCGATTTGCTCTTACAGCTTTTTCACATTTCAGGACAATTTTTCCACTTCAAGAAGCAACCTGTTTTCTTCAGAGATCCAATATTTTTCCACATCATTATTACTGACCATACCCACGTCTTGTATAACCACTTATTCAATATTTGTTGTACTTTCCTATTTGTTGAAATGGGTTGCATCATACCCACAATGAGGAAGCGCTTAAAAAAAGTTAAATATCTGTGAAATAAATTATTTTTATAATTTCCATTCTCCGGAAATCCGTAAATGAGAAGTTTATTTTCACTAGGTACTGATTCGCTTGCAATATATCTTGATCGAACTTTCTTCTGTGCCTTAATGCACTGTTAGCATATGATTAAAACAAGTAGTGGAGGAAATAGAACCTAGGATATTTAAAACAATAGAAACACGTTGGTCTTAATCTCATATAACATATAGTAATTAGCCAAGAGTGGCGGGTTCGATTCCCGCCCTGGGCATTAGAAATGTATTTAGTGAGGACTTTTTATATAATTTCCTTAGTCCCACCCTGGCTAGAACAGGGTGGTAACCTGTAGACAACCCGTCCCTATTAGCCAAAGTAGCATAAAGTGGACGTAAATAAATAAAATACAATAATAGGAACAAAATAAATGAATGACAATATATGAATCAAAAATTAAATAATAAGATAACTTAAAAAGTCCGTCACGCAGGGGCTGCGTAAACTAAGCAGATTTCCCATGTGAAGTTTTACAATAGAGAAATCTGCATACTGGTAACACAATACCACCGTGATTAAATACAAACGGTAATGAGAAATCTTTCAGTTAATTAAAATAAATTCCCAACTGAAACGGCTTCTGAATTGTAAGAATAATTTATATAGGTGGAATCTTCTTCTAACCTTACCTGTAAGGTTAGGAGAAGCTTCCACCTGAGCCGAGTACTGGCGGAAATGGCCGACCTAATCCGAACTACACCCGACCACAGACTTCATAAAAATGCAAATATCTCGGTTAATATTCAAGATAGAGAATAAATGTATATAACAATATTTATAGTAAATTTAATTTGCAATAAGATTAATTATGTACAAATTTTCGATCCGACGTATAGTAACGGATATATTTCGAATTTTCGAAAATCCTCCCCTCTAAACCCCCCCTCCCACTGGTCAGATTTCAGCTGTTAACGAACTTGATCTTTCCTTTTGTCGATTAATTCACAACAAACACAAGCTATTATTTTAACAAAAAGAAGACCGAAAATTCCAGAGCAATCCAACTTTGACAATAATCCTATATCATGGTCGAAATATACTAAATATTTAGGGGTGACGTTAGACAAAGGACTAACATTCACAGAACACATAAATAAAACGTGTGATAAAGCTAACAAAGTTATTTGCCAGATTTACCCATACTTTAATCGTAAATCGAAACTGAGCCCTGTGAATAAACTAATGTTATACAAAGCCTGCATCAGATCAGTATTAACATATGCTTGCCACATATATATCAAACACCAATTTAAGAAAACTACAAATATTTCAAAACAAATGCCTGAGAATTGTGTATAATCTTCCCTATCATACAAGAATAAGAAAATTACATCAAATTTCAAACTTACCAATGGTAAAGACATATATCCGTAATCTAACCACTAAATTTTTCAAATCTTGCAAACACAAAACAACCCACTCATCAATGAAATAGGTAATTATAACAAAGAAAGCACTGCTAGGTACGTACACAAACGAACGAAGCACATCTTACTCTAACACAAGAAACTGACTGAATCAATACCCAACAGGCTAGGCTAAAGACATGTAACACCTTTATCTTAATCCCTATTTTACCTTTTATCATATTAAATAATCATAAGAAAGTCTGTACTTGTTGATATGATTAGGTCTCTTAAATTTGTAAATATTTAAAATAACTCTTATCACTAAGTTGCAATATGACTGCCTACTATTAGTCAATTGCATTTCAACAATCCTCTACTTAAATAGAAATTTTTATTTTATGTTTCCTTTTGTAAATTGCAGTGGTCACAAGGAACACTATGAATTATCTTGTAAAAATTCTTGTTATTCAATAAAGGATTATTATAAATAAAAAAAAAAAGAAAAGAAAATGTTAACGTTTAATACGCAACTTTATTTATGAATATCCATTATATTTGGAGAATGGATACTAACTTTCAAATATTCAAGGATAGATCTCTTCTTTTGACTTACAATGTAGGGTGCATTACGAAGACCCTAAAATTAGTAGATTACGGCAATGTTTTGAATATTAAAATCTTTTATTTTTAATTAATGTGTTATAAAGTTTGGCCAATGTATTTTGAATTACATGTTAAATGTTTTTTGTTTGTTTTAATGATTGTTTAATGTCTATTGGGCATTCTCACTAATTAACGAATATTTACCTTATACTAAGTAGTTAGTGTGGGCCTATGTTTGTGTGTTGTATATCTTTTAATATAAGATTTGACATGTTATCAATATGTTAATATTAAATTTAATATATTGCAAATATTTTGTAAAGGCTGACTACGCCGTTGAACTATTTTTGTGCGTGGCATAAAATCAGTAGGGTATCTCTTGTATCAGCAGCCAATGTCGCATGTTGTTGATATTCACCAACATAATGTCAACAATGCTGATAAGCTATATTAGCTGCTATCAGTCTCCTATATTCCAGATTAAAATTAACTTCCTGAGTAATTCGCAATCAGAGTACATATTGAAAAATAAACTAATTACATAGTGGACACAACGCTTAATTACGTCCAATATAACCTGCACCTATTGGAATATGTGAAAATTTTAATTATGAGCTCAAAGAACTCACTGTCAACAACAATAAGTTTGATGTTAACATTACAATGAATATCCCTATAATATATATATATATATATATATATATATATATATATATATATATATATACATATATATATATATATATATATACTAGCTCAGATACCCGGCTTCGCCAGGGAATTCATTTGAGGCTGAATCGTGATGGTATTTTTTAGCAGGCTTTACATTGCACAATATTTTGACATTTACCCGTTCCAGTGTTTAGGATTGATACCCGTCATTGCCGTGGATTTGCTAATAATAGAATTATTTGTTCCATAAGGCTTCACAGTCTTCGATATTTTTATATTTCCCGTCTCTTATACATGTAAATATGGTGAATTTTTATTTCAGGCTTCCCTTATAACCCCCCTCCCTTTCGAACCTAAAAATTTTAATATAACTTATAATCATGGAAGAATTAATGCTAATTGACATACCGAGTTTTGTTAAGTTCGGTTCAGCCGTTAGTGCCCGCTAAAGTTTTAACGTATAACTCATTTATACTAAGGTGTACGACAAAAGTGTATATAACAAAAGTAGCTCCAAATAACAAAATAAACAACTTTTGTTATGTTTATATTTGCGGAAAAAGCAATAGGAAACGAAATATCACTATTTTTAATTTCAGGCTTCCCTTATAACCCCCACTCCTGCCCGTCCATAGAAATGTTGGTATGGCTTATTATAATGAAGGCCTCACTGCTAATACACATACCGAGTTTTATTTATTTCGGTTGACGCTAAAAGTTTTAGCGTAACACGCATTTAAACTTCGGTATACGACAAAAGTGTATATAACAAAAGTTACTCTAAATAACAAAATAAACAACTTTTGTGATGTGCATATTTGCCGAAAAACCAATAGAAAACGAAATATCGCTATTTTTAATTTCAGGCTTCCCTTATAACCCCCACTCCTGTTCGTCTCAGAGAAAATTAATATAGCCTAAAGTCTAAGTTGGGTTAGTAGTAATATACATACCACGTTTCATAAAATTCGGTTCAGCCGTTTATGCGTGAAAAGGTAACAAACAAACAAACAAACAAACATACACGAAAGAAACAAAATGCAGATATGGTGTCTATGATGTGAAACGAAAAGTTATCGTGAAATTTCGCAAAAAAAATCAATGTACAGACAGAGGTTACAATTATATATATATATATATATATATATATATATATATATATATATATATATATATATATATATCTTCTTCATAATAGAATACCCGATTTTTAAATTGTTTGAAAGGTTTGCCATAATGGGTTAAAAAAAAAACTTCCTTTCTTCTTTAAAACCTCTTATTCATTTATACCCCCAACGCGTTTTGAGCATTTTATCCACATTTTTTAAGGAACAAAAATCCTTCAGTAGAATGAATTATTAATATATTCCGTGTGCATATATATGAATGCAAGTGTACATATGGACACACACACACACACACAGACACACACATATTTAGTTACATTGGTTTAAAACACCACAAATTCTATGACAGGTTAAGAAAAATTGATAGTGCATGTATTTTAGGTTATTTATGACTAAATGGTGTTATATCCAAATGTTTTTCAACATACAACAGTTATATGTGCACGTAGTTTGTGTAATGCCGAGACAAGATTCCACCAAAGTTTTTTATAATTTTAGAAATTCTAATATAGCAGCGGGAACTATATTTATAAAACATAGAGAGAAGGTAGGGTTCGAAATAAGGGTGTTTCAATTTTCTTACGTAACGAGATACGTAACACTTGGAACATTGTTATTTCTGGCGCGTAATTAAACAAAGAAAAAAAAAGACCCTTTTTTATTTTTTTTAAGAAAATGGAAATTAATTGGCACGATTGAATTGGAGATTTTTAATTAGGGAAGCAACAAGAATACAACCTTTCACACTGAAAGAGTAATTGCCCGGCGAAAATATCCTTTACATATTTTCTTCGATTAAATTATATTTCTAAGGCTTCTTTTCATCAAAGATTGAAGAAGATGTTGCAACATAGAGAAAAGTAATATTTTTTAGAGAAATATTATCTTAATATATATATATATATATATATATATATATATATATATATATATATATATATCACTTAAATAAATAAGAATAGGAACCATCTCTTATAATGGACCATTCAGATCCGAAACTAAGAAACATTATTTTTTTTACAACTTATTGTGCAATTGAACTTGAATTTTGGGAAGTCGATAAGTGATGTGGTTGTTATTAGCAGATTTCCCTTAAGGGAAATCAGCTATTGAGGTTGTACTCATGACTGAATTTTCCTCAAATGTCCATCGATCCTACCTTGTAGAAGACGAAAATGAGGTCCGTTCAAAACTGTATATATATATATATATATATATATATATATATATATATATTTGTCTGTTACCGCTCTAGCGGTCGCAATTTTTTTTTTATCGTTACCAAACTAGATATTTAGTCGTTTTATGTAAAAAGAAAGATCAAGTTCGTTAACGGCTGAAATCGGACCAGAGGGAGAGGGGGTTTAGAGGGGAGGATTTTCGAAAATTCAAAATATCTCCGTTACTATACGTCGCATCGAAAAATTATACAGAATCAATCTTATTGCAAATTAAAGTTACTATAAATATTGTTATATACATTTATTCCCTATCTTGAATATTAACCGAGATATTTGCATTTTTATTAAATTTGGGCCGATAACGGATTTTTGAATTTCCCGCCAAAAGCAAGTTCGGCCCTTTGCCGTAACTGTTCGGCTCTCGTATGGAGATTTCTCTATTGTATAACTTCACGTGGGAAATCTGCTTAGTTTACGCAGCCCCTGCGTTGCGGACTTTTTTTTTATAGGTAATGTGAAGAGTTTTAGCATCCATTCATTCTCCACAATGGGCCATATCGTATCGCTAGTGTGTATGTATGCCACTATCTTTTATACACACAAATAAAAAAATTAAGAAATATGACGTTTTTTTAAATTTTTTATGAATTTTAACTTCAGTTTATCCTCTAGTCCAGGGATGAGCAACACGCGGCCCGCGGGCTGCTTGCGGCCCTTTCAACTTGTTTATGCGGCCCGCCAAGCATTTCTAAAATTGAATTTATTTTATCAATTTTCTCCCATCAATATATTGTAAAAAATTAATTATAATTTCATGGTAGTACATACTAAACCGAAACAATTTTTTGTGACGAGTTACTCAATTGACTTAAACTTAATAAGTCGCGAAATACAGTTATTCTTGGATATGAAGGGAAAAGCCTTTCCTCATTTTGGTAACAAAGAATGGATGTGCGATTTTGGGTTTCTTATCGACTTGACTCAGCATCTCAATGATCTTAATGTGGAACTTCAAGGTAAAGGACAGTTTATTTTTGCATGATAAAATTCAGGGCTTTCTGCGCAAATTAAAATTGTGGAAACAGCATTTTTTGCAGAATAATGTATCCCACTTTTCACATTTAGAAAAATAAAACGTTACTACTTCTTAAAAATACGCACAATATATAGACATTTTATATAGACAGCGGTTTCCATGAAAATGTTTTCCTAGCCATTTAATATCGACGTGGATACAGTAAACGAAGACTTTCAAATGTAAGTGCTTGGACATGTAGAATAATACCGATTTAAAAAATGTATTTTTCTCAGTAAACATGAAACATTTTTAATAAATCGTATGTGAGCCCAGGCAAATTTTCGCTTTTGACGAAAAATGCAAAGCAAATGATATTTCTGTTCTAAAGTACGTGTGTTATTCGTAATTATTTTCGACCATGAAATTAATCAGTAATGACCACCTATCAAGACTGATTGATGCACGATTAGAAAGCTGCATACGTGTAGCTACTTCATCAATTTCGGATGATATTTATTAGATTGTACCGAAAAAACAGTCCAAACGTCTGAGTAAAAATTTCAAGTAAATTCGTTTTTCTGTTATTTTATTGTTTTTTTTCTTGTATTGAAATTGTGTATATGAAATCTTAACTTTTTTATTAATTTCTATATTTTTCTATTCTTATGTTTATTATAAATAAAGTTTTGTTAATTATTAATAAGTGTTACATTTTGTGTGGCCCGCCAAAATATTTTCATATTTAAATTGGCCCGTTGATTAAAAAGGTTGCTAGTCTTTTAGTTTAGCCAGGGTGGGACAAAGGATTATATTTAATATAATAAAAATAAATCTCTATTACCCAGGTGGAATTGATCTTACTACTTACTATACGTTTACAAAGTGAGAATAAGTGAAACGCATTAACTCACGTGGCTAACCTGAGCCACGAAAACAAGCTACTGTTAGATATTATCTTGATGTTAGATTAATTTATTGTTGTCATTTTTTGTCTCAAAATTTTAAATGTTAATATAACCAGCGTTTCATCTTGAATGTCATGGATTCATCACACTAACTTTTTTTGCCTTGTTCTTTTTCTTTACAGCACAGACAAATTTCTTGAGACCTATTATGTTCTGACTTAACCCTTGCCTGATATTATTTAGTTTTCACTTTGCTCAAAGTATTAATACCGATAAATCTTTATCAATATCGTAATTCATAGCTGGTGATATCACTACCAGGATCGGTCCTAACAGTCAATAGTGAATCAGGATCAAATACAAAGGGTCAACCACAAGCTCAGCTGGAGTATGCGCAAATAAATAAACAGATATTAGGAATAAATCTGCCATTTTATTATAAACACACACAAAAAAAAAAGCATATTAAGGCAGACTACGTCTCCAAGTATAAACACTCTAAATGATTGCACGAATCCTGCATATATGACTTCTATAATTAAAGTTGTATAAGTTTTATGAACTTAATATTAGCGTACAAAAGTCACACTAAACTTAGTCTATTGCTGAGATATGATCTAAGCGAACAGGAGTTCTCTACTTAGTAAATGAACTTCCCTAAAGGAAATTGAGTTCAGCAGGTACTTCGGGGAAATCTTCCTAGGCCATACTTGTTACAAATAGTCTTGTAATATTATAGTTTTGAAGTTTGATACAAAATTAAAATATTTTATATATGAGAGCTAAATCTTACTTTTCTTGATAGGAACTAAAGACAACCGACAAAAATATAAATATGGATGAAACGAATATGTTGCTCAACGAAACAAAGAAAATAATCTGGTATTTCGCCATGCATTACTAAATACTAATACTTTGCACTAAGCTTTATGTTGCATATATTGTGAAATATATTATCCATATATCACCTTAAAAGCTACCTTTAAATAATGAGATACATAAGAAATGACAAATAATGCCTTTGACATACTAATCTATATATATATAAAATTGTAACCTCTGTCTGTACATTGATTTTTTTCGCGAAATTTCACGATAACTTTTCGTTTCACATGTCATAGACACCATAACTGCATTTTGTTTCTTTGGTGTCTGTTTGTTTGTTTGTTTGTTTATTTGTTTGTTTGTTTGTTTGTTACCTTTTCACGCATAAACGGCTGAACCGAATTTTATGAAACTTGGTATGTATATTACTACTAGCCCAACTTAGACTTTAGGCTATATTAATATTCTCTAAGACAAACAGGAGTGGGGGTTATAAGGGAGGCCTGAAATTAAAAATAGCGATATTTCGTTTCCTATTGCTTTTTCAGCAAATATGCACATAACAAAAGTTGTTTATTTTGTAATTTAGAGTAACTTTTCTTATATGCACTTTTGCAGTATACGGAAGTATAAATGCGTTATACGCTAAAAACTATAGCGGGAGTCCACAATTTTAATTGGCACAAAAGACTCAGCCGAACTAAACCAAACTCGGTATGTGAATTAGTACTTACGCCTTTCTTCTAATAAGCCATACTAACATTTCTAGGGACGGGCAGGAGTGGGGGTTATAAGGGAGGCCTGAAATTAAAAATAGCGATATTTCGTTTCCTATTGCATTTTCAGCAAATATGCACATAACAAAAATTGTTTTTTTTATAATTTAGAGTAACTTTTGTTATATGCACTTTTGCCGTATACGGAAGTATTAAGGCGTTATACGCTAAAAATTATAGCGGGAGTCAACAATTTTATTTGGCACAAAAGACTCAACCGAAATAAATAAAACACTCAGTAGTGTGAATTAGCACTAACGCCTTCCTTATAATAAGCCATATTATTTCTAGCGACGGGCAGGAGTGGGGACTATAAGGGTGGCCTGCAATTAAAAATAGTGATTTCCTATTGGGGTTTCGGCAAATGTGCACATAACAAAAGTTGTATATTTTGTTATTTAGAGAAATTTGCTCAACACTTCATTTCAATATGAACTACCAGGTACCTCACCAGAAAAAAAATAATTCAAAGTATGTCAATATGTTCTCCTTAATAATTCAAATCTATTCATAATGCACAGGAAACGGGAAATATGACAATATGTAGGACAGTGAAGTCTTGCATAAAAAATTAATTTTATTATTAACAAATCCACAGAAATGACGGGTGTTAACCCTAAACACTGGAACGGGTAAATGCCAAAATATTGTGCAAAGTAAAGCCTTGCCAAAAATATACCATCACCATTCAGCCTCAAATGAATTCCCGAGCGAAGCCGGGTATCTGAGCTAGTGTAGTATATGTTTGACAATTCAAAATATTTCTGTTATTATACGTCGAGTCAAGAAATTGTATTGAACCAATCATACATATATATACATATAAAATTGTAACCTCTGTCTGTACATTGATTTTTTTCGCGAATTTTCACGATAACTTTTCGTTTCACATTTCATAGACACCATAACATCATTTTGTTTCTTTCGTGTTTGTTTGTTTGTTTGTTACCTTTTCACGCATAAACGGCTGAACCGAATTTTATGAAACTTGGTATGTATATTACTACTAACTCAACTTAGACTTTAGGCTATATTAATATCCTCTGAGCCGAACAGGAGTGGGGGTTATAAGGGAGACCTGAAATTAAAAATAGCGATATTTCGTTTCCTATTGGTTTTTCGGCAAGTATGAACATAACAAAAGTTGTTTATTTTGTTATTTGGAGTAACTTTTTTTTAAATACACTTTTTTCGTACACCGAATTATAAACGAGATATACGCTAAAACCTAGAGCGGAAGTGAACAGTTTATTAGGCACAAAAGAGTCAACCGAACTAAATAAAACTCGGTTTATGTATTAGCACTAACGCCTTCATTATTATAAGTCATGCCAACATTTCTAGGGGGTTGCAAGGGAGGCCTAAATTTAAAAATAGTGATATTTCGTTCCCTATTGGGGGTTCGGCAAATATGCACATAACAAAAGTTGTTTATTTTTTTCTTTAGAGAAACTTTTGTTATATACAATATCGTCGTATACCGAAGTATAAAGGCGTAAAAATTATAGCGGGAGTCAACAATTTTATTTGGCACAAAAACTCAACCGAACTAAATAAAACACTCGGTATGTGAGTTAGCACTAACGCCTTCCTTATAATAAGCCATACTAACATTTCTAGGGACGGGCAGGAGTGGGGGTTATAAGGGATTCCTGAAATTAAAAATTGTGATATTTCGTTTCCTATTGGGGTTTCGGAAAATATACACATACCAAAAGTTGTTTATTTTGTTATTTAGAGAAAGTTGCTCAAAAATTCTTTTCAATATGAACTATCAGGTACCTCACCAGGAAAAATTTATTGAAATGTATGTTAATATTTTGTCCTTAATAATTCTAATATATGCATAATGCACAGGAAACGGGAAATATGACAATATGGAGGACAGTGAAGTCTTACATAAAAAATTAATTTTATTATTAACAAATCTACAGAAACGACGTGTATTAACCCTAAACTCTGTGACGGGTAAATGTCAAAATATTGTGCAAAGGAAAGCCTTGCCAAAAAAATACCATCACCATTCAGCCTCAAATGAATGCCCGAGCGAAGCCGGGTATCTGAGCTAGTATATATATATATATATATATATATTCTCTATCTTGAATAGTTTTCAGCCTTCAACAAACCCCACTCCTACTCACGCTATATTAATAATAAGCTCTTATACCATGAACCAGTTCATTCCAAGGTTAAATACCAAATATTGGTTTCCTTGAACTTTTACTTTGTAGGATACATGCAAATACGTTATGTGATAACGTTATCAATTAAAATTTCTCGTTCTTAACGTTTTGATTTATACTGTACTCGATATTTAACCGTTTCAGTCAACATTATACACCATAATTGTTATTGGCGAAAATCGGACCTGGAATAATGAGTGTCGAAAATTCAAAATACCTCCGTTAATATGAGTCAGATCGTAACACAATGTAGAACTATTCTTGTTAAACTATTGAAGTCCTACAATTTTTGCTCGTACAATTGTTCGTAACTCAAATACTAAGCGAGTTATTCGTTCTTTCTTGTTAGCAGATTTCCCTCAAGGGAAATCAGCTATTGAGGTCGTACTCATGACGCGATTTTCAAAATATTTCTTCAAATGTCCATCGATCCTGCCCAGGAGATGACGAAAATGAGGTCCGTTCAAAATTTTTTATATATATATATATTTGTCTGTTAACGCTCTAGCGGTCGCAATTTTTGTTTGATCGTTGCGAAACTCGATATTTAACCGTTTTATGTAAAAGGACAGATCAAGTTCGTTAATGCTGAAATCAGACTAGAGGGAGGGGGGGGGGGTTAGAGGGGGGATTTTCGAAAATTCGAAATATCCCAGTTATTATGCATCTGATCGAAAAATTGTATAGAACCAACCTTATTGAAAATTACATTTATTATAAATACTGTTAAAAACATTTATTCTCTATCTTAAATATTAACCGAGATATTTGCATTTTTAAGAAATCTGTGGTCGGGTATAGTTCGGATTAAGTCGGCCGTTTCCGTCATTGCTCGTCTCAGGTGGAAGCTTCTTCTAATTTTACCTGTCGTTTCTAACCTTACCTTACCTTCTTTACTTGGTGAGATTTTTGCAAATACGTTCTATTCATCCGCCCCCCCCCCCTCTTCTTCAGTTCTTGGACTACTAAAATTTGAGTTATTAAAATATAAATTATTCTTACAATTCAGAAGCCGTTTCAGTTGGGAATTTATTTTAATTAACTGAAAGATTTCTCATTACCGTTTCCATTTAATCACGGTGGTATTGTATTACCAGTATGGAGATTTCTCTATTGTAAAACTTCACATGGGAAATCTGCTTAGTTTACGCAGCCCCTGCGTGACGGACTTTTTTTTCCGTAGGAATAGAGAATATGTGGACATCACGTATGTTAAAGTAGCACGAAAGGGACAAACGAAAGAAAACTCGGCATTTTGAGTTAGCATTTTCCTCACAACACCTAAACTTTCAGCATGGTGATCTATTTAAGCTATCTCCTTCTCCTAACGATTCAGATTGCTTTTATGTCATCAGTATATGAACAATACTCTTCCATTTTAATACTGGGACAACAGGTTTATATTTGTCATATTATGATGGAAAAGCACTAATAAAGTTATAATCACTTCTGCCACGCTCATTCTGACTTCTCATTGGTTCATGCTTAACCTTTGATTGTAGTAATGTAGTGATATTCTCCGAAATGTGAATTTATTTAATTCTCATAAATAAATAATATTAAAGGATGAACCTCTGAAGGGGGGGGGGGTGAAAGCGCTGGGGAGAGGCTCCTAGTTATTTCTGATATTTATTAACACTGTTCCTTTAATGTATTCTTCTTTACTGAATGTACTATATGCAATTACTATATACAACTAGCTCAGATACCCGGCTTCGCTTGGGAATTCATTTGAGGCTGAATGGTGATGGTATTTTTTTGGCAAGGCTTTACTTTGCACAATATTTTAACATTTAACCGTCCCAGTGTTTAGAGTTAATACCCGTCGTTGCTGTGGATTTGTTAATAATAAAATTTGTAAATTCAGGCCTCCCTTACAACCCCCACTCCTGCCCGTTCCTAGAAATGTTAGTATGGCTTACAGGAAGGTGTTAGTGCTAATGCACATACCGAGTGTTTTATTTAGTTCGGTTCGGAGTCTTTTGTGCCAAATAAAATTGTTGGCTCCCGCAATAATTTTTAGCGTATAACGTCTTTATATTTCGGTATACGACGATATTGTATATAACAAAAGTTTCTCTAAATAACAAAGTAAACAACTTTTGTTATGTACTTATTTGCCGAAACCCTATTAGGAAACGAAATATCGCTATTTTTAATTTCTGGCATCTCTTATAACCCCCACTCCTGCCCGTCCCTAGAAATGTTGGTATGGCTTGTTATAATGAAAACGTTAGTGCTAATACACATACCGAGTTTTATTTATATCAGTTGGGTCTTTTGTGCCAAATAAAATTGTTCACTTCCGCTACAGGTTTTAGCGTATATCTCGTTTATAATTCGGTATACGAAAAAAGTGTATATAACAAAAGTTACTTTAAATAACAAAATAAACAACTTTTGTTATGTACATATTTGCGAAAAAACCAATAGAAAACGAAATATCGCTATTTTTAATTTCAGGCCTCCCTTATAACCCCCACTCCTGTTCGTCTCAGAGAAAATTAATATAGCCTATCTCTCAAGTAGGACCAGACTGCTCACGGTGTGCCAATTTAATTTAAAATCGGTTAAGTAGTTTAGGAGTCCATCGCGGACAAACATCGTGACAGGAGATTTATATATATTAAGATTATGAATATAAAGTTTAATTTCCATACAAAAGAGTATTTTGTAATAAAGGCTATTATGAACACAAAATAACAGTCATCTTTGTGCTTAGTACCGCTTTTGGGCAGCGGAGCTTTTATCCAACCATGGTTTGGAATAGAGAATACTATTTATGATTATGAATTATTTGATCCATGATTTTTTTGAAAAATGATGATGGTGATAAAACGCGAAATATAAAAATATTGTGAATATCAAAGACTGACATAGCAAATACCATTATTTTTAACATAACCCGAGCAACCCCGGGAACCTTAGCTAGTCAATTATAAAACTTGGCATCATTTAATAAATTTGCATGCCAATAAATTAAAGAAGTAAGTAATATATTCAGAGTGGTATTAAGATTGTTAACGAAATTAATTTATTTTATAAAAATATTTAAATTGATGGATTTTATAATATTTATTCATAGAATTTGACACAATTTCAAAACCCATGTATTATAAAAGTATACATGTTATTAAAAATATGTTAAAACATTATTGGTCAACATTAAAAACATTGTTTACAGAAAACAGAACTACTTGGCGCTTCCTATTACGTTAACAATAAATAGAAATGAACACATTTCATTTCACTGTGGGTCAAGCTTTACTAGATTTTTCTTAGGGAATAACAGGACAGCTAAAAATTAACTTCATATCATTAACAATGAAGAGACGAGAAGAATTAGTCACACACCCATTTCAAACTTGATGGCGAGGACAGATCGACCAGTTTTCAGAAAAGGAAAAAAAAAAACTTCGCTAAAGTGCAATATTTCATACCTAAGGTTCACATATACAATACGCGATTCATATTATAAAAGATTATTGTTAATATGACATGAGCAGGAGTTGGTGTTTTGTGTGTCAAAACTAAAAAAATGCATATATGGCGGTTAATAATCAATATAAAAAACAGAAAGAAAGAAAATTTTATTTTGGCCCAATACAACTAGATAAAAAACATATATAGTAGTATTTATAAGGCGTTAAATTTTTAATAATATTGTTCTATACAACTTTTTCATCCCCGCCCACCTTGATCAGATTTTAGCCATTATCGAACATGATCTTTAGTTGTCAAATAAACTGTTTTATACCAAGTTTGGTAACGATCAAATAAAAATTTCAAACAGTTGAGTGCTAACATAAAAACACACATACAAAAATAAATAAATATGCACGTTGGAGAGAGTGTGTGTAATTTTGAACGGACCTAAATATCGCCATATTTTGGGTAGGATCGATGCTGAAATTGTTGGAAACTAGCATGAGTACAACCTCAATAGCTGATTTCCCTTAAGAGAAATCTGCTAAAACTTAGACATATCATATGGCAGGACTGAATAACTAAATAACAGTAACCATTGTGTTACAAAATAGGTTCAAATCTCAAAAATATCTAACTACAAACGTCAGTGCTACAAATATATGTTGTATCTTGAAACAGATGAAATATTTAAGGTAAAAATGTATTCATTAAGTTTCCTTATTTATGAACTTTTAATATACTTCTATGACATTCCACGCGACTCCAGTGGAACCATAAACGTGAGATATGCATTACAATCGATGAAGAAATGTCAAATATTCGAACTATGGTCTTCAAACATTAAAGTTTGCTTATCGCCAAAGAAGCTTAGCACTATCGATCAATAAGTAAATAATAAATATTCGGTCATTGTAAATTCGTTAGGGCTTATACAGACGGCTGGGCACAATGAAGGTTCATACTTGAAGATAACGTCAAATGAAATCAAAATAACCGTAATATTGTTCGAAGAATAACTGTTTCAATAAGGAAGGGTTAAGTAGTATTTGTTCTTAAATCCATTATACATTTAGACCATTGTGTTTAATCAAAGGAGAACGAGTAACGAAATCAATATCATTTCTGTGCATGGGGCCTAAATAACAGTTTTCAAAAGACCCAGGAAAGCGTGGCTCAAATCATTTTGAGTCATTCATGAAAAGAATATTGTTCTGCTCAACTCCTTTCATTGAATGTCTTACAACTCCAGGCCGACGAAACCAAATCAACAGCGTCCATTCATTCATTCAACGAAAAGTGGATAGAATATATATTCAACAGGGACTTACATGTCGGGGTGTCTGAAAGACGTTTTGTTTCAACCCCCAAGCATTGGGCTGGTGTAAGGGAACGACGTTTGTCTTTCTTCCATAATTGTAAAACAATTAATAATAAGGTTACATAAGCTTCTCAGAGCCATTATGGAGGATTTGAAGTGTGTTCAACAGTGAATAAATTATTTCATGTCCTCTCAGCTAATTGCTAAACTACCCTTTACAATCTGATGGCAACTGGATTAAATGGACTTAAGAAGGGTATCGAACGAATATTTTGTTGGCATTAGAGATTCCTTTAAATATTAATATACACGCAGAAGGAGAGAAATTGAATTTTCAACTTTTAGAGACTAATTAATATTCATTTATTCCAAGATGTATTCAGATATTTAAAAAATACATAAGATTAGATCGATTGGCTCCCTAAATATAAGAGTAAAATATTATACTAAAAGTCTTTCAAATATTATTCTATATTAAACATTAATTCTAATACGATTTAATTTGGGGTCGGGTTAGCCATGCGAGTTAAAGCGTTGAGCTTTATCTCACATGGTAAACCTAGAGTGGCGAGTTCGATTCTCTCCTAGACAATAGGAATTTATTTAGTGACGGAATTCATTAAATAAAATCCTTAGTCCCACCCTGGTTAGAAAAGGGTGGTAACCTGTAGATAACCCGCCCCAATTAGCCGTAGTTGGAAAAAGTGGACGTTAATAGATAATTTAAGTTTTATTACAATTTAAATATATTAAAAGAAATAATTAATAGCGTGTTATTAATTTGTAACGACAAAAATATAAGTTTGGAAAAACTGTTACAGTTTTGAAACCTATTTTCAATAAATTCCTTTTCACAGTTATTATAAACGCAATAATCGCCTCATTCTAGAAAAATATATTTAAAAACTGCATTAAACGAAGGTCAAATAAAGAAGAAATAATCCGGAGTTAAAAGTAATCTCTTAATTTTACTTTTATTAATATTGAACTAATTTTTAAAAAAAATACTGGTCCAACAGAAAATGTGAGTAAAAGATCATTCACGGCTGGACAGTTTTTATGGGCAATTGTGTACATTCTGCCTGCTTTAATAATCTTATATCTCTCCAGAATTAAAAAAAAAAAAAAAAAAAAACTTCTGTAATAAGAAGAAAAATATATAATATTACAAGATTAGTTTTGCTAGAGTAACTTTATAAGAGACATTACAATAAGCTATCATGGAGTAAGTTCTTTTTTCTTCCTAAGTTACTTAGCATAAAGAGGGCTTGGTAGACACCTGAATATAACAGGAGAGGGATTTTCATAACCTGGACCTTCTAGATATTAATCTCGGCTACAAAATTATGGTGTAGGGGGAGAAAACATAATTTGGTTTTGATGAAGACATCTTGAAAAACGAAGCACAATTTACAAAACTATACTTCTCAATGAGTTAGCCACTATTTTACAACCGACGATAAGGAAAACTAAATCCAGACAAATATTTTACACATTATTTTAAAATTTAATTATATGGGTTTGGAGGGTGAAAATATAATTTGTTAGTGGAATCATACATCTACGAACTTTAAGTCTCTTTGTAAAATGTTTTGGGTTCGATTCCCTCATACAGGCTAATGTATTTATTCTAAAATACTAAAAATATTAAAATACTTTTTACCAATTAAGTTCAAGAAATATTAAGTGGACACCACATGCTCCTTGTACCCCAATTAAATTAAATATACATTTTTTTTTTTACTAAACTACATTTAAAATAAAATTATTTTAGTTGAAAGTGACATATGATATACACAAAGTATATAAATGTGTGTGTGTGTGTGTGTGTGTGTGTGTGTGTATGTGTGTGTGACAGAGAAATTGTATGATTGTGAGAGTTATAATATATTAGAAAATGTAATCAAGGCATTTCATTTATGTACATAGTAATTTTTATTTATTTGTTTCTAGTTTTAATTTTAAGCATTGGAAATATATAATTGTTTTCGTAATTTATTATACCTTATAGTTTTTAATTATCTAGTTTATTTTTGTGGTATTTTTTTGTTTCTGAATTTAATGTTTCGTTTTTGTTTATTTATTTATTTGTTGATTCCTGTTTTTTTTTCCTCTTTTGTTGCGTTTAATTTTTTGCGTTCTTAGTTTGTCCCGTTCTAATAGTAGTGCTTAATGTTTCCTGTTACTGTTTAAATTTTTTATTTCATTTATTTCCATTGCCTCGCAGCAAACGTTCCACCATAAATAAATAAATAAAACTACTGCCAACGTCCAAATCTCTATTGATTGTAAGGACAAGGGAGCGAAATAAATAATTCCCTTTCGTACGATTCCATTATATTGGAATTCGAACCTAGTGAAGATTTAATCGCATCAAAGACACACTCAATTTAACTTAACACTGTTTAGTCGAAAGGTTAAAGCACGCTTCAATGACAAACCTAAGTTAATCGACCTACCTCATGACTATTAAGCATCTTCGAGAGGCACCAAACGGCGGTGCCTTTGTAGTTTGCTAGGATTGTAGTCCTACAAAAGGCCACTTGTGAATGGGAGATCAAAACTTGCCGCAGCCACAACTGCTTGGAGTGTCAGGAATCACAGAACCACTAATACAGCTCAGACTTTACACCTCCATATTGCCAGGTCCTTTGTGAATGTAGTTTCCAAGTTCCAGAGAGCTGTGGCACGCTCTCATGTCATAATATACTTTACGTAATTGAAATAGCTTTTGTCCTTAAAGCTAGACGACTAAGATTCCCATTTAGTCAAAGGACAATGCGTCAATTGTGCAACGTTTGTTCTTAGGGGTAAAGCTATCAAGGTAAACATCAAACTCTGAAGTACAGCTGCTGGTTTATTGTTTTGAAAATGGAGTTAATTAAGGGAGAATTGTGCTTATGGATGATATTTTCTTTAATAAATAGTTAGGTAACGAATGGACAACGGGACTGGAATGTTTGCCGCTACGGGGAAAATTAAATTTCCTAATTCAGAAGCTGACAAGGATAGGAATGTAAACCGATGTCTTTGCAAGAAAATGAGGCTGGAACGTCACGCTGACACGCTAGTCCTAGGTCCTGAAAGGATTGTTGCACTTAGTAGTTAGTTTTTTCTAGGGAAGCTAGATAGTAGAGGAACAAATCAATCTGCATGTACACAGTAGGCCTGTTTTTCTCTACAATGCGTTTAGAGTGCTCTTTCGGAGCAACAGCTTCAAAGGCACTGAAGATGGAGATCTCACTCTGAAAGTGCACTCTAAACACATTGCAGAGGAGAACAGGCCTACTGTGTACATCCAGATTTAGTAGTTAGTTATACCACTTAACAGCAATATCCTCTCGTAACCTCAATAAGTTTCAATAGAAGAACATACATTATTTTCCAAAATTATCAGAAATTTAAAGAAAATTCAAGAGGCCATTTTTATGAGTAAATGCCGAAAATGGATGTTCCTATAATTACAGATGAAAGAAATCTTTATTGTGGGAAGACTGTAATATTCACATCTGAAACGATATTTAAGTGAATAGTGATCGAACAGTGTCCTGTTTTATGTTTAAAAGGAATATTATATTCACTGCTGTATGAGAGAATTATACTTTAAGAGGATAGTATTCTCATTAAATGGTGTCATGTTTCCGAAAAAAATGTAAGGCGTTTTAAAAAAACAACAACTAAAAACAGAGTTGTATGTTTAAAACAGATTTATGCCTTGGACGTTATGTTTCTTCTGTGTTTCAGGAATATTCATGAACGTGTTGTGTCCTGAAATGGCTACCTCTAAAAATTATTTGATGAGTGATCGACTAAAGTATTTAAAATGCAGCCCTTTTTAGGAACACATCGGAGAGGATTTTATTTATTTTTTAATATAACTTCAGTTCTTCCTATTGAAGTAGGTGGTAAGAAAGAACGAACTATCAATACAGCTACAGTTTCGACAAAATAAAGTATATAATCTCCATTCTCATATTGACATAAATTCCTTAAAGAACATAGATCAGGTCGTTTTTTTTTGTTTTTTGTTTTTTATTTTAACTTATATGAATTTAAATTTATTTATAAAATTAGTTTTTATTATTGTCTTTCATGCACACTTTGTGTATGCGATGTGTGAAACACTATGGCAGTGACGTAGCTGTAATAAGGTAACTATCTCAAGGTGAGTTATCTCTAACCTGTATATTTCATATATTTTACGCCACCCTCCGTCATCAAAAATCATCATCGCCTAGTGTAAATACGTTGTAAAGAGAAACTGAATAATTTCATTAATCGAAAATACAAACAATCAGATAAACACTGAAATAGAAAAAAAAAAGACGAAAAGACTCCTATGAGATTCAATAGTTTAGAAAAACCGGCAGAAAAGTGAACATGTTTTCATTCAACGCACATCGAGAACCATCTCTTCAGGTTTAGACAGAACAATGTCAATACTGAGCAACTCCACTGTGTGCCCAAGAAACCAAGAATAGATGTTCTGGAGAAACTTGAAATTATCAAACTCTACAAAACTCCTGATTTGCGCCTACTTGCCGAAAGTCCTCCGTGTTCGTTTCTCGTCCAGAAAATATTTGAAAAGGTAGTAGGGGGAGATTAGAGGTGGATCATTCCAAATATGAAGAGAAAATGTATAATGATGTACAGACTCACATGAGAAAAACACATGTAGTATTTCACTAGGTTCTAATATTAGGAGTGTGCATTTAAATAGTGTAAAGTGTGATTCTTGTTCTCCAAAATTTATTATTTATTGTTTATTTCTTATTAACTTTTATTGAAACTTGTTTAAGATTGTTTCTTCTAAATCAATATATGCAATATTACCGTTTCGGAATACAGAGTTCTTATATTTTATCAATATCACTCCAAAATTAGTGTCAAGTAAACTAATAGACTTGGAGACTACCATTTATCTATCTTAAATAATACAAAAAAACAAAACAAGAAACACTGAACATTTATTTTAATAGTAAAAAAAGGTATTTTACCTTTGAAATTCCCACTCTAGAACCTTGTTATTCAGGGTTCAAAACAGTTCTCGAAAATGACTTAAATAACTTAGTTAAATCATCAAGCTTTGAAGCAAATATATAACCAAAAACTAATGAGAAATAATTATTTTATTTAGTTTTCAATCAACTAAGAAATTGCCAGCTATTTTATACCTATTTTTTTTATAATTTATTTTTCGGAGAATTAGGCTCAATTAATTCAAATGAAATATTAAATATAATAATACATCGGGAAAACGTTGCCAAATTTTATTCATTAAATTTAAACTATCTACCCCTAAATGTAAAAACAAATAATTTAAATTCAAATATATATTGCATGATTAAATTATGAAAGATGATATATTAGGTTCATTCATCAATTTATCATATTTAGAATTTGTGTGATTTAAAGTATATTACATGACAGAAGTGACTACATTGTAGAAATAAAATATTAAACACAATGAGCACCATTAATGTCTCTTAATTTTCTATATGTATATATGTATATATATATATATATATATATATATATATATATATATATATATATATATCAAAGAATAAGATACATAATTATAAGTACATTGTAAATGACCGTTTACATATATATTATATATATAATATTATAGTCCCACGATCTGTGCCATGACAGGTAAAGGTGACTCGTCACAGGTGTAGACGATGTTAGCCCATAGAGGAAAATACAGATTGAGAATCACAATTACATGGTATAACGAAGAAAAAAAAATACATACATATGCATATAATGGAAGCATGTTGCCAGGCCAAAACCAAATAATATAAGTTTTAAAATACAATCAAAATATAAATTTTTAAATGTAGTTTGGCTGAAATGTTATTCTTGTTATGAACAGTGTAAGACAAATTCTTTTTATGGTACATGAGACCCCTGAAACGTGAAGTGAATAGCCAGAAACGTTTCACAGACACGAACTGTAGAGTACATCTATCCAATGCAAAGTGAATTTCCCTTGTTTTTTTGCAAAACTTCGGAAATCAGAAAGACCACCAAAAGAGGTCTAAATTGATAGAGCCATCAATATATATCTAAATATTTTGCTATTGTAAATATATTTACAATAGCAAAATATTTAGAATTTTACTACACACTCAATATCTAGAAAAGTAAGGTAGATTCTAGGTAGATAAAAAAATCGAATGTACTCTTTGTTGCATTTCTCTGAGAGTAATTTTGAATAAAAAAAACATAAATAAAACAGTTCATTAAAAGAGAGTTTTAAATAAATAATGCACTTAATTAATTAAAAAAATATTGTTTTAATATAATATATTAGCTCATAAAACTTTGATACAACTAAAACGAAAATAATAAAATGTAATGCGAACAAGGAGTCAAACTTATAAAAAGGCTTGGAAAAATATGTATCAAAAGTAATTTATTGCATACCAATATTATAAATAAAACTTTTATAAAGAAAAATAGATTCGCTTTAGACATATAATTTATTATTAATAAATTCCTAGAAAATACATTCATGGAGATAAAATCCTTTACTTCACTGGAAATGGATGCCGAATAAAGTGTCTGACTGCATTTAATTATATTTAGACAAAAACTATTATTAAAATGCGATTTAAGTAGATACATTTTAAGTCCATTCACTTTACAGTAATAATAAGTATGTAGTAATTAACTACACATCCAATTAACTCCTATTCTCTTTTTTTTTAGGAATAATAATTTTTGACCACAATTCGAACAATAAATAATATTGATGTAAATTTTGAATGTAAAATTACCAATATCTAAAAGCTAAGAGAAAATTTATGTAACTCAATTTCAGATCATTCCCGTAATTCAATGATAAACGTGAGAAAAATATTTACAATATTTGTATGACAGTCATATTTAATTTAATTTATTGACCTTAATATTCAAACAATATACAGTTACAATTGTGAAAAATGACTCAAGTGACTTCTAAAAAAAAAAAAAAAAATAAAAAAAAAAACATTTCAGATTTAATTTTCTTGGTGAGGAATTATAGTGATAAATAACATAAAATGAGCGATTCTTAAGAGAAAATGAAACTCTTGTAAGTCTAGAATTTATTAAAAGAATGCTAGTATTATGATTTTTTAAATTATTTTCGTAGCTGAAACTAGTACGAATGTATTAACTAACAATATTGACAATTTAAGGGGTTTTCGGCAGCTTCCGAACCCATCATCAGTGCTCAGATGAAAAGTGCATAAAATCTAAAAAAGAGTATAGTGTGAGATCAATTGTTTTCGATATACTTATTCCATAAAAAGTTTTCTTAAATTGTGTACACATAATGAAAAATGTTTTATTCAAACCAATGGTTTTTAACTTTTGACTGGCTAGGTTGTTATGACGCTGTTTATGTTAAAGTTGTATTATATGTTTGGTACATGTGTCATATTTCTAGGTGGTCTTAAGAAATTTGTTTAGTAATGGGCTTACTAAATAAATCCTTAGTCGAACCCCGGCAAGAAAGGGCGGTAACTTGTAGAGGAACGTATCAGTATAAGTTGCATAAAATGGACGTTAATTTCATTGAAAAAATAGTTAAATCTTTCCCTGCCGAAGTAAATCTACAGAACTTTGAGCTCAGTAGACTTTGAAAATGTAATCTAAAATACTCATTTATTGTATTACAACTTAAATCATTTGAGGAAAAAAAAGAAGATCTTAAGGTCTTAGCTCAGCTATCTTTATTATATTTTTTTATAATAGCAGACGTTTCGCCCCCCCTGTGAATTAACAATGCTAAAAACATACAGGGTAACTTTCTCAATTTTTGCATTTCATCCATTAAGTCAATCAATAATTTTCTTATATACTAAGAGTACTAACTAACTTTCACAATTAATCCTCTTAGTACTACCTTAATTCTATTACAGGAGAATAAAAAAATCATATAAAGCACAGTCTTAAATCCAATGGTAATTTGTCAAACAATATGTTATCTTTTTTTTTACAAAATGATGTTTTTAGCAAAGTTAATGTCCAGGGTGGCAAAACAACTGCTATATAGAAAAAAAGATAATAAAAATAGCTGAGTTGAAACCGTAAGATCCTTTTTTTTTGCCTGAAATACTTTAATTGGCCTCAGTGAGGATTCGATGCAAATAATCCTAAATCATTATTTAAGACAAATTTTAAACATTCTCTTTAGTGAATGTTTATTTAACATATATATGTTCATTTTTTTAAATATTATTCGTTATAGGTTCTAAAAAAGAAAAACAAAACTCACTGGAAGCAAAAAATTCTTCTGAAAGAAAAAACAGAAACACTTCTAATGGTAAAAATGAGAAAAAGTCCATCATGCTAACACATAATATAAATAGGGAAGAAACAAACAAGATAAAATAATTAATTGGATATGAAAGTTATTAAACTGTAGCTACTAGGGAAGAGGTATTTCCGTAGTAGCTACAGTTTAATAATGATAGATACAGTGTGAATCTGAGAGATTTTAACGTTAAATTTTATTATTAAAGTCAATACTTAAATCAGGTTTGAAAATACATCAGAAAATCAAATGCTATACATTTTTAATAAAATTTAATACATAAATCTAGTGTAGATATAAACTGATACTCCTGAAAATAAAGATACATAGAGAAATTAAATAATACATCAGTGTAAAATTCTTTTCATTGGCTTCAGTTTATGGTGTTTCGTGTTTCAGTTCCTTATTATTCAGAAAAAAGGAACTAATGTATTTTGTTGGTGGTCAAAAAATGTTCCGTATAATTTAAAAAGTTTTCAACATAAATTATATTAAAGCAACCAAAATTTTCTTTAAAAAAATTGATTATTTTTTATATTTCCTGAAAATGTTTAAGAAATATTGATTATTTATTTACTGGTGAAACCAAGACACCAGTTAGTAATTAGACTCGATGGCGTCTTTAAGAAGTAATACGGCTAATTGTTTACCCTTGTTTTGCTTTTTCTATAAGATATTCTGTAAATATCAAATGTATTATTTAGAGAGAAAAAATTCATAATTCTTTTTATGTTAAAGTAGGCTACAATTCGTCGTCGTTGTATGTAGACTATTTTATCAGGTATTGTGTAGTATATTATAGTATAACAGTTTATACATTGGGTTGTATAATAAGTTCGTAGCGTTTATCAATATTTCAGTTTAACACTCTTTGTGTTTAAAATAATCATGGTTTATTATGTTTACATATTCTAAAAAACGATTAGTAAACTGTGCCCAGTTGAAACAATTAAAGACATCGGTTGAACAAAAGTGTCCAGCATTGGCTAATCGCGAAGGTATAATTTTCCATCACGCCCGTCCTCACGTGTCTTAGCAGACCAGGCAAAATTATTGTAGTTTGGCTGGGATGTGATCCTTCACCCACCCTATTCACCTTAACAGATTTTCAACTATTTCGGGTACCTCAAAACTCTCTTAACGGGAAACACTTTAACTCTTCTGAGGAGTGGAAAACGCACATAAAGGAGTTCATTGAGCAAAAATCTACGAAGTTCTGGGAGAACGAAATTTAAAAAAATATCTGAAAGTTGGCAACATGTAATAGATCGAATGGGTCGCAAATAATTGATTAAAAATATTTACAAGAATCTGAAGTTTTTATTGAAATCACCACTATAAACCGCTACAAACTTATTTTACATCCTAGTATTTTATAAAACTACCACCTGACGGTAAGCGGTATACTCATATGTTTAGCAACGTCGAATACATGTTTTCTGATTTTTTTAACTCATGTTAAAATATTTTTTTTTACTTTTGTCAAAAAAAAGGTTTTGATGTTCTTGTCATTGATAAAAATGTGATTTATGTGTCAGTAAGGCTGAAAACAAATACTCGACTTGAACTAAAAGATCTGTAAGGGTGAGAGTATCGTCCGATTTTTTTTTCATTTTTTATTAAGTACGTCGATGACTCGTTTCTGTACTGACCTGATAGAGTCGGTGTGAGCCTTGAGAGGACTGGCGGCGGAGTGAGATCGGCGCAGCGAGCCGCCCCCTTTATATAGGGCTTTGCCACCCCCACCACACCACCTGTTTGCCACCCCCAGCCCCCCACCCCTACACCCACATCCCGAAAAGGTAGACCTCTCCCCCTCCCTTTCGTTTTATCTTACTCAGCCCCCAGCTAACTCGACACAGAAGAAAGGGTACATTCGTTAAATGTTTTTGATATTTTGAATTATTCCTGTTTTTTTCCCCTAAATCTTTTTACTGCCTGGAAAAAAAATATTATATCTACGTCTGAATTTATGATTCTGTCGATTGTCTCACTTTTTTTTTGTTCGTAGTTTAAACATCAAGCATACGTTGAAAAGCATATTTTCACTTAAACTTGGGAGTGTGTTTCTGAGTGCACTGATAAGCCACAGCAGTTTATAGGGGTTGTTTCTCTTCCATAAGGAGAGAACTCTTCCATCAACAAAAAAATAAAAATAGAAAACAATAGAATAGAAATACAACAGAAAATGTATGAAAACAAAAGACAACAAATACAAAGAAAAAGGAAATAGGTAACAACAAAGTACAATAAATCACATAAATAGAAATTGAGAAAGAATAACAAAATGCCAAAATAGAAAACAACGAAGATATTTAACCAAAATAACGCTACAACCAAACTAAAGAAAATACGTCTAAAAAGTGAAACGAAACATAATAATATAAAAATTATTTAGAAATAAATAATGTATTAGGCTAAAATAAATTTAACTAATTAAAAATGAACAAATAAGTGTATTTACTACAACAAAATAATAAAAATATGATAGAACTAGCTCAGATACCCGGCTTCGCCCGATAATTGATTTGAGGCTGAATGGTGATGGTATTTTTTTGGCAAGGCTTTAATTTGCACAATATTTTGACATTTACCCGTCCCAGTGTTTAGGGTTAATTCCCGTTGTTGGCATTTGTTAATAATAAAATTATTTTTTTATGTAAGTCTTCACTGTCCTCCAAATTGTCATATTTCCCGTAGACAAATAGACAATGAAATATCGCGAATTTTTATTTCAGGCCTCCCTTATAACCCCCACTCCCGTTCTAACCTAAAAATTTTAATATAGCTTATAATCATGGAAGAATTAATGCTAATTGACATACCGAGTTTTTGTAAGTTCGGTTTACTCGTTAGCGCTCAATGAAATCTCAGACTCCCGCTTTAGTTTATAGTGTATATCTCGTTTATACATTGTTAAAAGACAAAAATGAATATGACCAAAGTTACTCTAAATAACAAAATAAACAACTTTTGTTATGTTCATACTTGCCGAAAAACCAATAGGAAACGAAATATCGCTATTTTTAATTTCAGGCCTCCCTTACAACCCCCACTCCTGTTCATCTCAGAGAATTTTAATATAGCCTAAAGTCTAAGCTGGGTTAGTTGTAATATACATACCAAGTTTCATAAAATTCGGTTCAGCCGTTTATGCGTGAAAAGGTAACAAACAAACAAACATACACGAAAGAAACAAAATGCAGATATGGTGTCTATGACATGTGAAACGAAAAGTTATCGTGAAATTTCGCGAAAAAAATCAATGTACAATTTTATATATATAGATATATCGAATACAAATTTTAAAATTATTTGTACGTAGTCTAAAAAGAGTACTTACTCGCAAAACTAAAAATGCAAAACTTATAATTATAAATATATATCAGTTGTTCAGATTTTTTAATAGAAGTGAATAGTCCTCAAATGCAATTTAATGGAATTTCATTTATATACAACAACGATTTTTTGTAATGAGTTTGCACTATATATAGTTAAGAATCAAGTGCGCCCTTGTAACTTGGCATCACAAAATTATGCTGTACTCTCTCCAACAAGTTCAGCCGATTAGAAAGTGTAAAAAGGTTAACATCTGCATCTGCATTTATGATTCTGTCAGTTGACACATTTTCTGTTTTCTATATGATGTTATTATAAAACATCGGCAATAGCGTAACTTCAATTGAACTGAGGGGGTGTGTCCTTTTTTTTCCTATGGTGTATCTAACAAATACTGATCACCGGCAAAAAAAAAATTGAAAAAATCTGGAGTACAACGTAGAAATCACCCGTCTTCTTAATGAATGCTTAATATGATAAGTGTTCATATTATCTTATTCTTACCTACTACACTCCCCTAACAACTTCAGTTAACCCTAGAATGGTAGTGAACGTAAAAATTACGTATGATCTGGTTTGAACTGTTATCAAAGGGCCGTTAACGACCCCACCACCCCCACCCCTCAGCTATGAGCCCTCCAGACAGTTCGGACTTGACCTCCGCCAAGTGCAGCTAAGTGAACCTTCACACTCATCCAATACTATTTTTTGAAATAAAAACGACACGTAATATTTACGTATCAATACCATTAACCGCAACTTTTTGGCACGTAAAATTTACGTATCGCTACTAATAACCGGTTTTTATGCCATAACTTAGTTAATGTTATTCTCAATTTATTTTCTTCCAATTTATTTTTTATATTATAATTTATTTTCTCTTAATGTTTTTAACTTTTATTTTTGAATATAAAAAAGTCAAAGATGTATAAAAAGAATATAAATAATCTGTTTATAGTTTCGGAAAAATGGAGAAAAAATATTCATTGGATGAAGAAATCAGAAATTTGTTGAGAGAACTCTCCGATGACTCAGTTGGGGAAAATGACAATTATGAAATAGATGGTTATGGATAGGAGAGCGATGATGATCCGGAATATTCTCCAAGTGATGAGGAGGTTGAGCCTTCGGAAATAATTGTAACACAGAGTGGGCTAGATAGCGATGAGAGTGAGAACATTTTAGAAGACATCAAGGCAATCGATGAAAGAGAACAAACACAGAGGAAAAAAACCTAAAACCTCTCAACCACACAATATTGACAGATCAGTCACAATAAATGTAGAAGGTGGGGTTGTGCTTGGTAAGAATGGATATGATTGGAGCACACAACCTCCGGAACGTGTTTCGAACAAAGCGCCTGAAAGGAATGTCGTGCACATTATTAGATATTAACGCAGATATAAGTTAAAGATAAGTGTATGTTGTAATAAAATAAAAAAATAGTCACAAACATTAACAAATTTTGAATAATTTCACCAATTACCAGTTGCACATGTAAAATTTAAGTATCAATGCCATTAAGCGGGAAATAATATCACTACCATTCTAGGGTTAATTAACTTATTATCCATCTTGCTTGAAAACAATGTGACAATAATTCCACGGTATAATAGTACCGATAAAGGACTTAGGTAACGGGCCGAAATGTGAGTAAGTGAACCCATTTACATGGTAATGTGTTTTATTCGGCTACATTAAGTTGGCAGATATGGCCTCTACATCCCCATGTCCAGCTGACAGCACTGCCAGGGATATTCGCTTTGATAAATACACAAAGCAATTTCAAAAAGGCTATCTTTCAAAGGACCAGAATATTTGCGAAGGAAATTTACTGCTGAGGTCAATGAGCCAATTAAATTCCTAACATGTTGCCCACCATTATATTTTGGTATGTGACAGGAATATTGTAGTAGGCTCACGTTTCTTGGTCATCATTTCTTTCCTATTTCCTCATATGAAACTACAATTTTGTACAACTTATGTAATTTAAAAAAAAAAAAAACTAATTTCTAACATTCTACTTGGAATAGCTTCATCAAGATTGAAACATATATTTTCTGACTCATTTATTATAATTCATACAACTTAAATAACACTTATCTCTCATTACTAAAATTAATGTTTTTTTTTAGTATTCATTCTTTCATTTAAGAAATTAATGACCAATCAAACACAAACACACACACACACACACACACACACACACACACACACACACACACACACACACACACGCACACACACACACACACACCGCACACACACACACACACACCACACACAAACACACACACACACACCAACAAAAACAAACACACACACACACACAAACTCACACACACACACACACACACACACACACACACACTAACACACACAAACACACACACACACACACACACACACACGCTAGAATTCAGTAATAAACTGGGATTATCTTTTACTAACACAAATATATTTTTCTAACCAAGATAACATCAATACACAAAGGTTATAACAAGTCATGTGTTCCTACCTAGCAACACTAATATAGAAATAATTTAATATCTTGAAGGTAGACAAGTTTGATTTCCTTCATTCTCCCCTTCAAACGAAGTCTTCCTCAATCCAATTATTTGTTTACAAAGATTAAACTTGTCCTTTCCAAGAGACTTAGTGCACACATCAGCTGGCATTTTCTCAGTAGGTAAATAAGTGTAAACTATTTTTCCGTTAATAATAGCATCACGAATGAAATGATGTTTTACATCAATATGTTTTGTTCGGGAGTGAAAAGCTGAGTTCTTTGATAGTTCCTTTGCACCTTGGTTGTCACAGAAAAACTCAAGTGGGCCCTCTTCTAGAAAGTTAAATTCTTTGAAAAAATTTCCTACGAAAACCGCTTCTTTTGTAGCTTCTGAAAAAGCAACATATTCTTCTTCTGTGCTCGATAAGGCTGTTGTCTGCTGCTTCTTGGCACCCCAGTAAATGGCACCTCCTGCAAACATGAAAACAAAACCTGAATAAGACTTCCTGTCGACAGTAAAATTGGCCCAATCTGCATCAGCAAATCCTTTTATCATTTCACCATTTTTTCTATAAACTAGTTGATCATCCATTGTACCTTTTAGGTACCTCAACATCCTCTTGGCGGCTTTCCAGTGGGTCTCATTATAGGAGGAATTAAACTGACTCAAGTAACTTACTGCATACGCAATGTCTGGTCTAGACGCAACCGTCAGGTACATTAGTCCACCAACACAGGGCCAAACTTAGTCCAAACTTTTTCATCTTTTCTTCAGAATTGATCTCAGGTTGCGATAAAACACATCCGGCTTCCAGTGGTGTATGAGCTATCTTACACTCAGTCAGTCCAAATCTACAAAGCAATTCCTTTATGTAATTCTTTTGGCCAATAGAGATGACATTTCTTTCTAAATCTTGTTTAATTTCTAAGCCAAGACAATATTTAACTCTACCTTCATCCTTAATCTTAAAATGTTTCTGTAATTTATTTTTCATTTGTCCTATCCATTCTTCTTTAGAAGAGAAAAATAATAAATCATCGACATATACGGCAATAATCATAATATCATTTCCATTTTTACAAACATAAACACAAGGTTCAATGCTTGATGATTTCATCCCTAGTTCTTCCAATGTTTGATGGAGCTTTCGATACCATTGACGCCCAGACTGTTTTAAACCATAGAGAGCTTTCTGTAACTATAAAACTTTTATTTTTCCATCTTTGGAGTTACGTTTTTGAAGCATATTCAAACAAATAACTCTCGCGAGTTCGGTGCCTATTTATAATAAAATAAATAAACATTCTTTCTTTATCTCATCATCTTCTTTAATAATTTCTTTTAAAATATCTTCTATCATTTCTGGAAGTTTCATGTAGACCTCTTCAATCCAGTTCTCCATGGAGATACGCAGTTTCAACATGAGCTTGATGAACAAATAATGAATGCTCAGCAGCTAGAGTGCTCTGATGGAACTAAGTCGAACCACTGGAGCAAATGTTTCATTGCAATCTATTCCAGGCATCTGGTTGAATCCTCTTGCCACAAGTCGTGCCTTCTTTCTATTTCTCCATTTGAGTTGTATTTAATGCACACCACAAGTCTGCACCCAACTACTTTTCTATCCTCAGGCCTATCACATACCTCCCAAGTTCTATTTATTATTAGCGACCTGTATTCCTTCTTTATAGCTTCCTTCCAATCTTTGCTATGATGACTAAGCAAGGCTTCTCTTATAGAAACTTCAGTTGCATTTGCTTCTACAATGCTATCTAGTTGAATTTCTTCTCTTTCTTCCGATTCTTCAACAGTTATTTCTTGAGTCTTCCACTGTTCCGTTTCATTGTGTTTTTCATCCGTGCCTGATGTAATTTCAGATTCCCCTAATTTATTAATTTTTATAGTTTTGTATATTTTCTTAGGTCTCCCCTTTCTTCCAGTCCTACTACAGAATGGCCTTCCGCGACATCTTTTAACATTTTGCCTTTTGTCATCATTAAAATTATCTTGAGTTTGGCTTATTACATTACCCAAATTGAAGTACTTAAGTGTGGTTCAGTTGGTGGTACACTTTTGATGATTTTATCTGAAATTGCAGCTTTAGTATTCCCTTCATACACAAGAAAGTTTATTTCAAAATTCTTTTCTGAACTTACGAACGTACTTTGAATATTATCTAAAAGAAATTGAACATCTCTTGTTGCTATAAACTTATCTTTATGAGGCAACCAAACACGATATCCTTTTGCAGTTTCCGGATAACCTACAAAAATACAAGGTTCCGATTTCGCTTCAAACTTATCCTTGTTTTTCATTTCCTTCAAACAATACCCTTTTGTGCCGAACGTTTTGAAGTAAGATATGTTACATTTCCTTCCAAACCACATAGTATAAGGTATTCTCCTCCCAATCATTTTAAAGGGACACCTGTTACGAGTGTAACAAGCTGTGTTAACCGCCTCAGCCCAAAATTCTAGTGGCAAATTGGAATTTAATAACATACACCTCGCCATTTCAACCAGAGTACGATTCATCCTTTCGGCAACACCATTTTGTTGAGGAACCCTTGGCATAGACAACCTTCTCTTAATTCCTTCTTGACTCAAAAAATCATCGAATTCATTGTTACAATATTCACCCCCATTATCTGTCTGAAAACATTTAATTTTCAGGCCTTTCTGATTTTCTACCATATTTTTGTATTTTTTAAACTCCTTCAGAGCATCGCTTTTCTCTTTCAGAAACCTGACTACAGTATAGCCAGTTGCATCATCAATAAACGTAATAAAATAACAACTTCCCCCCTTAGATAACGTTTTCATTGGACCACAGATATCAGAATGTATAACTTCTAGAGGCTTTGTTTACCTATTCACATGTCACATCTTTTAGAACATCCTTTAGATTAAAATTCACCCCAATTACAAACCTGTCTTTATATAATTTCTTTAGGTTCACTTCATTTAAATGACCAAGACTAAAAAGCCACAGTTTCAGTTTTGTAGCATATTTATCTAAAGATATTTTATTAGCGTCTGGATTGATTTCCCTAACATAATATAGTCCATTTATTCAATCTGAAAAAAACCTAGTATTTCCTTCTCTATCTATAACGGAAGCCCCATCTTTATTAAATAAAACGTCGTAGCCTTGATCTGTAATTTTCCCAACAGATAACCGGTTATTTCTTAAATTGGGTACATGCAAAGTATTAGTAAGCCTATAACGACCATATGATTTACCATTAGTAAAATGTACTCTCACATCTCCTTCTCCTAGGATCTTTGAAGTACTTTGGTCAGCTCGCACACACTCACTCACTCACTCACTCACTCAAACTCTCTCACACACAAACACTTACACGCATATATATATATATATATATATATATATATATAGATGCATAGATCCGTAGAAAAGGCTTTTCATACTTCATTCTACGGTTATCTATGAATCAGCATCATAATCTTCACTACAGCATACTCATAACATACAATGTCATCCAAAACTATGCAAAGATTTATATAAAAAAGTTTGAATGTTTCTAAAAAAAAAAATGTAATACACAAACTTATATTTGCATCATTTTTCTTTAATGTGATCCCTAAGATGTGTTATATTACTTCTTAGGGTAAAATATACATCACTGCACTTGACTCATCAAGTTTGTTTACGTTGTGTTTGTGTGTGTGTGTGAGTGTATGTGATACACGCATGCAACAAAAAAGTCACAGTGTATTTATATTGAATTCTTAGTCCCATACAATTAAAATACACTTAAAGAAGTAAAAATTGAACGTTAATAAATAATAATAAATACAGTTGTCATACCTGTCGGTGGAGACCGTCGTCACCGACAGGTATAACAACAGTATCATTTATATTGGCGGTTCTAACCCTTTATTTGAATTACCATAATAAATACACTTAAAAACAAAATTCCGGTGCCGAGTTTCATAGAAAATTAATACACATGGGGATACATTTATATATACTATCTAATACAAAAATCATTTAAATAAAGCCACAATAAGCCATAATCTAAAATTGTACAGTAATTATTTTAAAAATGATTTACCCCGAAATTGTATATAATACATTCTTAAACATGTATGTTCAAATAAAGTAAAAGTCTGTCACGGAGTGGCTGCGTTAGATAAGTAGATTTCCGACGTGTTGTTATATCTCGGTTGTAAGCCATTTCGCCTTATTTATTCTCTATTTCTAAGTAAAAACCCGATAAAAAGAAGAGGGCGCACAGTAGGCTGAAAACAAGTTAATATGACTAACTGCGTCCAACGTCTAAATTGTCTGTTTTTGACCACCCTAAATCCATTTTGCGATGTTTCACAATGACGCCCTTGTAGATATCCTTACATGACTCATAAACATCTTTGAAAATTGACGTGCCATTTCATATTTTGGACTATAGTAACCTCCACTTTCGATTAAAATCTATTAAAGACGGTTGGGGAGTGGTGAACATAAAATATGACTAACTTCAATGTCTATCTGTGATACAGAAGATTTGTATGAGGTCCTATTTTCTTCATGATAAAAAGACTTATAAATCCATTTCATTTTTTTGATCTAACGGAAACTCGTGAAACATTTGTCGACTCAAATTCTTCCATTGTAGTAAAACATTTTAGAGACATTTGGCCCAACCCCTCTCCCATAGAAGTCGGACTAACTGTAGAAATATTATTCGAGTTATTTGAAAAATAACAATCACTTGAGAATATTCAGATGCTGTGTAGTAGATAAGTCAAAATATTTTTTTTTTCAAGTTGAAAGGTATGCTGAGTAAGGTTGAGGCATTGTCACGAAGGCTGGGTGTACTAACCCAAACAAACGCAATGAATTATTAACCCATTTGAATTCGCAATGGGCGTGGGTTGATTTCTTTTCTTATTTCCCTTCAGGTTGCGATGAACTATGCAGATATCCTTTCACTGGCGGGTAAGAAATACAGGGAGTAACCTACAGAATACATATGGGCTTGAGATGTCAAACATCTATTCTATATCTCATGTGGAACTGTGTCACCCTCCAAGTCCGTTATTCGTGTAGAGTTCCTGTTAGTTTTCGTTAAAAAAATAATTTAAGCCAACAGATTTCAATGAACGAGATTTCTTATATATAATGTTACATATCATAGTACTTAACATGTACATTTTCGGAGAATCTCATGCGTTCTATAAACCCTTGCCAAGTAACCCAAAATCTGGAATTCATTTCAAAGAATTGAAAAATTGAAGATTATTAGACTTTTTCCAGCGTTAACTTAGCAGATTTCCCACGTGCGTCAGCTCAGAATGAACATTTACCTCAAAACGTAAAAGTTTAATGTGAACAATATCTGGTATTTAAGCTTCAAATAATGTGTTTCATAATATAACAGCTTATTGTTAATATGTCATCAGCGGCTTTACTGAAGGCTGAAAACTATAAAATGCAAATATCTCAGTTAATAATGAAGATAGTGAAAAAAACGTACATAACTACATTTATAGAACTATACATTTTCAATAAAATTGGTTTCATACAATTTTTTGATCCAGCTCATAATTACGGAGACATTTCGAATTTTCGAAATTCACTTTCTCTAAACCCCCTCCAATTTGTCCGATTTCAGCCCTTAACGAACATGATCTTTCATTTTACATAAAACGAATAAATATCGATTTCGGTAACGATTAAACAATAATTGCAACCACTAGAGCGTTAACAGACAAATATATATATATATATATATATATATATATATATATATAGTTTTGAAGGGACCTCATTTTCGTCATCTCCTGGGTAGGATTCATGGACATTTGAAGATATTTTTCGTAAATCGAGTCATTAGTACGACCTCAATAGTTGATCACCCTTAAGGGAAATCTGCCAATTGTAGTTATTTTTCTTTATGAACATTGAAATTGGTTATTGGACAAGCTGTATTATATTTAGTCCCTACGAATAACCAACAAAAATTGATTTACTGATAAAAATTTCTAAAAAAGTCTAGATTTTAACTCTATATATCAGAAACATTCTTATGTACCCATAGCATTTGAAAGGTATTAAGTATTATTTAGGTGAAGTAAGATTAACATATTCCTTGTACAACTAACTCTACATTAGCACTACTCATTTCAAGAAATAAGATGTCTTTAAGAGTAATAACATTTATATTTCTTTTATTTAAGTAATAATCAAAATATTCTCATTATTAATTGCCTAGACATTAATGTTTTCCATTCTTATATTATCCTGAAGAGGAAGTTGCACTAAAATAATTAAAGAAATAATTGCATATACCGTGAGATAGAACTTTTACGATTCTTTAGTCATAATCATAACTCGTGGAATGAAGAAATAAGGAAAATAAAGTCTTCTATAAATTTAGTGAATTGATATAAACAAGTCCTTCAGAAAAATAGTTCATTCAAGGTGAAATGCTTTAATAAAAACATAAACTAATTTTCATTACGTCTACACAATTCTTGTTTACAATTATTACGGCTAAAATTCCTTGTTAAACTTATTTGAATAACTTTTAGAAGCTAATTTATTAAACACGAGTACCAAATGTAGTAATTTGGTGGTAATTTGCATATAAGAAAAATAACTGTACTTGCACGATTTCAAAACCGATTCACCAGGACATTAGAAGTACTGTTAGCGAATTCGGCGTTCCACGTTGCTTAATTAAAATCATGTCCTCCTAAGAGAAACAATAAGTAATCATTTGAACATGATTCTGTAATGGCTGTATCACTATTGAAATCTTAATTTCATTGTGTTTTAGTGTATGTGTTTTAAATTAACACACCTAAACACTTTAAACTTAGCAAATACTTATGAAGTCATGCTAAAAATTTTTAAATTTACCATCCCTATTTGCTGTAATTAAAGATTGTATATGAGCTTTCATTTTTTTTTATTATTTTATTTTTTTTAGAACTATAATACAAATACCGACTTGATACTAGATGTTCCAATAATCAAGGTGAAAAATACGCTATTTTAAATGCTACCGAATATATTATAAAATCGTCATATAACCTACACAAATATACGACCATACATACAGACAACACGACTCTCATTTACTCAGTACGCAACCCTACTATACACGACCCACTCACAGAAAACATTAGACAAAAAATTCTGGTAATTATACATTTAATTGAGGAGAAATAAAAAGAGCTTTCATTTCTCTTCAGGTAACCTTTAAGGAAAGTAAGATTTTTTTCTGCTTTCAATAAAATACATAGAATGCATAAATTATAAGATGTATTTGAGACTTAATTGCTTAACTTTTAGTCAAACCTTCTAACTCTTTTATACTCGGGGCAAGGTATACGCACATATGGACGGCTAAAAAAAAAATAGTGATTTAAGTAGAAATAGCTAATTTTAAATAATGATTTTTTTGTATTTGACACTTCAACGAAGGTAAGGTAAGGTTAGAAATGACAGGTAAGGTTAGAAGAAGCTTCCACCTGAGCCGAGGAGTTACGAAAATGGCCGACCTCATCCGAACCACACCCGACCACAGACTTCATAAAAATGCAAATATCTCGGTTAATATTCAAGATAGAGAATAAATCTTAATTTTCAATAAGATTGGTTCTATACAATTTTTCGATCCGATACATAATAACCGAGATATTTCGAATTTTCGAAAATCCCCCTCTAAACCCCCCTCCCTCTAGTCCGATTACAACCATTAAACTTGATCTGTCTTTTTACATAAAACGGTTAAATATCGAGTTTCGTAACGATCAAACAAAAATTGCGACCGCTAGAGCGTTAACAGACAAATATATATATATATATATATATATATATATATATATATATATATATATATATATACAGTTTTGAGCGGACCTCATTTTCGTCATCTACTAGGTAGGATCGATGGACATTTGAAGAAAAATTTCGAAAATTCCGTCATGAGTACAACCTCAATAGCTGATTTTTCTTAAGAGAAATCTGCTAAAATGCAGTTATATATTTCAATGAAAGTTCTAAGAAATATACACCAATGCAATCCCTTTAAAAAATGAACCTGTTTCAATTTATTCGAGGGAATATAATTAGCCAGATTCTTAAAAGATTGTTATATACAAATTTAGGAGCAAAATGTTATCAGACACCTAATTATTTTTAAAATATTTGTTACGTAATATTGTAAACTAGGCAATTAACAATTACATGAAAAAATTGAAGCAATCAAGGCAAATAGTACAATATTAATACAAATCCTGCCCTCCTGTTAACAATAAATTAAAATCAACAGTATAAATAACTATATAATATGATTTGTATATATATATATATATATATATATATATATATATAAAGACTACAACCTATTAGTTGACTAGTCGCAATTGTATCTGGCGAGTCTTGTCACATTTATTAATGTATTATTATACATACTAAAGTGTGATAGAATTTGCTTCCTTAAAAAGTGAGATATCAATATTGGAACCTATTTTACACCTGCTTATTTATTTAATTAAAAATTAACATGAATGGCCCATTGAGATGAATCTGGCAGTTTATTGTTGAATGGGAGTATATTTAGAGCTTACAAGGACTCTGAGTGTTTTGTAGAAATAATGTTTATTTTGTGTAACCAAAGAAAGATGAGCTGTACAATAGGCATTTCATTTACAGATGGAAGCTACAGATTGTAATATTGTTCTTAGTCCCTTTGTTCTTCATCCAGAAGCTACAACCCCAACGTGAAGAAGAGGAACATCCTTAATATTAATGAACCTGACAAGAAACGTTACAACCTAAGGAAAACCTTTGTTTTGTGGTTCATCGAGAATTAGTAACGTCCATAAAATATTTTCTTTTTATTAAAATGTCAATATGATTATTTCAGATTTATAAGAGTTTCAATTTGGACAAAGTACTTACATAGCTACTTATTCCCAGAGCACAATAATTTGTTGTTCCCAGTTCACCATATGTAATTTATATATATATATATATATATATATATATATATATATATATATATATATATAATGTAGTATAATACAAACACAATAGCAAAAACCGTTACAAAAAAATAAATGATTTCAAAACACCCGAAGAAAAAGCTGAACGTATCAATATTTGCTTCGATTTATACATTAGGATACACGAAGTGTTGCGGAATAATTTCTCCGTGTTGCTGAATATTTAAACCCAGTTGCCCCCATTCCTAACAAAGCTCTGGGGTTATTTGCATCAAAGCCACGCGGAACTTTTAGAAGTAGAAAATCTGAAAAATTCAAAACACACACATAAATAGGAAACCACAAAAAGCACATAAGTATTTTTTTTTAAATCATAGACCATTACTCTTTTGAACATACTGTGTATTTTATCACTTGCAAGCGATTGTGCTTCCTAATAAAAATTGTATTCCAATATTAATATAAATTGTAATTTATTAATTTTCCTATTAACCCTAGAAATTCGTGTATTATATCGGAATATAGAATGCCAATGGTACTATGACTAAACTCCTCAATTATTTGGAGTTAGCAAGATTATACTTTTCAAAGCTTTCACTAAAGATGATAATCCTTTACTGCCAATAAGACTCGGACATTTTCATTCTTGGAAACCATAAGATACGAGAAAGAAAAAAAATGGATCCTATGATTTAAGATAGATAGGTAGGTATATTTTTATTTGGAGCTACGAAACTGTGATTTAAAAAAAAAAAAAACATCATAAATCACAAAACAAACAAAATTAATTTAAACGGAAATAAAAACTAACACAAACACAGAAATGGAGCACATCAATGAACTAAACACTTAACAAGGTAAAAAAAAAGACTTGGAAGTCCAAAAGTAGATTGCCAAAACTCAAGCGTAATCACTGAAAAACGAAAGATTGAGTAAAAATATACCATAAGCAAACCCTATTATAATATTTCAAAAATAAATAAAAAAAATGAAATATGTGCCTGTAATGAATAAAATAAATTTAAAATTTAGATAAAATATAAATTATTACAGGCGATTATTTACATATAACTCTGTATCTCCCTCGCACACACAAGCGTGCATACACTCACACTCACAGGCAATAGAATTTCATAAAATCGATTTTAAAATGCAGATATAAATTTTAAATGTGTATTAGTTAAGATTAGACAGAATGATTCCACATTAGGATGACAATACCCCCAAAAAATACCTTAACATTTATTCTTAATATTGCAAACGAAATAATGGTTTTAACATTAGATATAGATTAAACTACCCGGAAAAATAAAAAGCTAGACGGTGGACAACAAAATTCTGAAATAAGCCAAAGGTCGACAGCGGTCTACCGCCGAAACAATCCTACTGTCAACCTGTCTAATAACAACGAGATAATCTCGAAACCTTTGAAATGCGATTACGACAGTAAAAAATCGAAGGTTCGTGGTTTTTAATTTATTTTTTTATTTTTGGAGGGGATGGGATCAGAGACTAAACGAAGCAATATATTCGTGTTAGAGAACAACAAAAAGATCTAATTTTGACATTATTGCCTTGTAATACTCATAAATTAAATACACAAATATATTTTGGTCCCCATCTATTAAAAGTATATTAATTTGAAAGCAATCTACGATATCTCCGCTCCAATGCTTCAGCATGAAAAATGTCGTCGATATTTCTAGTATTTATAAATATTTCAATGATTTCAATGGGGGGGGATGTTTTGTACAAATCATTTGTACGTTTTCAAATTTTAATTTTCACCTAAGAAAGTCGTTTTTCAGTTATACTTGCATATTTACAAATTTCGCGCCGAATTTAGTCAAGAAGGGTTAAGTAGCGATCAAGACGGATAAATTCGTTAAATCTTGGAAACAGAAAATTTTCGCGATCCAATGATTTCTTTAATTCGTACAAAGACGTAATAAGTGCTCGTTGTGTTAGTATATTTCTATTCATATATATATATATATATATATATATATATATATATATATATATATATATATGTATATATATATATATATGTATATGTATATGAAGAAACGTTTGAGCAAATATATAATTCGTAAAGATGTCTTTGGACATAACCATCCTACGTCTTATTCAGAAATACCATCGTTAGCTGAATTTCTTTTATTTATTTCTTAAATTTATTTTTTAAAAATAATACAATACTAATGTGGCATTTGACTAAAGTTAGTATAAAAGTTCAAGAATATTATTATTATATTCAAAGTGGCTCTCTCTTCAGTTGTAAATTACTTAATTACCTTGTTAAATTATTCTTCGCATGAATATTACAACATTTACAGGATTAAGTAAAGCGAGAGATTTAGATTGAAAACAAGACTCAAGATTGGAATAATGTACAATTGCATGTACTTGCGACTCAAAGACAACACAAACGTTTTTACATATATTTTATGACTGTTCAACATTTAATCAAAATAGATCAAATTTAATAATTTACATAATTTTAAAAGGAGGTAATTGGCAGAACCACCTCATATTATATTTAATAAATATAATAAAGAACTTATAAAATTTATCAAAATTATAGATATGGATGTAGCATAAATACATTAGAATGTAAAGTTGATTGTGAGGAAAGCGAATTATAATTCAATATATTTACCTTACATAGACACGCAAATGAACATTGGTTGAGTTTACTTTAATTGATTTGTTTTTATTTTTTCATTCCATTTATTTGTTTTATTTGCAATTATCTTACTTATTATAATATTTTATTTTATTATTATTTTTTATTCATTATATTTGATTATATGGTTGACTAGCTCAGATACCCGGCTTCGCCCGGGAATTCATTTGAGGCTGAATGGAGATGGTATTTTTTACCAGGTTTTACATTGCACAATATTTTGACATTTACCCGTCCCAGCGTTGAGGATTGATATCCGTCGTTGCCGGTGATTTGCTAATAATAGAATTATTTGTTCGATAATTCTTCACAGTCTTCGATATTTTTATATTTCCCGTTTCTTATACATGTAAATATGGTGAATTTTTATTTCAGGCCTCCCTTATAACTCCCCTAATTAAAAATTTTAATATAAGTTATAATCATGGAAGAATTAATGCTAATTGACATACCGAGTTTTGTTAAGTTCGGTTCAGCCGTTAGTGCCCGCTAAAGTTTTAACGTATAACTCATTTATACTTAGGTATACGAAAAAAGTGTATATAACAAAAGTTACTCCAAATAACAAAATAAACAACTTTTGTTATGTGCATATTTGCCGAAAAACCAATAGAAAACGAAATATCGCTATTTTTAATTTCAGGCTTCATTTATAACCCCCACTCCTGTTCGTCTCAGAGAAAATTAATATAGCCTAAAGTCTAAGTTGGATTAGTAGTAATATACATACCAAGTTTCATAAAATTCGGTTCAGCCGTTTATGCGTGAAAAGGTAACAAACAAACAAACAAACAAACATACACGAAAGAAACAAAATGCAGATATGGTGTCTATGACATGTGAAACGAAAAGTTATCGTGAAATTTCACGAAAAAAATCAATGTACAGACAGAGGGTACAATTTTATATATATACTAGCTGAGATACCCGGCTTCGCTCGGGAATTCATTTGGGGCTGAATATTGGTGGTATATTTTTGGCAAGGCTTTACTTAGCACAATATTATGACATTTACCCGTCCCAGTGTTTAGGGTTAACACCCGTCGTTTATGTGGATTTGTTAATAATAAAATTATTTTTTTATGCAAGACTTCACTGTTCTGCATATTGTCATATTTCCTGTGCATTATGCATAGATTTGAATTATTAACGAGAAAATATTGACATACATTTGAATAAATTTTTTCATTTGAGGTACCTGGTAGTTCATATTGAAAAGAAGTGTTGAGAAAATTTCTCTAAATAACAAATTAAACAACTTTTGCTATTTGCATATTTGCCGAAACCCCAATAGGAAATCACTATTTTAATTCCAGGCCTCCCTTACAACTCCCACTCCTGCCCGTCCCTAGAAATAGTATGGCTTATTATAAGGAAGGCGTTAGTGCTAATTCAAATACCGAGTTTGGTTTAGTTCGGTTGAGTCTTTTGTGCCAAATAAAATTGTGGACTCCCGCTATACGTTTTAGCGTATAACTCATTTATACTTCCGTATACGGCAAAGGTCCATGTAACAAAAGTTACTCTAAATAACAAAACGAATAACTTTTGTTATGTGCATATTTGTTGAAAAAGCAATAGGAAACGAAATATCACTATTTTTAATTTCAGGCCTTCCATATAATCCCCACTCCTGCCCGTCCCTAGAAATGTTAGTATGGCTTATTATAAGGAAGGCGTTAGTACTAATTCAAATACCGAGTTTGGTTTAGTTCGGTTGAGTCTTTTGTGCCAAATAAAATTGTGGACTCCCTCTATAGTTTTTAGAGTATAACTCATGTATACTTCCGTATACGGCCAAAGTGAATATAACAAAAGTTACTCTAAAATACACAATAAACAACTTTTGTTATGTTCATATTTGCCGAAAAACGAATAGAAAACGAAATATCACTACATTTACTTTCAGGCCTCCCTTATAACCCCCACTCCTGCCCGTCCCTAGAAATGTTGATATGGTTTGTTATAATGAAAGCGTTAGTGCTAATACACATACCGAGTTTTATTTATTTCGGTTGGGTCTATTGTCCCAAATAAAATTGTTCACTTCCGCTATAGGTTTTAGCTTATATCTCGTTTATTATTCGGTATACGAAAAAAGTGTATATAACAAAAGTTACTCTAAATAACTATATAAACAACTTTTGTTATGTTCATATTTGCCGAAAACCCAATAGGAAACGAAATATCGCTATTTTTAATTTCTGGCTGCTCTCATAACCCCCACTCCTGCCCGTCCCTTGAAATGTTGGTATGGCTTGTTATAATTAAAGCGTTAGTGCTAACACATATACCGAGTTTTATTTATTTTGGTTGGGTCTTTTGTTCCAAATAAAATTGTTCACTTCCGCTATAGGTTTTAGCGTATATCTCGTTTATAAGTCGGTATACGAAAAAAGTGTATATAACAAAAGTTACTCTAAATAACAAAATAAACAACTTTTGTCATGTTCATATTTGCAGTAAAACCTATAGGAAACGAAATATCGCTATTTTTAATTTCTGGCTTTCCCTATAACCCCCACTCCAGTTCGTCTCAGAGAATATTAATATAGCCTAAAGTCTAAGTTGGGTTAGTAGTAATATACATACCAAGTTTCATAAAATTCGGTTCAGCCGTTTATGCGTGAAAAGGTAACAAACAAACAAACAAACAAACATACACGAAAGAAACAAAATGCAGTTATGGTGTCTATGACATGTGAAACGAAAAGTTATCTTGAAATTTCGCTAAAAAATTCAATGTACAGACAGAGGTTACAATTTTATATATATATATATATATATATATATAAATATATATATATATATATATATATATATATATATTATACGGAAGTATAAATGAGTTATACGCTAAAACGTATAGCGGGAGTCCACAATTTTATTTGGCACAAAAGACTCAACCGAACTAAACCAAACTCGGTATGTGTATTAGAAGTGAGGCCTTCATTATAATAAGCCATACCAACATTTCTATGGAGGGGCAGGAGTGGGGGTTATTAGGGAAGCCTGAAATTAAAAATAGTGATATTTCGTTTCCTATTGATTTTTCCGCAAATATAAACATAACAAAAGTTGTTTATTTCTTTATTTGGAGTAACTTTTGTTATATACACTTTTGTAGTATACCTAAGTATAAATGAGTTATAAGCTAAAAACTATAGCGGGAGTCATTAATTTTATTGGGCTCAAAAGACTCAACCGAACTAAATAAAACTCGGTATGTATATTAGTGTTGACGCCCTAATTATCATAGGCCATACCAACATTTCTAGGGACGAGCAGAAGTGGGGTTTATAAGGGTGGCCTGAAATTAACATTAGTGATATTTCGTTTCCTATTGGTTTTTCGGCAAACATGCACATAGCAAAAGTTGTTTACTTTGTTATTTAGAGTAACTTTTGTGCGCATTCACTTTTAAAATGAAGTAAACACGGGATATACGCTAAACGGGAGTCAATAATATTAGTACTTATTTAAGGGGTTTTAATAAAGGAATATTATGACAAATGATGTTATGTTTTATATGATAGTTCAAAGTATGATTCGGATTAGTGAGGTAATAAATCTTCGTCACCCCCTCCTAATAACTTTATTATTTATTTCCAATAGAAATATAAACTATAAGAGCATTTCCACTATTTAATTTGTATAATCTACCTTGGTGTTATTGAAACAAATATTTAATATAATAACAATTAAACGTTAATGGTAATGTCATTATGACAAAAAACAATATGCGTTTAAACTCGATATGATATTTTCAGGGTGCCACGGGTTATTTAATTCCATCCGGTAGATAAATTATAAAATAATGTTTTGCATCAATAATATAAGTAGAAGAATGTTGAGAAGTCCCATGCGGGAACGGAAGATGACGGGAGCCTTACACGTTAATTGAGTTTCCTTATTTCCCGTCTGGCATTCTTGGAAGCGATTTCCAGTGAGATTCACTAATACAAATATAATCTTACGTGCAAAACTTTGCCTAAACTATGTGAGCTCGGATTGGCTTTTGAAAGGAAATATGTTCATTATAGATGATATTTAATTGTAATAAATGCTACCCATGATTATGGTTGGAATTATTGAAAAACGGTGAGTCAAAAAGTGTAGAGGGATAGATTAGGAACACATTTTCATTTATCCTTCAAAAATAAAATTTCTATTCTATTAATCCCCAAAAGTTACCATTCAGGATTGGCTATTTCGGAAAATCATTACGTCGTGGAGGGAAGTGTAATTGTACACATTGAAGTCTTACTATCAAAATACCATCATTAGTCAGTCAAGAATGATTTCCCGGGCATCGCCGGGTACCTTAGCTAGTATATATATATATATATATATATATATATATATATATATATATATAGATTAACGTATGTATATTGTAAAATAAAAATATATTTAAACATAGTCATACATGTAATATGCCATGTGGCAATGGAATATGTGTTCAAATAAATAACTCCTCATAGGGTTACTATGAGGAGAAAAGAAAAATAAATAAAAAAGACTGTGCTTTGAGTCTCTCGTGGTGTAAATAAAAAGTTGTCGGGGGACATGACACCAAGGACCATTATCAAAAATAAATTTTCTTTCATTCTTATTGTTCTAAACACTTCGTCTCCCATTGGTTGAAAGGGGTCTAAGAACCAGATAGGTAATCGCTTCTGTTTAAAAATGTCTACATTTCATATTTCTTGGCCCACTCAATAATGCTCTGGAACTTCTTATATTTTGTTGTAACTCTGTATCTCCCTCATCACTCACACATAGTCACTCACAGGCAATAGAAAATTATAAAATCTATTTTAAAATGCAGATATAAATTTTAAATGTCTTTTAATTAAGAGTAGACAGAATCATTCCACATTAGGATCACAATACCCTTAAAAAATACCTTAACATTTATTCTTAATATTGCAAACGATTTTATTAATTTCTTAAATTTATTAAAAAATACAATGGTAATGTGGCATTAGCTTCTTATATTTTGTTGGTTTTTGACATATTTTTTTTAACCTTTTTCAATAACAAGGTATTCTATCTTATCATCGTGTTTCTAGCTAAGCGACGCTTCAGCCTCCGTTTTGAACAAGTATTATTACAGAAGTGACATTTTATTGGAGTTTCAGAATTTCTGTTTTATAAGCTCAGAAATTATTGGTGTTTTTTATTTATGCTCTTGAAAAGAACTTAATGAGAATAATTTCAAAGTTACTTAAGTCAGTTACGACAGCAGCGTATTTACTTTTAATTTTTACAAGTCAAATTTTCTACTGATACCAGCTTATTATTAAGGATACTTCTGTATCCTTTCCTGGATATTAGAATCATATTAGCTTTAATTATAATTGGGCCTCTAAGTTCTATTTACAGAATAACCTGCACAAAGAAGGTTATTAAACCATCAGAGTTTGAATGAAAAGCGATTAATAATCATCTCCATCATGGGATGGGTTGTCATCAGGTTTGCCTTTAACTTTTTAAAGGTTTTGGAAAATATTTAATAAGCTTTCGCTCCTTCGATAATTATCGCCAACTGACGTCGACCTGCTGCTCCTGACGTCTCGGCTGCTCTCGGGGGAAAACTTTAACGAGAAAAATTATTCATTAATATTACCATCCGAAGCATGAAAATGCGGAAGGATAACTTCGGAAAGTGTTTTCTTTAAAGGCAGTCACTTCTCTTCGTTAAAACACTCGCCAGAAATTAATTGCTTTAAATTTTATTAGCTCTTGCGTAGGTTTTTTTTTTCTTTTCAAGAGCGGGGAAAGTTCGCGAAAACGGAAAATTGAATGGAAGTCAAAGTGTTAAAAAGAAAAAAAAAAGGCAGAGAATTAAATTACTTCTTAATTATATTAGTTCCCATTGCTCCATCATAAATAGACAAGTATTTGAATTTCTCAAAGCACAAAGCAATATTACTATTCTGCAAATACAAAACGATGAGTATTTAAAATTATAAATTATTGCATATTGACAACCTTATTAGTAAGCGAAGGTCACGATTCCATGAAATTAATAAATTTTCAATTAAAAGGCAAGTAATAACGTTTAATATAATAAATTAAAGGTTGTCACATAGAGCAGTATGTAATACATACAATTAATTATTCAAGTAAATATATGCATGTGAGCCAAAGGGTAAATAACTCATGAGGTGCAATACCGATCAAATATAGCTTACACCTTTATTAAGGTCAGCCTCAAAGTACAGTATCCTCACCGTAATAAATGAACGTCCGTCACGCAGGGGCTGCGTAAACTAAGCAGATTTCCCACGTGAAGTTATACAACAGAGAAATCTCCATACGAGAGCCGAACAGTTACAGCAAATGACCGAACTAGCTTTTGGCGGGAAATTCAGTCATCCTTTATCGGCCACAATTAATAAAAATGCAAATATCTCGGTTAGTATTCAAGATAGAGAATAAATGTATAAAAAAATGTTTATAGTAAATTTAATTTACAATAAGATTGGTTCTATACAATTTTTTTATCAGACCTATGGTAACGGAGATATTTCAAATATTCGAAAATCACCCTCTAAACCCCCCTTCCACTGGTCCGATTTCAGCCATTAACGAACTTGATCTGTCTTTTTGCATAAAACGTTTAAATATCGAGTTTGGTAACGATCAAACAAAATTTGCGACCGCTAGAGCGTTAACAGACATATATATATATATATATATATATATATATATATATATATATATATATATATATATAATTTTGAACGGACCTCATTTTCGTCATCTCCTGGGTAGGATCGATGGACATTTGAAGAAAATTTTCGAAAATCGCGTCATGAGTACGACCTCAATAGCTGATTTCCCTTAAGGGAAATCTGCTAAAAGTCTGACACGCAGGGGTACGCGAACTAAACACATTTTCCACGTGAGGTTTTACAATTGATAAATCTACATAATGGTAACACTTAACACCGTGGTGAATATTAAGCGAATAATTACAAGTTATAAATTATGAGAAATGAATCAGTCAATTTTAATAACCTCCCAGCGGAAAGCGTCTGAATTGTAAACGAATCGGTCCGCCAACCGTTCAAAGCTGAAGATAGAAATATTCTTCACCGAAAGAATGGCAATTACTGAAATATATCAGAATAAGATATTAATTTTATTGAAAATTATTTACTGTAATTTATAATGAATGAGAATAATTTTTATCTCAATCACTCAAATTTTAGTAATCCAAGAACTAAAGACGGGGGGGAGGGGCTACCAAAAGAACGTATTTGAATGTAACTCGTATAATAAATGTCTCTTAAAAACAATATTTGGTATTTAAGCTTCGAATAAAGTGTTTTATTATATAACAGAGCATTGTTTATGAGACATGAGTAAGAGTGAGTTTTGCGGAAGACTAAAAACACTGTCTGTGTGTGTTAACACTCTAGCGGTCGTAGTTTTTGTTTGATCGTAACCAAACTCGATATTTAAACGTTTTATGTAGAAAGACAGATCAAGTTCGTGAACGGCTGAAATCGAACTAGTGGGAGGGGGTTTAGAGGTGGAATTTCGAAAATTCGAAATATCTCCGTTCCTGTACGTCGGATCGAAAACTTGTATAGATTCAATCTTATTGCAAATTAAATGTAGTTTAAATATTGTTATATACATTTATTCTCTGTCTTGAATATTAACCGAGATATTAGCATTTTTATTAAGTGTAACGGACGAGCTATTGTCGCTTCTATTCGTTTTCACCGAAAGATAGTTCGGCCGTTTCCGTACCTGTTTGGCACTCGTATGAAGGCTTCTCTATTGTATAACTTTAAATATTATTAATATTTATCAACGTCCACTTTTTGCAACTCAGGGTAATTGGGACGGGTTATCTACAGGTTACAACCCTTTTCTAGCCAGGGTCGGATTTAGGATGTTATTTAATGAATTCCGTCACTAAATAATTTCCTTTGAACATGCGAGAATCGAACTAGCTATTCCAGTTTTACCATGTGAGATAAGGTGAACGCTTTAACTCACATGGGTAACCTGATCCCCTGTATAACTTTACGTGGGAAGTCTGGTTAGCATATGGTGCCCCTGCGTGACGTACATTTTAAGATGTTTGAACGTTCGTGAGCTGAAGCCAGCTTTCTGTTATGAAGAATGCCAGTAAAATGATCTTCCGAATTCACATTCCTCTCTGGCTCCGCATTTTATAATTTCATTAGCATCTTATTAACTTTTTCATAAGCGTACATCACACGTATCCTAGTTTTTAAGGAAATGCAACCCAGTTTTTTCATAGCTTCTTTATTTGTCTTAGACAGCACATGATCAATTTGTTCCTTCATTGACTTTAAAGTATGTTTGTCACGCAGGTGTTAATTAAGCAGATTCCTCACGCACTGGAATATGCGACGCCGATTATCTCATCTCAACATCTATTCTTCATTTCTCCCGCAGTAAGAGCCTATGTAAATAGGCTTAAAATGTAGCTGGAAAGGATATTTTTAGTGACTGAGGTACTCCAAGTGAAAATCGGATAAGTTGAAGTCATAGTTTGCTGATTGCTGAAACCAAAAAAATACAAATATTTCGGTTAATATTCCAGTTAGAGAAAGCGTGCATTGTTCAATAGTATTAGACAATTAAACTTTCAATAAAAATGGTTATTAAAACTTTTAGATCTGACTCATAGTACTCGAGATATTTTGTATTTTCATTTATTACTCTCTCTAACCCCCCGCCCCCACCCTTTTTCACCCCCAAGGCCGATTTGAGCTATTAACAAAAATTAGCTTCAGTTCTGCACGAAATCGGTCAACATCGAGTATAGCATTGATCAAATAAAACCATGTAATTTATTACGTAATATTTTAAATGATGAAGCCAGTCTGATAATTCCAGTCTGTGAATATTTGTACAATTCTCTCACAATGAAAAAACAATATTTGTTATTTAAACGAAGAATAAAGTGGTTCATGATATAACAGCCTATTGTTAATATGACGATTAGAAGTGGGGGTTTACTGAAGGCTGAAAACTAAGGATGCAAATATATCGGTTAATATACAAGATAGAGAAAATATGCGTAAACAACTTTTTTCTGTAATCGTTGAATAATGGTAACATTACTAAACTGAAATGAGTGAAGAAAGTGAAACATTTTGCAATAGAGTGAAGAAAGTAGTCATTTTCTTCACAAGTGAAGAAAGTGAATTGCCTTCTTAATTAGTAATAAGTATAAATTAAAAAATAATTTGAAGTTGGAAATTAAATGCTTTTAAATGTTTCTTAACATTGTAAGAATTTATTTTAACAAAATAAATTGAAATGTACATGAATTATTGGTGGAAATAATCAATATATTTTAAAATTTAAATATAATAATAATTACCTTCCTTGTTTATAACCTGCACTTGTTTATAACTGCACTACTTCACAATCATCACTAGTTGTTTTATAACTATGTTTATAACCTTTCACAAGCATGCTTATAACCTACCAACAACATACATCTTCACAACATCCTAATTTTGTTCATATTCTGGTTGGATCTGATCATGTAATACACGATTACAGAAAAAATGTTATATTACACTCCTGACGAAAGTAGAATTTACAACTCTCGTGAAATTACCACACTCGCTTCGCTCGTGTGGGTAAACGTTTCACTCGAGTTGTAAAATGATCTACTTTCGTCACTTGCATAATAAATAATTATTTTCGAGAATTAAATTTTCAATAAGATTAATTCTACATAAGTTTTTGGATCCAACGTATAATAATGGCGATATTTGGAATTTTTAAAATTCGCTCTCTAAACCCCCCTCCAAACCCCCTCCCCCACTAGTCTTTAATGAATTTTATCTTTAGTTTTACATATAATTCGAATATTAACGGAGTTATTTGTATTTTCTATAGCAGGTTTTCCTTAAGGTCATGTTTCGAAAACTTTCCATAAAAGTCCGTCTATCCTATGTATGAGATGACGAAAATGTGGTCCGTTCAAATATATATATATATATATATATATATATATATATATATATATATATATATTTGTCAGTTACCGCGAGTTTGGTTTGATTGTTACCAAACTGGACATATGTTTTTCATTTAAGAATATGGGAAGGGGGGCAAAATCGAAAATATAAAATATCTCCGTTACTATGAGTCCAATCGAAAAATCGTATATAACTAATCTTGTTGAATATTTAATTTCCTACAAATTGTATTCCACACATTTTTTCTGGGTCTTGAATATTAACAGAGATTTTTGTACTTTTAATGTTCTCAGCCTTCAGTATTCCGAGAATACACCCGTTTCTGTACATGGGAACCAAAAATATTGTGGAAGATAATCTCCAGATATTTTTATAATAAAAACAGGTTTTAAAAAGTCCATAGAGAGTTATTAAAAGTTCATCATAAAAGTCTAATGTACCTTTAATATGTCGGAGAAATTTACTACTTAATATATTCGTCCAACTCTCCCATTTTACTCAGTGGTTTTGTTGCTTAACGAACTCCGAGCATTATTAACGTTGATGACTCTAAATAAATATTTTATTATGATCTTACCGCTCTTAATGATTTAGAAGTAGCCGTTCATCGGGAGGCAGAATGTTTATGATAATTATCAGTTTCAATATTAGTTTAAAGACATCAAATCTAATAGAAAATCAGAACAAAAATGTTTCATTAGGCAATATTTAGTTTGCTTATCTCCACAACAAAAAAATCGACAAGTAAAATCTCTGGAAAATCTTCAATACAACTAAGTGGTCAATTTCTAAATAAAAAAGGGAATTGTTATGAAATAAGTTCATAAAAAAAGATGGTGGGGTGGGAGAAGTGTGTATTTTATCCTTAAGCGCTATATATTACGCTCTATTATTCAGACCATATGAAGTTTACTCTGTTCATAACTAATAACAATCTACGTTAGTATTCTGGCAGGTGGGAGTGAATTATATTTTAGGTTCAAGCAAGAGTGCGCGCTTTCGACGCAGTGCTTCATCGTCAGCGCCCAGTTGACACACCAAAAAATAATAAAGAAACTATCTCTATTACAGTTTTATTTACTTATATTATTTATTTAAACAGGAGCATCCACAACGAAACGATTTGGTTACAAATTTAACAATAAAAATTGTAGAAAAATAACAAAAACTGAACCAACAAAAAAATTAAACACGATAAATAAACATTAAACACAAGTAATAAAAACAACAAATAAACATTATACTAGTATTAAAGAGAAAAAATTAAAATCGTTTTAATAAAGAAAAACATTGTTTTTCCTATTATACTAGTACACTTATATAATATAAAATTGTTCAAAATTATATTAAATTTCTCACTAAGTCGAAATACAAAAAAAAAGTCCGTCACGCAGGGGCTGCGTTAACTAAGCAGATTTCCCAAGTGCGTCACGTTTTTGCATTTATCTCAAAAATTAAAAGTTAAATGAGACCAATATTTGGTATTTAAACTTCAAATAAAATGCTTCATAACATATTAGAATATTAATATGAGATAGTCTAGTTAAGATAGTGAAAAAACGTACATAACAACATTTATAGAACATCGCATTTGCAATAAAAGTGGTTATATACAATTTATCGATCCGACGCATAACAACGGAGATATTAAGAATTTTCGAAATTCTCCCCCTCTAAACCTCCCCCCTCCCCCTGGTCCGATTTCAGCCATTAACAAACTTGACCTTTCTTTTTGTGTAAAACGATCAAGTTTGGTAACGACAAGACAAAAATTGCGACCGCTAGAGCGGTAACAGATATATATATCTATATATATATAAAATTGTAACCTCTGTCTGTACATTGATTTTTTTCGCGAAATTTCACGATAACTTTTCGTTTCACATGTCATAGACACCATATCTGCATTTTGTTTCTTTCGTGTATGTTTGTTTGTTTGTTTGTTTGTTTGTTTGTTTGTTTGTTTGTTTGTTTGTTTGTTTGTTTGTTTGTTTGTTACCTTTTCACGCATAAACGGCTGAACCGAATTTTATGAAACTTGGTATGTATATTACTACTAACCCAACTTAGACTTTAGGCTATATTAATTTTCTCTGAGACGAACAGGAGTGGGGGTTATAAGGGAAGCCTGAAATTAAAAATATCGATATTTCGTTTTCTATTGGTTTTTCGGCAAATATGCACATAACAAAAGTTGTTTATTTTGTAATTTAGAGTAACTTTTGTTATATACACTTTTGTCGTATACCGAAGTTTAAATGCGTTATACGCTAAAAATTATAGCGGGAGTCAACAATATTATTTGCCAAAAAAGACTTAACCGAACTAAATAAAACTCGGTATGTGTATTAGCAGTGAGGCCTTCATTATAATAAGCCATACCAATATTTCTATGTACGGGCAGGAGTGGGGGTTATAAGGGAAGCCTGAAATTAATAATAGCGATATTTCGTTTCCTATTGGTTTTTCCGCAAATAAAAACATAACAAAAGTTGTTTATTTTGTTATTTGGAGTAACTTTTGTTATATACACTTTTGTCGTATACCTAAGTATAAATGAGTTATACGTTAAAACTTTAGCGGGCACTAACGGCTGAACCAAACTTAACAAAACTCGGTATGTCAATTAGCATTAATTCTTCCATGATTATAAGTTATATTAAAATTTTTAGGTTCGAACGGGTGGGGGGTTATAAGGGAGGCCTGAAATAAAAATTCACCATATTTACATGTATAAGAGACGGGAAATATAAAAATATCCAAGACTTTGAAGAATTATCGAACAAATAATTCTATTATTAGCAAATCACCGGCAACGACGGGTATCAATCCTAAACACTGGGACGGGTAAATGTCAAAACATTGTGCAATGTAAAGCCTGCTAAAAAATACCATCACCATTCAGCCTCAAATGAATTCCCGGGCGAAGCCGGGTATCTGAGCTAGTATATATATATATATATATATATATATATATATATATATATATATATATATATATAAAATTGTAACCTCTGTCTGTACATAGATTTTTTTCGCGAATTTTCACGATAACTTTTCGTTTTTCATGTCATAGACACCATAACTGCATTTTGTTTCTTTCGTGTATGTTTGTTTGTTTGTTACCTTTTCACGCATAAAGAGCTGAACCGAATTTTATGAAACATGGTATGTATATTACTACTAACCCTACTTAGACTTTAGGCTATATTAATATCCTCTGAGACGAACAGGAGTGGGGGTTATAAGGGAAGCCAGAAATTAAAAATAGCGATATTTCGTTTCCTATTGGTTTTTCGGCAAATATGAACATTACAAAAGTTGTTTATTTTGTTATTTAGAGTAACTTTTGTTATATACACTTTTTTCGTATACTGAATTATAAACGAGATATACGCTAAAACCTATAGCGGAAGTGAACAATTTTATTTGGGACAAAAGACCCAACCGAAATAAATAAAACTAGGTATGTGTATTAGCACTAACGTTTTCATTATAATAAGCAATACCAACATTTCTTGGGACGGGCAGGAGTGGGGGTTGTAAGGGAGGCCTGAACTTAAAATACCGATATTTCCTTTCCTATTGGGTTTTCGGCAAATATGGACATAACAAAAGTTGTTTATTTTGTTATTTAGAGTAACTTTTGTCATATTCATTTGTCTTTTAACAAAGTATAAACGACATATACACTTTAAACTAAAGCGGGAGTCAACTATTTCATTGGGCGCTAACGATTAAACCGAACTTTAAAAAACTCGGTATGTCAATTAGCATTAATTCTTCCATGATTATAAGCTATATTAAAATTTTTAGGTTAGAACGGGAGTGGGGGTTATAAGGGAGGCCTGAAATAAAAATTTGCGATATTTCATTGTCTATTTGTTTTTCGACAAACATGCACATGACAAAAGTAGTTTACTTTGTTATTTAGATGAACTTTTGTTGTATACATTTCTCCAGGAACAATGTGTGAAGCAAGTAATTTGCGTAAAATATTGATGTGCTCAACAATTCATTCCAATTTGAACTATGGAAAAATTAATTCAAATCTACATAATATTTTGTCTTTAATAACTGAAATCTATGCATGATACACAGGAGACGGGAAATATGACAATATGGAGGACAGTGAAGTCTTACATAAAAAATTAATTTTATCATTAACAAAAGCCAACAACGGGTATAAACCCTAAACACTGGGATGAGAAATGTCAAAATAGTGTGCAAAGTAAAGCCTTGCCAAAAAAATACCATCACCATTCAGCCTCAAATCAATTCCCGGGCAAAGCCGGGTATCTGAGCTAGTATATATATATATATAAAATTGTAACCTCTGTCTGTACATTGATTTTTTTCGCGAAATTTCACGATAACTTTTCGTTTCACATGTCATAGACACTATAACTGCATTTTGTTTCTTTGGTGTCTGTTTGTTTGTTTATTTGTTTGTTTGTTTGTTACCTTTTCACGCATAAACGGACTAACCGAATTTTATGAAACTTGGTATGTGTATTACTACTAACCCAACTTAGACTTTAGGCTATATTAATATTCTCTGAGACGAACAGGAGTGGGGGTTATAAGGGAGGCCTGAAATTAAAAATAGCGATATTTCGTTTCCTATTGGTTTTTTGGCAAATATGCATATAACAAAAGTTGTTTATTTTGTTATTTAGAGTAACTTTTGTTATATACACTTTTTTCGTATACCGAACTATAAAGGTGTTATACGCTAAATATTATAGCGGGAGCCAACAATTTTATTTGGCACAAAGACTCAACCGAACTAAATAAAACTCGGTATGTGTATTAGCACTAATGCCTTCCTTATAATAAGCCATACAAACATTTCTAGGGAAGGGCAGGAGTGGGGGTTATAAGGTACGCCTGAAATTAAAAATAGTGATATTCCGTTTCCTATTGGTGTTTCGGCAAATATGCACATAACAAAAGTTGTTTATTTTGTTATTTAGAGAAACTTTTGTTATATACACTATCGTCGAATACCGAATTATAAAGGCGTTATACGCTAAAAATTATAGTGGGTGTCAAGAATATTATTTGGCACAAAAGAGTCCACCGAACTAAATAAACCTCGGTATGTTTATTATCTCTGACACCTTAGTTATCATAAGCCATACCAATATTTCTAGGGACGGGCAGGAGTGGGGGTTATAAGGGAGGTCTGAAATTAAAAATAGCGATATTTCTTTTTCTACTGGTTTTTCTGCAAATATGCACATGACAAAAGTTGTTTATTTTGTTATTTAAAGTAACTTTTGTTATATTCACTTTTGCTGTATAACATAAACGAGATATGCGTTAAAAACTAAAGCGGAAGCCAACAATTTTGTTGAGCACAAAAGATTGAACCGAATTTAACAAAACTTGGTATGCGAATTAGCATTAATTCTTCCATGATTATAAGCTACATTAAAATGTGTAGGTTCAAACGGGAGTGGGGGTTATAAGACAGGCCTGAGATAAAAATTCGCAATTTTCATTTTCTATTTTTTTTTCGGCTAACGTGCACATTAAAAAAGTTGTTTACTTTTGTTATTTAAAGTAACTTTTGTTGTATTCACTTTTGCCGTAAATGAAGTTAATACGGCATATACGCTAAAACCATAAAGGGAGTCATTAATTTTATTAGTGCTTATTTTAGTGTTTTTAATAAATGCATTTTATTACAAAAGATGTTATGTTTTAGGCTTATATGATAGTTGGAAGTATGATTCGGATTAGTGAGCTTATAAATCTCCGTCGCCTCCTCATTTATTTATTTATTTTCCCTATAAATTTGTTATTTATTTCTAATAGAATATAAACTATAAGAGCATTTCTGGTATTTAATATAAACTCGATATGAATGTTTAAAGTATTACTAGGTTGGAGGGGGGCTCTCTTCCCCTCATCTAGCTTTTTGAACATAAATGAAATTATGTTTAGGGATCTATTATTTAGTTCCATAAGGGAGATAATTTATTAAAATAATATTCTGAATCAATATTCTAAGGAAAACAACGATGATAACGCTCCTGCGAGAGCGGAAATGGACGGGAGGTAATTGAGTTTAGTTATTTCCTGTGGAATGCTGCCATGACGGGAAGTGATTTCCACTGAGGCTTACTAATACGAATATAATCTTATGTATAAAACTATGCTAAAACTATATGTGCTTGGTTTGATTTTTGGCAGGAAATATGTTCATTATAGAAGATATTTAATTGTAATAAATGCTACCCATGATTATGGTCTGAATTATTCAAAAACCGTGAGTCAAAAAGTCGTGAGGGATAAATTAGGAACCCATTTTCATATATTCTTCAAAACTAAAATTTCTATTCTATTAACCCTGAAAGTTACACTTTAGGATTGGCTGTTTTGAAAAAACAATACATCGTGGAGGGAAGTGCAATTGTACACATTGAAGTCTTGCTATAAAAATACAATCATTAGTCAGTCAGCAATGATTTCCCGGGCATCGCCGGGTACCTTAGCTAGTATATATATATATATATATATATATATATATATATATATATATATACGAACTTGATCTTCCTTTTTGCATAAAACGATTAAATTCCGAGTTTGTTAACGATCAAACAAAAATTGAGACCGCGAGAGCGTTGTTAACTGACAAATATATATATATATATATATATATATATATATATATATATATATATAATTTTGAACGGACTTCATTTTCGTCATCTCCTGGGTAGGATCGATGGACATTTGAAAAAAAATTCGAAAATCGCGTCATGAGTACAACCTCAATAGCTTATTTCCCTCAAGGGAAATCTGCTAAAAGGAGAGGAGTTAAATTTTGTAAAACAAATTCAATTTTTTAAGGTTATTTAGTATATTGACGTCGTGTGGGCTTCTGACAGTAATAAGTTCCTACATGTTATATGGGGTCTCTAAGTATTCAATGTTCTTGCTATTCGTCAGTATGTGTTTAAAGGTTAATGGTTTTTAATGGTGTGCGTTAAATATTAGTGTCCTAGGATGTTACAGTTTTTAAAAAAATTAAAATGTTGACTAGTTAAACCAATAAAAACGTCCGTCACGCAGGGGTTGCGTGAACTAAGCATATTTCCCAAGTGAAGTTTTACAATAGAAATCTGCATACCAGTAACAGTAGTAGTAACGAGTCTCTAACCCAATTTCACGAGAATCGAACATTTACGGAAATGGCCGTACTAGCTTTCGAGAACTCACGAAAAGAGCCGACATCAGCAGATCTCATCTCAACTGTTACCCGCACACACTTAATAAAAATGCAAATATCTCGGTTAATAATAAAGATAGAGTAAAAACGTACATATCAAAATTTATTGAGAATTATATTTACAATAAGACTGGTTCTATACAATTTTTCGATCCGAGATATTACGAATTTTTGGAAATTCCTCCTTAAAAAAAAATCTAGCGGTCGCAGTTTAAAGTGTTAACAGACAAATATATATATATATATATATATATATATATATATATATATATATATATATATATATATATTATAAATCTTTCACAAAATTAACAGCATTGTTTAATAAATAAATGCTGCGCCAATAGGGCACTGCGGGTATGCACTGCATCGAAAACGTTCTGTCGCTTGAATAAATTGTTATTGTGGAAGTGCTTTTTACTCAACCTGCAACATTCATAATAATCTATATGTAGAGTTCACTAAGTTTTGGAATCATATTTGATATAGCTCCAAATGTTGGTCCATTCCAAGTTCTTCCGAGCCCGGGTCAGATTGGGAATTGAATCAAAAATGAATTACTGGACGGGGAAAAAAATAAACAACCAATTAACTGAGAAAACCTCTCCGAACGAGGAAATTGGGCTTGAGTATTCGTTCAATTCATTACCAAGCGAAACAAAACCAAGATAGACTGAAACTCAAAATAGTGTAGTTTTTAGCAGAATTCCCTTAAGGGAAATCAGCTATTGAGGTAGTACTCATGACGCGAGTTTCGAAAAATTTCTTGAAATGTTCATCGATCCTACCCAGGAAATGACAAAAATGAGGTCCGTTCAAAATTATATATATATATATATATATATATATATATATATATATATATATATATATATATATATATATATTTGTCTGTTAACGCTCTAGCGGTCGCAAGTTTTGTTTGATCGTTACCAAACTCGATATTTAACCGTTTTATGTAAAACGAATGATCAAGTTCCTTAATGACTGAAATAGGACCAGTGGAAGGAGGAGATTTTCGATTATTCGAAATATCTCCATTACTTTATGTCTGATCAAACAATTGTATAGAACCAACTTTATTCCAAATTAAATTTACTATAAATATTGTTATATACATTTATTCTCTATCTTGAATAGTAACCGAGATATTTTCATTTTTATGAAGTCTGTTGTTGGTTATAGTTCGGATTAGGTCGGGCCATTTCCGTCATTGCTCGGCTCAGGTGGAAGTTTCTTTTAACATGTCGTTTCTAGCCTTACCTTACCTTCGTTACTTTGTGAAATTTATGCAAATACGTTCTGTTCATCCACCCCCCCCCCCGCCCCTTCTTTAGTTCTTGGACTACTAAAATTTGAGTTATTAATATATAAATTATTCTTACAATTCGGAAGCCGTTTCAGTTGGGAATTTATTTTAGTTAAATGAAAGATTTCTCATTACCGTTTGTATTTAATCACGGTGGTATTTTGTTGCCAGTATGCAGATTTCTCAATTGTAAAACTTCGCGCGGGAAATCTGCTTAGTTTACGCAGCCCCTGCGTGACGGACTTTTATACTAAACCCAAATACAAATAGCTCAATTACTATCTCAATGGTGCTTTCTTTGAAATTCTCATTAAAATTATTCTTAGACCAATAATATTCGAAGGATAAATATAATCAAAAAGCTATGGCGGAGATATTGAGAAGATTTTTTTTTCCAAATAAGAATGTCTTTATCGTATTACAGTAGAAAATAAGGTGATAGACACTTCATGGTAGTACTTTAGTAAATTTGTCTCGAGAGCACTTAAACCGATAGGATGATAACGTGGCCTGATAATGAAAAACAGAGGCAAGCATTCAATTTAGACTCAGATCACTTTCTTCCTAGGCTACAGCCACCTTAACCCAGTGGTATTCACCGAAATTAGTAATTTTTTTTTTGTTGTAATGCTTACTTTGTTGATTTACAAGTTATAATAACAGGGGAAAAAATTATCACTTCTGGAGGGGGTGATATTTATATATATATATACTAGCTCAGATACCCGGCTTCGCCCGGGAATTCATTTGATGCTGGATGGTGATGGTATTTTTTAAGCAAGGCTTTACTTTGCACAATATTTTGGCATTTACCCTTCCCAGTGTTTAGGGCTAATACCCATCGTTTCTGTGGATTTGTTAATAATAAAATTATTTTTTTATGTAAGACTTAACTGTCCCCCATATTGTCATATTTCTCGTTTCCTGTGCATTATGCATAGATTTAAATGATTAAGGACAAAATATTATAATAATGTATTATAATTTGAATTAATTTTTCCAGGTGAGGTACCTGATAGTTCATATTAGAAAGAATTGTTGAGCATATTTCTCTAAATTACAAAATAAACAACTTCTGTTATGTGCATATTTGCCGAAACACCAATAGGAAACGAAATATCACTATATTTAAGTTCAGGCTTCCCTTATAACTCCCACTTATGCCCGTCCCTAGAAATGTTAGTATGGCTTATTATCAGGAAGGCGTTAGTGCTAATACACATACCGAGTGTTTTATATAGTTCGGTTGAGTCTTTTGTGCCAAATAAAATTGTTGACTCCCGCTCTAGTTTTTAGTGTATAACGCCTTTATACTTCGGTATACGACGAAAGTGTATATAACAAAAATTTCTCTAAATAACAAAATAAACAACTTTTGTCATGTGCAATATTTCTCGAAACCCCAATAGGAAACGAAATATCACTACTTTTAATTTCAGGCCACCGTTATAACCCCCACTCCTACCCATCCCTTGAAATATTAGTATGGCTAATAATAAGGAAGGCGTTAGTGCTAATACACATACCGAGTTTGGTTTAGTTCGATTGAGTTTTTTGTGCCAAATAAAATTGGTGACTTCCGCAGTAGTTTTTAACGTATAACTCATTTATACTTAGGTGCACGACAAATGTATATTAACAAAAGTTACTCCAAATTACAAAATAAACAACTTTTGTTATGTACATAATTGCCGAAAATGCATTAGGAAACGAAATATCGCTATTTTTAATTTCAGCCCTCCCTTATAACCCCCACTCCTGTTCGTCTCAGAGAATATTAACATTGCCTAAAGTCTAAGTCGGGTTAGTAATAATATACATAGCAACTTTCATAAAATTCGGTTCAGCCGTTTTTGCGTGAAAAGGTAACAAACAAACAAACAAACAAATAAACTAACAGACACGAAAGAAACAAAATGCAGTTATGGTGTCTGACATGTGAAACGAAAATTTCACGATAACTTTTCGTTTCACGTGTCATAGACACCATAACTGCATTTTGTTTCTTTCGTGTCTGTTTGTTTGTTTGTTACCTTTTCACGCATAAACGGCAGAAACGAACTTTATGAAACTTGGTAAGTATATTACTACTAACCCAACTTAGACTTTAGGCTAAAAAAAAAATTTCTCAAAATATATTTTCTATTTCTGAGATAAAATTCGATGAGTAGTAGTGCGGGTTTACTGTCGGCGGAAAATAAAAAGTTCGAATAAATATATTTGAGTTACGAAAAAATGTATAAAACAGAAATCGTGTAGCATCAATATTTTATCAAATTGCTTCTATAACATTTATCAATCCAACTCATAATAACGAAGATATTTTGAATTTTCAAAATCTTTCTATTTCTAACCCCCTCCCCCCTCTCCCTATTTCCTTCCGATTTCAACTAATAACAAATATGATTTTTACTGTTGAAAGAAACGGAAAATATCAAGTATGGCATAGATAAAATAAACACTTGCGAGAAAAAAACGTAAAATCTTAAATGATAACGTCATCGCACAACGAATGTACATGTATCTCGCATAATAAAGGACACAATGTGGCAGCATACTCCTTTACCTCAGTTTTATCAGATTTCCCTTAGGGGATTTTCGAAATATTTCTTCAAATGTCTATCTATCCTATCCAGGAGAAAAGGAAAATGAAGTCCGTTCAAAATTGTATGTGTGTATATATATATATATATATATATATATATATATATATATATATATATTTGTCTACCACTCTAGTGGTCACAATGTTTGTCTTATCGTCAACAAACTCGATATATACACATTTTACGTAAAAAGAAAGATCAAGTTCAATAACAGTTAAAATCGGACCAGCTCGAGGGGGGCTTAGAGGGAGGGTATTTCTTAAATCTATATATGTGTATATATATATATACTAGCTCAGAAACCCGGCTTCGCTCGGGAATTCATTTGAGGCTGAATGTTGATGGTATTTTTTTTGGCAAGGCTTTATTTTGCACAATATTTTGACATTTACCCGTCCCAGTGTTTAGGGTTAATACCCATCGTTTCTGTGGGTTTGTTAATAATAAAATTAATTTTTTATGTAAAACTTCACTGTCCTCCATATTGTCATATTTCCCGCTTCCTGTGCATTATGCATAGATTTGAATTATTAAGGACTAAATATTAACATACATTTGAATTAATTTTTCAAGGTGAGGTACCTGGTAGTTCATATTGAAAAGAATTCTTGAGCAAATTTTTCTAAATAACAAAATAAACAACTTTTGTTATGTGCATATTTGCCGAAACTACAATAGGAAACGAAATACCACTATTATTATTTTCAGGCCTCCCTTATAAACCCCACTCCTGCCTGTCCCTAGAAATAGTATGGCTTTTTATAAGGAAGGCGTTAGAGCTAATACACATACTGAGTGTTTTATTTAGTTCGGTTGAGTCTTTTGTGCCAAATAAAATTTTTCACTTCCGCTATAATTTTTAGCGTATATCTCGTTTATAATTCGGTATACGAAAAAAGTGTATATAACAAAAGTTACTCTAAATAGCAAAATAAACAACTTTTGTTGTGTTTATATTTGCCGATAAACCAATAGGAAACGAAATATCGCTATTTTTAATTTCTGGCTTCCCTTAAAACCCCCACTCCTGCCCGTCCCTAGAAATGTTGGTATGGCTTCTTATAATGAAAGCGTTAGTGCTAATACACATACCGAGTTTTATTTATTTCGGTTGGGTCTTTTGTCTCAAATAATATTGTTGACTCCCGCTATAGTCATAAGCGTATAACTCATTTAAACTTCGGAATACGATGAAAGTGTTTATGACAAAAGTTACTCTAAATAACAAAATAAACAACTTTTGTTATGTGCATATTTGCTGAAAAAGGAATAGGAAACGAAATATCGCTATTTTTTATTTCAGGCCTCCCTTATAACCCCCACTCCTGTTCGTCTCAGAGAAAATTAATATAGCCTATCTCTCAAGTTGGACCAGACTGCTCACGGTGTGCCAATTTAATTTAAAATCGGTTAAGTAGTTTAGGAGTCCATCGCGGACAAACATCGTGACAGGAGATTTATATATATTAAGATATATATATAAATATACTAGCTAAGGTACCCGGCTTCGCCCGGGAATTCATTTTAGTCTGAATAAAGATGATATTTTTTTGGCAAGGCTTTACTTTCCACAATATATTTACGTTTCCCCGTCTAAGTTTTTGGGTTTATACCCGTCGATGCTGTGGATTTGTTAATAATAAAATTATTTGTTATTTAAGACTTCAATCTTCTAATATTATTATATTTCCCGTCTCCTGTGCATGTTAGTTTTTTTTATAACGTAATGAACAGTATAATTCATAGTCGTAGAAAGTATTCTGTCTTCCAAACCATGCATGAATTAAAGTTCCTTTCCCTTGAGGCGGTCCAAAGCTTATATATATATATATATATATATATATATATATATATATATATATATAATTGTAGCCTCTGTCTGTACATTGATTTTTCTTCGCGAACTATCACGATAACTTTTCGTTTCACATGCCATAGACACCATAACTGCATTTTGTTTCTTTCGTGTCTGTTTGTTTGTTACCTTTTCATGCATAAACGGCTGAACCGAATTTTATGAAACTTGGTATGTATATTACTACTAACCCAACTTAGACTTTAGGCTATATTAATATCCTCTGAGACGAACAGGAGTGGGGGTTATAAGGGAAGCCTGAAATTAAAAATAGCGATATTTCGTTTCCTATTGGATTTTCGGCAAATATGAACATAACAAAAGTTGTTTATTTTGTTATTTAGAGTAACTTTTATTATATACACTTTTTTCGTATACTGAATTATAAACGAGATATACGCTAAAACCTATTGCGGAAGTGAACAATTTTATTTGGGACAAAAGACCCAACCGAAATAAATAAAACTCGGTATGTGTATTAGCATTAACGCTTTCATTATAATAAGCCATACCAACATTTCTAGGGACGGGCAGGAGTGGGGGTTGTAAGGGAGGCCTGAATTTAAAATAGCAGTATTTTGTTTTCTATTCGTTTTTCGGAAAATATGAACATAACAAAAGTTGTTTATTTTGTTATTTAAAGAAATTTGCTCAACAATCCTTTCCAATATGAACTACCAGGTACCTCACCTGAAAAAATTAATTCAAATTATAATATATTATTATTATATTTTGTCCTTAATAATTTAAATCTATGCATAATGCACAGGAAACGGGAAATATGACAATATGGAGGACAGTGAAGTCTTACATAAAAAATTAATTTTATTATTTACAAATCCACGGAAACGACGGGTATTAACCCTAAACACTGGGAAGGGTAAATGTCAAAATATCGTGCACAGTAAAGCCTTGCCAAAAAAAAATACCATCACCATCCAGCCCCAAATGAATTCCCGGGCGAAGCCGGGTACCTGAGCTCGTTCTAAATAATTCCGTTACTATTCATCGTATCGAAAACTTGTATAGAATCAATGTTAGAAGTGAATTTAATTGTCTATAAATGTTGGTATATACATGTTTTCTCTGATATGAATATTAACCGAGATATTAGGATTTTTTTAGTTTTCATTCTTCAGTAAACCCCCACTCCCACTCATGCCTTATTAGCAATAAGCTCCTATATCATGAATCAAGCCTAAATACCAAATAGTGTTTCCAAGAGACCTTTATCATACGAGACACATGCAATTTTTTTGTTAAATGCCGTCATCAATTAAGATTGTGCATTTTTATTACTAAAATGTTTATTTTAGTGATATCACACTCGATATTTAGCCGGTACATTGTGCACTAAAGATCATAGGCATATTTGGTTAACGCTCTAGCGGTCGCAATTTTTGTCTGATCGTTACCAAACTCGATATTTAAACGATTTATTTAAAAATAAAGATCAAGTACGTTAACGGTTGAAGTCGGACCAGTGAGAGGGGGGGGGGGGTTATAGGGGGAATTTCTTAAATTCGAAATATCTCCATTGGTATGCGTCGGATCGAAAAATTGTATAGACTCAATCTTAATGAAAATTTAATGTTCTATAAATGTTATTATGTACTTTTTTTTTTTAATACATATCAAGATCCAATCAAGATCCGTTACTAAACCAAGATATTTGCATTTTTTAGTTTCCAGTCTTCAGTAAACCCCCATTTCTACTCATTTCATATTAATAATATGAAGTACATTATTTGAAGCCTAAATACCAAATAGTATTCTGTTATTTAAGTTTTGAGAAAAATGCAAATTCTTGATGCACATGGGAAATCTGCAAAGAATAGTCCTAATTAAAATAATTGAAATAATAACTGAAAAATAATCAAACTTCAACAAGCAATGATTTACCTGCTATTAAGAATTCACTTTTGTCTCACATTTACCTGTATCATATAACTACCATTATTATAATGTTTTTTGTACTTGTAATGATTCACATGTATTTTTTGTGATATTTATTTACTTTCATGAAATGCACGTGAAAAAATTAGCTTCCATTATTCTACCCTATTATTTTATTTGTACTATATCAAAGGTGCCAAGGGTGTTAAATATATGTGTGTGCACGGAAGCACCCGCTCGTCTGTGTGTGTTTGTGTGTTTGTATTTCATTTATTTATTAAATTAACTCCTTTTTTATTCTACAACGGATAACTGGTTCCATGTGACTTAATCTCTTTTCAATGTTATTTGGCAAAATAGTCAACATTCTTTAATCATATTCTTTGGGTGATTCTGTCGACTAACTTTAGAGTACATAATCATGGAATCAACAATTATCATAAAAGGTTTTGTTTACGTAAAAAAAATCATTTTCTTTCCAGGAAGTAAGAGCTTTCAGTCTTCTAGATACATTCATTTTTGAGATACAATTTAAAATTTATTAACTTGTTTTATTATTCCTCCAAAACATTTTTGGCTCAGCATTTTTTATTTATTTAGTGATATTGTTTATGGATAGAAATTAAGTTGTTTTGTGCAGAAGTCGATTTTGTTTTTAATGTTTTATTTTCTTTACTTTACACGCTATCTGTCTTATAGCATGCTCTTAAATTATAACCCAAAAATAAAAGAAAAGTTATTATGTCAACTACCTACGCTTTCCATCTCCAGAAGGAAGTTGGCCAGAGTACTTTAATAAAGAAGTATCAATGGCCTTTGGTATGTAATGCCTTCATAGTACGGCAAAGATGTTTCAAGCTCACCAATGCAATAGGACCTTAATCCTTCGTGAGCTATTTTTTTTATCATGGAAAAACACTCATAGCTTCAAGGGGCACTCACCATCTTTCAATCATGGCTGGCTCTTCTTTCTGTATTTTGTAGGACCTAATATTTTCCTGCCGAACTCCGATTATTTACATTTGTTTCAATTTAAAAAATCAATCAAACATATGTGAGAAATAGTGAATTCCAGATGGAAGTCCATTGGTTAGGATTCTAAAGATGTGTGTAACGTACTTATAAATTATTCAAATAATAATTAAATAAAGTTAAAAAAAAAAATGAACCCCTATGGTTTGCATCATTGTATTTCCATATTGTGCTTACTGAACACAAAAAAAAAACGTATTTTGCAGATGGGAGAAATTTTGATAAATCTATTGTCAATATTGAGTAAGAATGTGTTAAAAGAAAATGATACAGAAACAACTCAATTAATATTCATGAAGGTAAAAGGATGTGAATCAAAATTTGTATTACTCAATGTGTTAATAATTTTGGATTCATAATGTGTTTTGATCTGACCTATAATAATAGATATACATAATTATTTATTTTTCATGAATTGTGTCTTCACAGTTTAATACTTTATGCTCAGCTAAATATTTTAATATAATATTTAATTAAGTATATCATAGTATGTATATGTATATAACTGAACATATTATGTTCAGTTTAACATTGAGAGCGGTATCAATCTAGTAAAAATGAAGTGCTCTAGAGCATATAATGTTATGTTGACTTCACAAAAAAACATGCTTGAATGTATGTATATCTCACGTACTATTGATTCAATGTAAACAAATTGTAGTATTTAAGGTTAGAATCAGATGTTTCTACTATATTGTCTTATTCTTGATATGTGATGAGTAGGAGTAAAAATTAATTGAAGGCAAAAAACCAAAAAAGACAAATCACACGTTAATTAAGATTCAAGGAAAAAATATACTGAACAAATATTGTGGAAAATTAGATGTTTAACATAGTTGTTTGTAGAGCAGTTTTCGATCTGACTCTGATAATAATGGCATTTTTTCATTTTATATCTAAAACCCCGACTCCTCCTTGTCCAGTTTCAATCATTTACAAACATGACATTTAGTTTTATTTAGTAATGTGTTCAATTTACAATATTGCTATTCAGGCTTTACCAATGTTGTGATTTTTGAAAGATTAGTTTAAAGGCCAAAGATCTAACATAGGAGATGGAAAAAAAAAATTAGATTCATCTTATAAATATATATATATATATTTATTTATTTATTTTTATTCATTATTTTATTTACTGAATTTGTAGTACAATTTGATCAATGAATAGCTTACAATTGGTAATGAAATAGTTTAGGCTTATTATATACTGTACAATATTAAATTGTGTCAAAGTAACAAAAGAGAAAAATTAATAAAATATTAATCTCTCAAGAAGGAAGAATATGGAATCAAATCTATAATAAGTTTTCTCGTTAAGGCATATATTACATCAGTAGTTTTGTATAATGCCTTGGTACATTTTTAAAGCTCTAATTAATGAATATTATACATGGCATTGGCTTTTCAATTTATCAACAAATAGGTCAATATTTTCATTTACTGAATGATTTATAAAAGTCAATTTTTACTAAAAGCTTTATTATTAGATAATTAGAATTATTTGTGCTAAAATTAAATCTGCATCATTAGATAATATTTTAATTTTTTTTATTATTATGATTTGGACCATCAGTTGCATTTATTATACTTCCTGAAAGTCAAATCGTCTCATCATATGTTAAGTACGTAAGTTATTGATGTTAGTATGACTCCATTATAGAGTATATGTTAAAGAAGCACTAGGTAGTCCCCGTAGTGCCTTTTCTATTGGAGGAAGGTAAGTGTATTCCATTGTAATTTATAGACAAATGGCTCTCCTAAATATTTTGAACTTGAAACTCATTCTATTAAAGTTATCTAAATACATATGTTTATTGAAAGTCTAGTTCATTTTCATCGGAGAAAAAGGTATGTATGAAGTTATATTTGGTTTTGTTATGTTGTAGTATATTTTCATTAACAAACTAAAAAAAAAAAAACTAAGATAATATTAGGAGGAGTGGGAGTATAAGGAAAATAATCTTAATATTAGAACTGATCTTTTAGACTCAGACGTATTAGGATGATATGTTGGTATCTGCTATGCCTGCCAGTTACGGTTTAGCACTCCTATTAAATATAAAATTCAGGCAAAGTTTTCTAAGTAAAAGATTTTCACTCATGCCTTTAATATGTTTCATTTTATTAAATGCTTGAATACATATTTAATTTTTATTTAAAATAGTAAAATATCAATACTAATAGCTGTGATTAGATATATTCCTTGTTTTAAATAATTTAGTGTTTCTAATAAGCGTATAATTTGAGGGTTTTTAAAACTATTCGCAATTAGGTGCCATTGACCTCAATATTGCAACATGAGCCGAAAGGACTTGCCCTAATAAATGATTTTGTACACAGCATTTTTATTTTACTTTGGTTTATGAGTTGTATAGAAGAAAGTTAATAACAAATCATGTTGATAACATCAACTTCTCTAATTATTTAATTTAACTTGAGAATTAGCTATGATATCTGCATTTTTGTGTTTTAGCCTTCAGTAAACCCTATACACCCATCTGATTTGTGCTTGTGAGACTCTTATTAAGGCTACAATATCACTAGAAATCTCATTCCCAGATTAAATTTTAATCCATGCTTAGATAGGGGCCTAAAGGGTAAATTGAGAATAGAATATGATGTGTCATACCATGTGCGTTATTGTTGCTTGTAGGAAATCTGCTTAGTTTACATAGACTCTGATTAATGGATGTCCTTGAGCACAGTTTCCCTGAGGAAAATCGGTTATTGAAGTTGTACTTATGATGGGATTTAAAAAATATATTTTTCAAATATTCCTCAAACCTTCAGAAGTTAATAAAAACAAGGTGTGTGTGAATATATATATATATATATATATATATATATATATATATATATATATATATTGGTGTGTGTTAATGCCCTAGTGTTTGATCGCTACCAAACTCGATATTTAAGCAATTTGAGTAAAACTAAAGATCAAGCTTTTTACTGGCTGAATTCAGTCTAGAAGTAGGGTTTAGAAAAGAGAAAACCAAATATCCAAAAGGTCTGTGTTATTATAAGTGAAATCAGAAATATTATTGATCATATATTGTAAAACATTATTGTTCTATAATTGTTGTCCTATACATTTTTTTTTCTCTGAATCCAATATTAACCATGTTATTTGCATTATTTTTTTTCGATATTAACCACCCAATTCTACTCATCTCACACTAAAAATAGGGTAGTATATCACAAAATGTTTTATTTTAAGCTTAAGAAGCAGCTAACGCTCTTATCAGACCTCCATTCAGTCACGTTGGTTATCTGCTTAGTTAAAGCACTTTGGAGTTATTTGTTTCGTGAGTGATGAGTTTATTAAAATAATTCAAGAAACTATACAGGCTAAAGATACTTTTTTTTTGGTCTTGTGAGCTGTTTAAATTGTATATACTGAGAAAGCTATTGTACTCCGGAAATGCATCAGCAAGTTTAATGCCTTTTAATTTGTTTTTCATGTATTTAATCAGCAAATTTTTTGCAGACAAATTAGTCAATTAAATTTATTTATCTTAAAAAATTCATAAATAACCACAATGAAAACTCATATGTACTTACGTTTAAATACGCAATTAAAATAATTATGGATATAAGTAATAATTTTATAAACTCTTTCATAACTCAGAATTGGGTGCTCATGATAGCAAGGCATGCAACTAACCAAATAATATTACTGATAAAGTTGTAAATTCATTTTTTTTAAAAATGGGTTCTGTTCAAGGATTTTTTTTTTACAGAAAAATGTTCTGGCTTTCATTTTAAACTTATCAGTTTACTACAGCTCTGTTATCAGAGGGAAAGTGGAAAATTTAAATATTTGATTAATTTTAAATTTAATTGCAGATGTATTTTTGTAGAAGAATTGGATATACTATTTTTTAAAAATAGGTAGAAGAAACAGAACTGGATAACCCTGTTTTCTGTCTATATAATTATGGTAATTGACAAGGCAATGATTGGGGAAAGCAACAATATACTCAATAAAGAACCAAAATCACACAATTGAATAAAATGACCATAAAAATGTATTTCATTACTAATCAATTTGAAATTCTTAATATATTATTTACATATCTAGTTAAAGAAAATGACAAATGTTTCTTCAAGAAGATGTAGAAATGTGCATATATATATATATATATATATATATATATATATATATATATATATATATATATAGAGAGAGAGAGAGAGAGAGAGAGAGAGAGATTTTCTTTTTCAGCAAAACATTAATGAAGTGGGTATAAGATAGAATGTCATTAGTAAGTTAAAATAATACGTAACATTTTTATTATGTTTAATCAACACTTAATTTTTATATCAAAAGAAATAAATTTTAAAAATATATTTATAAAAAAAAAACAATCAATCATTATATAATGATGTTATGTAATTTCAATACAGTAATTTGAAGTTATATCAATTCAATTTAATATGTGAATTTTCTTATTATTATCTCTGGAATATGCTGGATGGTAGAGGAACAAATGTATAAGGATCAATAAGAAGGCCAAGTCCTCTACTGGTTTTTAATATAATGCAGAGTGCACTTTCGGAGTCAACGCTCCATCCTCAGTGCCTGCTGATTAAAGCTGCGTTGCCTGGACCACGACTGCCAGCTTTAATCAGCAGGCACTGAGGATGGAGCGTTGACTCCGCAAGTGCACTCTGCATTATATTAAAAACCAGTAGAGGACTTGGCTTTCTTATTATTATTATTTATTTACATCCGATTTTTGCTACTATGGCTACTTGGGACAGGTTACTACCCATTTCTATCAAGGGTGGTACTAAGGATTTTATTTAATGAGTTCATAAATAAATTGCTATTGCCCAGGCAGAGATCGATCTCTCCACACTTGGTTACCGTGTGAGATTAAGGCCAATGCTTTAAAAATGCATAAACCAATCTTGTTGAAACTTTAATACTCTACAAATGTTGATCTAAACATCTCTTTCTTCCTCTCATATTTGCATTTTTTAGTTTTAATCTTTCAGTATACCCCCACGTTTACTCATCTCACATTAGCAATAAGAGAAAATGTAGAAAGCATCTTATTTCAAGGTTGAATTGTTTTCATTTGGGACATAGAGGAAGAAGGGGATAAAGGTAAAATAAAAAACTGAAAATATCTCTGACGTTAAGAATGGGAAATATTGCTTTACGGGTAATCTAGTTGAAATTCTAATCTTCTACAATTCTTGTATACTACATTTAACTCAGGTACTAACAAATATTTGAAATTTATTTTTTTCGGCCTCCACTTCTAAAACAACTGTGTCAATAAAATCACAGTAAAACATGAGATTCAAGTCCTTTTTACATAGAGATGGTTTAAGGGATGAAAAAAAAAGAATAGAATGCTTCACCGTCCCATAGCAAGAGGTAGGAAATCTTCTTAGTAGTGACGAACATGAGCAAGTCATATGAATAAGAAAGTGAGAGATTTCATTGTCTGACCCTCTATATGTACTTGGGTAGCGACCACGTTTATGAATGGATTTTGCTGTTATCCGATAAAAATGTTCAGACTAGCTATAAGAAGAGTTGTAGAGTATGGTTGTAATTAGAGTTGTAGAGTATGGTTGTAAATAAGCTGTAGAGTATGGTTGTAGAGTATGGCTGTAATTAGAGTTGTAGAGTATGGTTATAATTAGAGTTGTAGAGTATGGTTGTAATTAGAGTTGTAGAGTATGGTTGTAAATAAGCTGTAGAGTATGGTTGTAGAGTATGGCTGTAATTAGAGTTGTATACTACGGTTATAATGAGAGTTGTAGAGTATGGCTGTAATTAGAGTTGTAGAGTATGGTTATAATTAGAGTTGTAGAGTATGGTTGTAGAATATGGCTGTAATTAGAGTTGTAGAGTATGGTTCTAGAATATGGCTGTAATTAGAGTTGTAGAGTATGGTTGTAATTAGAGTTGTAGAGTATGGTTGTAAATAAGCTGTAGAGTATGGCTGTAATTAGAGTTGTATAGTACGGTTATAATGAGAGTTGTAGAGTATGGCTGTAATCAGAATTGTAGAGTAAGGTTATAATTAGAGTTGTAGAGTATGGTTGTAATTAAGTTGTAGAGTATGGTTGTAAAATATGGCAGTAATTAGAGTTGTAGAGTATGGATATAATTAGAGTTGTAGAGTATGGTTCTAAGTAGAGTATGGTTGTAAGTAGAGTTGTAGAGTATGGTTGTAATTAGAGTTGGAGAGTATGGTAGTAATTAGAGTTGTAGAGTATGTTTGTAATGAGAGTTGTATAGTACGGTTGTGGAATATGGCAGTAATTAGAGTTGTAGAGTATGGTTGTAGGATATGGCTGTAATTAGAGTTGGAGAGTATGGTTGTAATTAGAGTTGGAGAGTATGATTGTAATTAGAGTTTTGACGATTAAGTTATAATTAAATAATAATTAATACATAAGTCAAGAGTGATAGTCAATTGATAAATATGGCATCAGAACTTCAAAATATGCATTTCATTTTAATTTCATTCAGGTAAGGTGATATGGCACAATATGGCACAAGGTGTTGATCGTAACGGAGTCACATCAGGCCAAAGTACGTTCGAAATTGTTTATATTATCTTCTATTGGCAACTTCTTGAATATAAACATTTAGTTTGAATTACAGCAGATCTTGCCTAGGCAAATCTTGCCAAATGGTCAGCCCGAGGAAATCTGACTAACGATAATGTACATCGATAATCGCAGTTCGTCGGAAGTTGCTACAATGCTGAGTATTGGACATCAAAATCTCAGGCCGTTAACTTAAATGTTATCACTTATCTCTCATAAAAATAATGTTGTTATTGTATTAATTTAATTGTTTTTAGAGATAATTTAGAAAAGGCGAAAACGGAGAAGGTCACATACGATATGAAAGTTAATTAAAATTTAAAATAATAAAAGGCAATGAGAAAAAGGCAACTTTAGATAAAAAAAAAAAATTATCCTAAAAACGTCGATATTTAAACGTTTCGTGTAAATTTAAAGGTCAAGTTCATTAAAAGCTGAAATCGGCCATGCGAGTGTTTTCTCTAACTTGAGTATTAACTGAATGGTTAGTTCTTTTGAATATTAAGCCTTTTTAATATTAGCCTTTACTGACCTCCTCCCCACTCTTACTATCGCACTTCGAAGACCTTATATCACTTAACATTTCACATCCTACTTCATTTACAAGGCATGGTAGCTACCGACGCAGAAACAGGGAACTAAATAAGATTTAACACAGTGGCATCATTCTTATGTAAATACGTATAGTTATGAAAGGTCCTTTAACCCTCGGTCGGGCGCGTCAAGAATATTCCGTCTTCGGGCGCGTGTATCTCAGAGATACAACCTCAACCGTCTTTACGGAAATACAGTTTTTTAATATATATTTTGCACTAAAATGTTCAGTGTGTAATTAGAAATCATATCTGAGGAAGTATTTGTTTGAAAGAAGTAAACAATTTTCAAAATTGACACGTACTATAATAAAAAAAATCATGGTAGATAATATAACCAAGTTGGTTATAATAGATTCATTGTTATTAAAACCGTGGACGATAATTTTTAAAATATAATTAAAACATACAAATACCAAAAGAAATAGTTTAAATGCACATGTCTTAATTATTCATAATTCATTTCAGTTTGTGAACAATATAAACAAAATATCTAAATATAACTTCATTCTAAAATAAGTAGTACGGAATCACTTTTAGATAAGACTTATAAAAAATCATCTAAATTTTAATGTACCAATCCTTTTAAAAATACCAGTTTAATTATTATCTCTTTTGCAGAGCTGCATTACAATTAGGATAAGGCGTGGAACTATGTTGTAAACAAATTTTGCTTTTGCAAATCTCACAAGAATAATGAGTAAACCTACATTTCTTTTCAGTTTTGCTTGGTTCACGTCATTGGCTTTAGTTCGCTGTAGTGGAGGGACTTTTTTTATGCTGTTCTGCACTTGAGTTCAATGTATGGTCCAATGAGTCTGTGTACTCGTCAAGTTTCGTCCCTAGTTCGGTTGGTAAACGCCTACTGTTGTCACTGCGCCATACAATATTTTCTTGAATAAGTTCTTCTGAAAGCTCATGTATGAGCAAAATAATAGAAAAATTGGTTTATATAATTCCATTCAATAAAGAGAAAGTTAATTGATGTATATATTTATGAAATACAGATTTCAAAAAAACTTACGAGATCGGGCGCGTGGTATCTAGGAGATTAAACTGAATGACAGGTGAAACACACGATCTACTGACCTTGAGGGGGGGACCTCTATACCACATAACTCGAAGCACTACACCACCACTCCCTGCTAGGAGGAGTGGCAAATATTTTTCTAGAAACCGTGTATCTGAGAGATCACGCGCCCGACGGAGGGTTAATGAGGTCGTACTCATGACGCGATTTTCGAAAAATTTCTTCAAATGTCCATCGATCCTAGTTTATAATTTTTATATATACCTATATATAAAACGCATTTTTATACATATATTTTGTTAACGCTCTAGCGGTCGCAATTTTTGTTTGATCGTTACGAAACTCGATATTTAACCGTTTTATGTAAAAAGACAGACCAAGTTCGTTAATGGCTGAAATCGGACTAGAGGGAGGGGGGGGGTTTAGAGGGGGGATTTTCGAAAATTCAAAATATCTCCGTTATTATACATCGGTTCGAAAAATTGTATAGAACCAATCTTATTGAAAATTAAATTTACTATAAATATTGTAATACACATTTATTCTCTATCTTGTATATTAACGGAGATATTTGCATTTTTATGAGGTCTGTGGTAGGGTATAGTTACGGATTAGATCGGCCATTTCCGTCGGCTCAGGTGGGAGGGTTCTTCTAACCTGTCGTTCCTAACCTTACCTTACCTTTGTTACTTTGTGAGTTTATGCAAATACATTCTGTTCATCCGCCTCCCCCTCCCCTTCTTTAGTTCTTGGACTACTAAAATTTGAGTTATTAAAATATAAATTATTATTCCAATTCAGAAGCCGTTTCAGTTGGGAATTTATTTTAATTAACTGAAAGATTTCTCATTACCGTTTGTATTTAATCACGGTGGTATTGTGTTACCAGTATGCAGATTTCTCTATTGTAAAACTTCACATGGGAAATCTGCTTAGTTTACGCAGTCCCTGCGTGACGGACTTTTATATATATATATATATATATATATATATATATATATATATATATATATATATATATATATACATTACGAATGGGACCGAAATTATTATAGAGACAATGTTCTTAAACATTTAATGTTCCATAATTGTTCTTCACATTTGTTCGTAAAATAAATATTATCCGAGTTATTTGTATTTTTTTATTATTTTTTTTTTGAGTCCCCACTTGTAGTTTCAGTTTGAGTAACTAAGTAAGTAAAAATTTCATTTGCAATTTAAATTTTAGTTTTTACTTAGAAAGTATTCATAGTTCGGATAGTGATATGAGGCCTCCAGGCCGAATCTGCTTAGTTTACGCAGTGCCTGAATGACGGGGCTTTTAGAAGCTTGGGTGTCCAGAAATTAATGAATATAATATTATCAGAGGTTTTACGAATTCTACTAGTTAAGAGAATAAATAGAAGATAATTGTTAAATATAAGTCCTCTCTTGTAATTGTTTGTGGTAAGGTCCTAATTGTAAGTGTTTGTGTTTATCCTTTACCCATAAATCCTAATGGCTATATTCAAAAAGTCCGTAGCGCAGGGGCTGCGTAAACTAAGCAGATTTCCCTCACTGGTTATCTGATTTCCCCTTATATTCACCACTTTTTAGAAGATTTCCCTTAAGGGATATCAGCTATTGAAGTCGTACTGATGACGCAATTTTCGAAATTTTTCTTCAAATCTCCATTCATCCTACTTAGGAAATGACGAAAATTAGAACCGTTCCAACTGTATATATATATATATATATATACTAGCTAAGGTACCCGGCTACGCCCGGGAATTCATTTGAGCCGGAATGATGATGGTATTTTTTCGGCAAGACATTACTTTGGACAATATTTTGACATTTATCCGTTTCAGTGTTTAGGGTTAGTACCCGTGGTTGGTTTGGAATAGAAAATGAAATATCACGAATTTTTATTTCAGGTCTCCCTTATAACCCCCACTCCCGTTCTAACCTAAACATTTTAATATAGCTTATAACCATGTAAGAATCAATGCTAATTTATATATTCCGAGTTTTGTTGGAATTGATTCAACAGTTGGTGTCCAATAAAATAGTTGACTCCTGCTTTAGCTTTTAGTGTATATCTCGTTTATAAATTGTTATACAAGAAAAGTGAATATAACAAAAGTTACTTTAAATAACAAACTAAACAACTTTTGTCATGTGCATATTTGCAGAAAAACCAATAGAAAACGAAATACCGCTATTTTTAATTTCTGGCCTCCCTTACAACCCCCACTCCTGCCCGTTCCTAGAAATGTTAGTAGGCTTATGATAATGAAGGCGTTAGTGCTAATACAAATACCGAGTTTTATTCTTTCGGTTGAGTCTCTTGTGTGCCAAATAAAATTGTTGACTCCCGCAATCATTTTTAGCGTATAACGCATTTATACTTCGGTAAAAGACGAAAGTGTATATGACAAAAGTTAATCTAAATAACAAAATAAACAGCTTTTGAGGTGTGCATTTTTGCAGAAAAACCAATAGGAAACGAAATATCGCCATTTATAATTTCAGGCCTCCCCTACAACCCCCACTCCTGCCCCTCCCTAGAAATGTTGGTATGGCTTATCATAATGAAGGCGTCAGTGCTAATACACATACCAAGTTTTATTTAGTTTGGTTGAGTCTTTTGTGCCAAATAAAATTGTTCACTTCCGCTATAGGTTTTAGTGTATAACGCATTTACACTTCGGTATACGACGAAAGCGTATATAACAAATGTTACTCTAAATAACAAAATAAACAACTTTTGTTACGTGCATAATTGCCGAAAAACCAATAGGAAACGAAATATCGCTATTTTTAATTTCAGGCCTCCCTTACAACCCCCACTCCTGCTCGTCTCTAGAAATAATAGTACAGCTTATTATCATGAAGGAGTTAGTGCTAATTCACATACCGAGTTTTGTTTAGTTCAGTTGAGTCTTTGGTACCAAATAAAATTGTTGATTCCCGTTAAAGTTTTTAGCGTATATCTCGTTTATAATTCGGTATACGAAAAAAGTGTATATAAGAAAAGTTACTCTAAATATCGAAATAAACAACTTTTGTTATGTGCATATTTGCAAAAAACCAATAGGAAATGAAATATCGCTATTTTTAATTTCAGGCATCCCTTATAACCCCCACTCCTGTTCGTCTCAGAGAAAATTAATATAGCCTAAAGTTGGGTTAGTAGTAATATACATACCAAGTTTCATAAAATTCGGTTCAGCCGTTTATGCGTGAAATGGTAACAAACAAACAAACATACACGAAAGAAACAAAATGCAGTTATGGTGTCTATGACATGTGAAACGGAAATTTATCGTGAAATTTTGAGAAAAAAATCAATATACAGACAGAGGTTACAATTATATATATATATATATATATATATATATATATATATATATATATATCAATCTATCTATATATATATGTCAGTTACCAGGGGAAGGGGGGTTTAGAGGGAGAGAATTTTGAAAATTCAAAATATCTCCGTTACTACTATAAGTCGCATCGAAAATGTGTATAGAATAAATCTTATTGAAAATTGAATGTACTATAAATATTATTATATATGTTTATTCTCTATCTTGAATATTAACCGAGATATTTGCAAATCTGGGTGGATACTTTGTTTTATTATAAACCACATTAGTCGAAGCCTAAATACCAAATATTGTTTTCATTGAACATTTACTTTGTGAGATATATGCAAATACGTTCTGTTGAGGCTGCCCCCCCCATGTTTTGTTTTTGCATTACACTAAACTAAAATTTGAGTGATTACTAAAATTTGAGTGATTGAGATAAAACTGATTCTGATTCATTACAAATTACAGCATTATATTTCATTAACTGTTTCTCTTTCCGGTCTATCTATGCAGCGCTACGAGGCTGCCTTGCCTGTTTGTTTACTATTCAGCCGCTTTACGTTGTAGAGATTATTAACTTGTATTGTAAATTTACTGAGCATTCACCTTTATGTATATTTATCTATTATAAATCTTCGCGGGGGAAATCTGCTTAGTTTACGCAGCCCCTGCGTGACGGACTTTTTTGTCATCTCCTGAGTAGTATCGATGGCCATTTGAAGAAAATTTTCTAAAAGGGAAGTCTGCTAAACCCATGAGCCCCATTCTCAGAACCATCCCCATATGGTAAACCCAAGAGCATTCCTCAAAAAGCCAAGGGTTCGTTCACCACCAGATGCTAAGGCATTGTATAGCGAGAATGAGCGCGGGAAAAGTGAGTGGTTGAGACTCAGCCACAGCTGCGTCGCAGCCTTGAGATCTATATCGACTTCCCGCCTACAAGTTCAGATACCCCCTTTAGTACCAACCACCTTAGACAGGCAGCGCTAAAGTCTTACGGCTTAAATTTTCCTTACCATTTCGGTTAACGTATGACTTTCACGTACATGGGCGAAACCTCACTCCTACCAAGGGCTGTTTAAACTTGCCAAAAGTAGTACCAATAGTTCAAAGTTTCATTTCAAAGGTTATTCCGTAGGATACGTAAAACGAGCAGTGAAGACTCTCCGTAGACCGACTAAAACTGAAATACAGTATATAAGAATTTCTCGGGTGAAACTCTCCCGGGAAGGTCCGGTGCGCCCCAGTGTCATGAAACTATTACTTTAACAGTACTCAGAATTAAGTTAATGCTAAATCTCAAAAAAAAAAGGGCAGAATCTACTACACAGAGGACGCGGTGTTGACCTTCCTTTTAGAACTTATTTTATCCTAATGATTTTAAATAAAAATTGTCTAGTGTACAATTTGTGTGATAGTTACAAAAAAATAAATTCTTCCTTTCCACCACAACGGGAAATTCCCGAGCTGCTCTTTGTGTAGCGAGATTTGGGAGAAAATATATAAGAGGGTGGGTATACTGAAGTCTTCAAATTAAAACGTCCTTCACTGCGTGTAGCAAAGAGATTTGCCACGTGAAGTTTTACAATAGATAAATCTACATAATGGTAACACTTACCACCATCGAGAATATTAAGTGAATAAATACAATCGGTAGTTAGAAATCGTCATCAACGGAAAACGTCTGAATTGTAAAAAGTCCGTCACGCAGGGGCTGCGTAAACTAAGCAGATTTCCCTCGTAAAGTTTAGTAATATGTAGATAAATATACATACTGCTAACACAACACCGTGAATAAATACAAACGGAAATAAGAAATGTTTCATCCAATTTCAATAGCCTGCCGACAGGAAGCGTTAGGCTAGAAATGTAAACAAAAGGGTCCCGCCTCACACCGAAAAGAAAAACAATTACTGAAATATATCAGAATATAACACATTAATTTTATTGAGAAATATTTAGTATATCTAGTACTGTAATTAATAATGAGTCAGAATAATTGTTATCTCAATCAATAATATTTTAGTAGTCCAAAACTTTCAGATGGGGGGGGGGGAGTCACCAGTGCATATTTGCATGTATCTCGTATAATAAAGGTCTCTTGAATACAATTTTTGGTATTTAAACTTCCAATAATGTGATTTATTATGTATCAGAATATTGTTTACGTATCATGAGTAGAAGTGGCGGTTTGGTGAAAACTGAAAAATGCAAATATCTCGGTTAATATTCAAGATAGAGAATAAATGTATATAACAATATTTATAGTAAATTTAATTTGTAATAAGATTGATTCTGTATAATTTTTCGATCCGACGTATAGTAACGGAGATATTTCGAATTTTCGAAAATCCTCCCCTCTAAACCCCCCCTCCCACTAGTCCGATTTCAGCCATTAACGAACTTGATCTTTCTTTTTACATAAAACGCTTAAATATGAAGTTTGGTAAGGATTAAACAAAAATTGCGACCGCTAGAGTGGTAACAGACAAATATATAGATAGATAGATAGATATATATAGATATATATATACAGTTTTGAACGGACCTCATTTTCTTCATCTACTAGGTAGGATCGATGGACATTTGAAGAAAAATGTCGAAAATTCCGTCATGAGTACAACCTCAATAGCTGATTTCCCTTAAGGGAAATCTGCTAAAAACAGGTCTGCCAACCGCAGAGAGCTGAGCAGAAACGTAGAAATATTCTTCACCAGAAAGAAAACAATTACTGAAATACATCCGAATATAACATACTCGTATTAATTTTATTGAAGATTATTTACTATATCTAGTACAGTAATTTATAATGAATCCTAATAATGTTTATCTCAATTAATCAAATTTCAAGAAAAAAAGGAGGGGATCAACAGACCTTTTTTGCAAATATCTCACAAAATAGAAGTTCAATGAAAATCATTTTTGGTATTTAGCCTGGAATGAACTGGTTCACGATTTAACAGCTTATTATAAATCATATATCATTATATATATAAAAGAAAGTCGTGTTAGTTACACTATTTATAACTCAAGAACGGCTTTACCGATATGGCTGAAAATTGGTGAGTAGGTAGCTTAGAGCCAGGAGACGGACATAGGCTATATTAATTTTCTCTAAGATGCTCTAAGATGAACAGGAGTGGGCGTTATTAGGGAGGCCTTAAATTAAAAAATAGCGATATTTCGTTTCCTATTGGTTTTTGGCAAATATGCACATGGCAAAAGTTGTTTATTTTGTTATTTAGAGTAACTTTTGTTATATACACTTTTGTGGTATGCCGAATATTAAAAGAGATATACGGTAAAACCTATAGCGGAAGTGAACAATTTTATTTGTCACAAAAGACTCACCTGAATTAAATAATACTCGGTATGTGTATTAGCACTAACGCTTTCATTATAACTAGCCATACTAACATTTCTAGGGACGGGCAGGAGTTTAAAAATAGGGGTATTTCGTTTTCTATTCGTTTTTCGGCAAATATGAACATAAAAAAAGTTGTTTATTTTTTTATTTAGAGTAACTTTTGTCATATTCATTTTTGTCTTTTAACAAACTATAAACGAGATATACACTATAAACTAAAGCGGGAGTCAACTATATCATTGGGCGCTAACGATTAAACCGAACATAAAAGAAACTCTGTATGTCAATTAGCATTAATTCTTCCATGATTATAAGCTATATTAAAATTTTTAGATTAGAACGGGAGTGGGGGTTATAAAGGAAGACTGAAATAAAAATTCGCGATATTTCATTGTCTATTTGTTTTTCGACAAACATGCACATAACAAAAGTTGTTTACTTTGTTATTTAGATTAACTTTTGTTTTATACATTCCTCCAGGAGTAATGTGTGGAGCAAGTAATTTGCGTAGAAATATTGATATGCTCAATAATTCATTCCAATTTGAACTATCATGTACCTCACCTGGAAAAATTAATTCAAATCTGCGTTAATATTTTGTCTTTAATAACTGAATTCTATGCATAATGCACAGGAGACGGGAAATGTGACGATATGGAGTACAGTGAAGTCTTACATAAAAAATTAATTTTATTATTAACAATTGCCAACAACGGGTATAAACCCTAAACACTGGGATGGGTAAATGTCAAAATAGTGTGCAAAATAACGCCTGCCAAAAAAATACCATCACCATTCAGCCTCAAATGAATTTCCGGGCGAAGCCGAGTATCTGAACAATCTTTGAACAGACCTCATTTTCGTCATTTCCTGGGTTGGATCGAAAGACATTTGAGGAAAATTTTCGAATGTCACGTCATGAGTACGACCTTAACAGGTGATTCCCCTTAAGGGAAATCTGCTACAAGCTGAATGAACTCTAGAGTAGCCACATGAACTCCACTCAGAATGTTACCGATCATTACAAAACTTTCCTGACACATGTGCCATATATACAGTGTTGTCTGTTATGGGCCTGTGTCGGCCTCCCCTACTTATAATGGAAAAGCTATTGAAGTATCATCATATTCACTTCAACCCTCCAGATGAAGTATCTTCAATAAAATTTTCAAAAAGGTTGTTATCTTTAACATAGAAATAATATAGCATCATATTTGCAGTATAAAAATCACAAATGGTAAACATACGTGTCTAGAGTGGTTTCGATTCCCAAGCGCACAATAAGAAAGAGATAGTAACCTGTAGGTTACCCGTCTCGATTAGTGGTGGTATCTTAAATTGAACACTAATAAATAAGAACAAGAGTCCAAAAATAATCCTTGGCAGTTTGTCTTTATCATATATTTGAGCTATCTAATTCACTAAAGTAAAAATATGTTTCACATGAGATCCTTAAGATTTCTTCACAAGGGGTTGTGGTTGGAATAAAATAGAGAACAATACCAAATAATTTCGTAATTAAAATGACAAAAGTTCAATTTTTTTTTTAAATTTTACAAAATGGAAACTTATTAAACATTTAATTAATTAACTATTAGGCTTAAAAGATAAATGAGTCTTAGTAGCAGAATGTGGAAGTTAGTAAATAACATGAGCCTCAAGTTAGCCATGTGAGTTAAAACCTTGGCCTTAATCTCACTTGGTAAACCTAGAGTGGCGAGTTCGATTCCCGCCTGGGCAATAGGAATTTATTGAGTGACGAACTCGTTAAATAAAAAGTCCGTCACGCAGGGGCTGCGTAAACTAAGCAGATTTCCCTCATGAAGTTTAGTAATAAATAGATAGATAGATAAATATGCATACTACTAACACAACAACACCGTGAATAAATACAAACGGAAATAAATGTTCCATCCAATTTCAATAACTTGCCGACAGGAAGCGTTAGGTTAGAAATGTAAACAAACGGGCCGGCCTGCCTCAGACCGGAAAGAAAAACAATTACTGAAATATATCTGAATATAACACATTCATTTTATTGAGAACTATTTACTATATCTACTAGTGTAATTTATAATGAGTCAGAATAATTGTTATCTCAATCAATAAAATTTTAGTAGTCCAAAATTTTAAGATGGGGGGGGGTGTCATCAGGGCTTATATGCATGTATCTCGTATAATAAAGGTCTCTTGAATACAATTTTTGGTATTTAAACTTCCAATAATGTGATTTATTATGTAGCAGAGTATTGTTTACCTAACATGAGTAGAAGTGGCGGTTTCCTGAAAACTAAAAAATGCAAATATCTCGGTTAATATTCAAGATAGAGAAACAACGTATATAACAATATTTATAGTAAATTTAATTTGCAATAAGATTGGTTATATACAATTTTTCGATCCGATGCATAATAACGGAGATATTTTGAATTTTCGAAAATTCCCCCCTCTAAACCCCCTCTCCCTCTGGTCCGATTTCAGCCATTAACGAACTTGATCTGTCTTTTTACATAAAACGGTTAAATATCGAGTTTCGTAACGATCAAACAAAAATTGCGACCGCTAGAGCGTTAACAGACAAATATATATATATATATATATATATATATATATATATATATATATATATATATATATATATATATATCTATATATATATATAATATATATAAATATATATATATATATATATAAAATTTTGAACGGACCTCATTTTCCTCATCTCCTGGGTAGGATCGATGGACTTCCGAAGAAATGTTTCAAAAATCGTGTCATGAGTACGATCTCAATAGTTGATTTCCCTTAAAGGAAATCTGCTAAAATCCTTAGTCCCACCCTGGCTAGAAATGATAACTTGTCCCAATTAGCCGTAGTTGCAAAAAGTGGACATTAATAAATAATTTAATTTAAATAAATAACAATTAACATTAAATTCCCACAAGGGGCGCAGGTTAGCCATGTGAGTTAATGCGGTGACCTTAATCTCACATGGTAAACCTAGATTGGCAAGTTCGATTCCCGCCTTGGCAATAGGAATTTATTGAGTAATGAACTCGTTAAATAAAATCTATAGTCCCACCCTGGCAGAAATGGTAACCCGTCCCACTTAGCCGTAGTTGCAAAAAGTGGACGTTAATAAATAATTTAATTTAAATAAACAACAATAAACATTAAATTTCCACAAGGGGCGCAGGTCAGCCATGTGAGTTAATGCGTTGACCTTAATCTCACAAGGTAAACCTATAGTGGCGAGTTCGATTCCCAAAGACCATAATAATTATGATAGACTGACGTCAAAGATGTTTCTGGCCTAATGAAGTAATGGTGTGTGTGTGTGTGTGTGTGTGTGTGTGTGTGTGTGTGTGTGTGTGTGTGGAGTTGCACGTGTGTGTGTGGAGTTGCACGTGTGTTTGTATAATCCACCATTTTAACTTCTACCTTCAAACCAACCTGAGGACGGTTTTTTTGGTAAATGCTAATCAAATCTCAAAACTAATAGCAGTGTTACTTCTTAAAAAAAAGCGAATTGGCAGATCAAGCACATCGTAATAATTATCACCTTTTATATTTTTTAATTAATTTAAATGATAGCCAAAACATGAGAATAAATTTCATAGGAAAAATTATATTGATTTACATAATTGTATTGTATTGTTATGCATCTTCAACCGTATCACCTGTATTAACTAAATGCAGTGAGTGTAGATAGCGTGTTATTGTTACACGCGAACATATTTCTTGTATTTTATATAATACATAATTTTTTGCCACTTCCCTCTTTAAAGTAATTCTTCATTACGTGTTCAAAGAACGTGGGAATAATTTAAACTGTTAGGTCATAAAACCAAGGTTTTTCTAACGATTAAATTAAAAAATATTATAAATAATTAAGAACAGACTTCATAACTAATCTTAATGCAAGCAAAATCAAAGGGCGGTTCATTAAAAGTCCGTCACGGAGGGGCTGCGTAAACTAAGCAGATTTCCCACGTGAAGTTTTACAATAGAGAAATCTGCCTAATAACAACTGTAGTAGTAAGAAACCTCTAAACCTAAAACATTATTTAGGGCGTAATAACCCAGTAGTTTCTAGCCCCAAAAAAAAGTTAACCTAACCTCTAAACCTATTCACGAGGGACGAATAGTTATGGAAACGGCCGCCAGAGCTCTCGGCGGAAAGTCCGAACATAGCCTACTGGTGACCACACGCAGAATACAAATGCAAATATCTCGGTTAATATTCAAGATGCAGAATAAATGTATAGAACAATATTTATAGTAAATTTAATTTGCAATAAGATTTATTCTATACAATTTTTCGATCCGACGCATAATAACGGAGATATTTTGAATTTTCAAAATTCCCCCCTCTAAACCCCCCCCCTCCCACTGGTCCGATCTCAGCCATTAACGAACTTGATTTTTCTTTTTACATAAAACGATTAAATTCCGAGTTTGGTAAAGATCAAACAAAAATTGCGACCGCTAGAGCGTTAACAGACAAATATATATATATATATATATATATATATATATATATATATATATATATATATATATATATAATTTTGAACGGACCTCATTTTCGTCATCTCCTGAGTAGGATCGATGGACATTTGAAGAAATTTTTCGAAACTCGCATCATGAGTACGACCTCAATAGCTGATTTCCCTTAAGGGAAATCTGCTAAAAGAATAATTTTTAGTAAATCCAGCAAAAATTTGAAGAGACCGTTTCGGATTTAAAAATATTATCTGACCTATCATTTTGTAAATCCATTTCCTATAACCATAGTTTTTACTTTTTGCTACCATGGCTAATTGGGACAGGTTATCTACAGGTTACAACCCTTTTCCAGCCAGGGTGGGATTAAGTATTTTGTTTAATGAGTTCGTCAATAAATAAATTCCTATTGCTCATGTGGGATCGAACTCGCCACTCAAGGATAACCAAATGAGATTAAAGCTAACGATGGCTAACCTGAGCCCCTCGGCAAATAACTAGGATATTAACCGATTTATTTTAAAGTTTTTGGATTCAGCCTTCAATAAACTCCCGCTTGTACTAATCCAGTTTTCACATTGAGTAACTCACTGAAACATCTCATGACCTGCTAAATTTCAGATCTTCTAACATGTAGAATGTTTACATCTTCTAACTTCGGACAAGACTGCCCCCTCCACCACGAGCTGGAATACTAGGCATACGATTAGGAAATCTCCTTAGCTAGTGAAGGACTATTTTTTTTCGATCCGTTGTATTCACGGTGGCGTTAAGTGTTACCAGAATGTAGATTTATCTATTTGTAAAACTTCTCGTGGGAAATATGGTTAGTTTACGCAGTACCTGCGTGACGGACTTTTTATTTTATTGAACTATCTCTAATACTGAAGAGTGATATTTCTGATTTTTCTTGAATGACAAAGGGATTATTTTCCTTGATGACATTTTGTAAGCAGTCCCTTTCTTGGGATCGAATGGCAAGATTTGTCTTTCTTGATCCAGACATCCAAAGCAGAGGTCCTCTGGAATGACAATCTTAGCTTTATGGATATAAACTGGAGTAATTTGATCTATTGATGGATAGTGTCATCACTCCATCTTGTTTTGGAGGAAGCCATCAATCTTCCAGTTCTCTTCTATTTTCTAAAGTCTAGACATCAAGTTTTCAAAGAATGAAACGGAATTCGGAATGTAGTTGTCTTATGCGCACATTACTTTACTATTAGGCAGTGGATAATCACCATAACTTTATTTGTGACTGTTTTCATCGTGGCTAGGTTCAAAAATTTGCTTAAATAAGCTCTCAAAAATCTTAATTTAAAATGTCTCCCAAAATGTTTTTCCTCCTACTCCCTCTGTACTGAAATTAAGAAGATTAAACACTGTATTTGATCAAGCTATAAAATATTTTGTAACTCAACATAATAATCTAGGTATTCCCGGCATTGATAAAAGCAATGATCAACTGACATCATAGATACCGCCTTTCAATAGATAAGAAATTCTCTGTAAATCTTTTGGCGAAAATTACAGTAATTTCATTTTTTAGTTATCGAAATAAAAAATCTCTACTAATTGGATTCTGCCTGTATCACTGAGATTATTTTATTGGATAAATAGAACGATTTATGCCACAAAATAATCATGGCAAACTTAACAACTGGAATACGGTTGAGATTTTGCTTAAGGATATTTATTTGGAAATCCTTCTCTTCTTGGTCATCTTCATTTTTTGTGCTTTAGCGCTTTGATTACAAGAAACCTAAAATCAAAGATGATTGTGATTTTTCCTTGATTTGCTGCAAATAAAAGATTATAACAAAAGAAATAGAATGGCCATTTCATAAGAAATTATCCCAAAACTTTTGACTCGTTCCGCAGCTATTGAAGTAATGTACTGAAGTACATTTATAACTGATGAAAATATTCTGCCTCTATAAAAATAATGTTAATAAGTCCGTCAAACAGGGACTGCGTTAACTAAGCAGATTTCCCACGTGCGTCACGTATTTGCATATATCTCAAAACGTAAAATTTCAATGAGAACAATATTTGGTACTTAGGCTCTAAATAAAGTGTTATATATATGTATATATATAACAGCTTATCGTTAATATGACATATGAATTGGAGTGGGGATTTACTAAAGACCAAGAACTAAAAGATGCGAATATCTTGTTTAATAATCAAGATATTGAAAAAACAAAAACAAGTATAGTAACATTTATAGAACATCACATTTGCAAAAAGATCGAAAAATTTTACTCAATTTTTAGATCCAACGCACAAAAATGGAGGTATTTCAAATTTTCCCCCTCTGAACCCCCTTTCCACAGGTCCAATTTTAGCTGTTAACGAATTTGATCTTCATTTTTATATATAAACGTTAAAATATCAAGTTTGGCAACGATCAGACAAACCGCTAGAGAGTTAACAGAATATATATATATATATATATATATATATATATATATATATATATATATATATATATATATATATATATATGTATATATGCAAATAACTTTGAACGGACCTCATTTTCGTTACCTCCTGGATAGGTTCGGTGGACATTTGAAGAAATTTTCGAAAACCCCATCACAAGTACAACTTAATAGCTAATTCCCCTATTGGAAGTTTGCTAAAAGTACGTTATCATTAGGAGTTGGCATGAGCCTCAAAGGAACATGACCACCGTAAGAAATCGATTGGAAAAACTGTGAAATATTGTGAATAATTATTACACTGACACCGCTGGAGATATACCACACTCGACAACTATAATACAAGAATACTTTAAAAATAGAATTTAAAGATGGTACTTTCCTTATAAGTGGTCCATAGAATCACCGAATCCAGGCTAACTAAATAGGAGGAAAGCTCACAGCCACGTGTCAAGTATTGGAATGGTTTGTTTAGGGTTGGTTATTGATGGTGGATGTTAGGAGGGCTTCCTGATTTGACACTTTGACTTCTCCCGCGTTTCTCGGAAACAGGGCACACACAAAAGCGGCGACTGATTCAAACGCAACGGGTACAGTCGTAAAGTAAAGATCGAGGAAGCCCTTCGGTTAGGCAAGGTTTGATTGAGAATGGTTCATAGTGCAATTCATGGAATCAAAAGTGGAAGGAGAGATTATACAATTCCAATGGAGAGAATTTATGATCAATACAGAGTTATTGAATTGTAAAACCCCGAAGCATTATGTCTGTCTTTTCCGGGTGGTATTTTTGTTAAGTAAGCTTGTAGTTTCATCAATATGCCCCTGACCCTTGGTAGGAATTCGGGATGTATACTATCATACCACTCTATCATTGAGAGTAAACCTCTTCCACGATTCCTTTGGCTATCATGATGGTCTGGTACAACGACAACTCGCAGTGGTAACGGTTTTCTATATCTTCACTCGTTATAAGGTTCACGTTGAGATAACGATTCTGGTTATATTTGAGTACGCTGCAAAAGTTGATGAAATTGTGAATGAGTACCTGACGAAGTACCTTAACTAACCCCTCACTTATCGAAATCTCAACAGCTTAAAGTAGAGGAGGGAACAATTCTACACACTAGCTGCTCCCAGGGGTTCACACAATAATTCCATCCGTGTGTGAGATCGTATGTTATACGTGATGAAGGGGTATACGAAGCTCCACATTTAATCGTTTCTGACACTTCCTCTCCAGGCAGTGCAACAACGATCACCACATCTGTGACCGACAATCGCAAGCGGATCCGGACACTACCTGTCAGTTCGCTGACTGTTGGTCGCAACCTCCACCAGTCCCGTGGTACCAGTATGTTCGGAACACCAAAGCCTAGACAGCTTACAAGCATATGATTCTGGGGAAAACCATTCTGCTGACAGAGTGTAAAGGCCTGATATCATCATAATGAAGGAAGAAAAATAGTCCATATTGAATAGCAATAGGAAGGGGCTGAAGTTAGCCATGTGAGTTAAGCCGTCATTTTAATCTCACTTGGCAAAGCTAAAGTACTGAGTTCGATTCTCACGTGGGCTATAGGAATTGATGAATTGATGGACCACCATGACTAGAAAAGGGTGACAAGCTGTTAGTAATCAGTCTCAAATTGCATTCGTAGCACAATATGGACTTTAATAAATAACATTTATAAAGTAGGTACCTTAACGTTTTGATACTTTTTGTAAACCCTAAAATATTTTGGAATCCCCAAAGGGTTCTAGTTGCCATGCTAGTGCACTTATCAAGAAGGCGCAAATGTGCCATCAATTGGAGAGATTTCCGAAATAATTTGTGTGCCTAACCATTCGGGTATAATGGTCACGGGTCTAAAGAGCTTAACACACTTAGCATTAGTAGATAGTGGAAATTTCTTTTTGTTGGATGGTTCGAGTGCTATCTTGTATACTTGTTTTAGCAGATTTCCCTTAAGGGAAATCAACTATTGAGGTCGTACTCATGACGTGATTTTCGAAAAATGCCTTCAAATGTCCATCGATCCTACCCAGGAGATGACGAAAATGAGGTCGGATAAAAACTATATATATATATATATATATATATATATATATATATATATATATATATTGTTGCGAAAATTAAATGCATGAATAATCCTTCAGAGAGAGAGTCGCGTATTCTGGAAGTGCGAGATAGATCAAAGAAGCCGACAGAGGGTCGAGCCCCCTACTAGACCCACCCAGCCCAATGTCGAAGGATCCAGACAATTCCCCTTTGATGTTTGCCGACGACCTATATAAAGAACCAGCCAGCCGCAAGCGAGTCAGTTTTATTCTCACCTGTCTTGATGTTCACATCAGTGCTACAGTGCGCCTTAGTGCAGTGCGGTAAAGTGTTTTTATTTGAGGAACAGTGTTGTGCCGTGACTGTAAGTAACAGTGCAGTGCCGTCTTTTTTGTGAATTTCAGTGACCGTGAGAAATATTGGACTGTGACTCATTGAAAAACACTGACGCTATCAGTGCATACTGTGAGTAGCAATGAAGAACAATTAACCAAGTGTATTGTTTTGGTACGTGTATTATTAAATAAATTGTGCAGTGATAAAAACTGTGAAACTTGCGAATATTTAATTTTGCAATCCAAAAGAACTCTTATTAAAAACGTTTATTACTGGCTTTGGTAATAAAACGTAACAATATATATATATATATATATTTGTCTGTTAACACTCTAGCGGTCGCAATTTTTGTTTAATCATTACCAAACTCGGTATTTAATCGTTTTATGTAAAAAGAAAGATAAAGTTCGTTAACGGTTGAAATCGGACTAGTGGGAGGGATTTTTAAAAATTCGAAATATCTCCGTTGTTTTACGTCAGATCGAAAAATTGTTTAAAACCTTAAAATTGTTATATACATTTATTCTCTATTTTGAATATTAACCAAGATATTTGCATTTTTATTAAGTGTGTGAGGATATGAGATCGGCTGTCAGTTCTATTAATTTTCGCCGAAAGCTAGCTTCTCTCGCATGGAGATTTCTCTATTGTATAACTTCATGTGGGGAATCTGTTTCGTTTACGCAGCCCCTGCGTGACGGGCTTTTTATAAATTGATATTTATCTCTTGTTAACATTTCATTAATTTATTTTACTATACTAATTCAGTTGTACCAAGTGCAAATTCTACTAAAAATGATGCATACTTGTAAAGAAATGATCTCAGTATCACGGCCAGTTTCTCAGTTACTCGCAGTATCACAGTCTTATACCTAAGTATTAAAAAAAAATAGGTTAGACTTATGTGAGGTGTTTTTGACTGGTGAAATGAGTTATGTCACTTTACTCTATTCGAGGGACTGGATGCCAAAATAATCAATTTTAAAGTAGTCACTCCTAATTTGATGTAAAAATAGCTTGTCAAAATTTGCCAATCTGGCCTCTGTTGTCTGTTAACGACCAGAATAGGTTATTTCAAGAACTTTGACATTGTAACTCACTTCGTAGTCGGTTGAATGAACTATCTCCCTTGTCATTTAGGGAGAATTACCTCAAGACCCAATAACAAACCTTTCACCCGATCCTTTGTCATTGGACTCCTGTTTACACTCTTCTAATCAAAGGGCATCAGATGTCAAAGGGGGTGGCAGGGTAAAGCCAACTGACGTAGATTTCGGAAGATTGGGACTTTCAATGAAAACTATCAGTAGGGGGTTTTACAACTTTTAGTCGGTTTTGTTGTTTGCTTGAAATTTTTGAAATTGAGAAATGTGCTTTTAAACATTGGATGAGACTAAAAGTCCTCAAGGCATTTCGTAGGGTTGAAGCCAATGACATCATTCAATAAGTTTAGTACTTTTTAAATCCCTTATTAAAGAAGCATTGTTAAGGGTTATGTAAAAAATAATCAGTTTTTAGATTTCAACGAAAAATTATATTCTTGAGGGGCTTCCTAACTTACGGTAAAATGTTTATATGATATTGTATTTGAGTCTGTCTGAAACTTCACAGTAGTGGCATCATCGTATATCTGTATTCAGTTTACTTGTATATCACCATTATATTAAGAACGAAACCGCCATTGATTCGAAGTTAATTAAAGTATTCACGGCACACAAGACTTCGTAAACTAGACAGATTTCCTACGTGTTTGTTATCACACACTACCGATTCCACCTCACGAATATATTCTTTATTTCTAAGTATAACTCCGATGAGTAAAAGTGGAGGGTTGCTGATGACTGAAAACATGAATAACTCGTTTCAGTTTAAAAAAATAATGTATAGATACAATAATTGTAAAGCATCATTAGTCTAACAAGATTAGTTCTATAACATATTTCAAACCTGCAAATAATGAAGGGAATATTTTGAATTTTCCAATTCCCCCTATTTTAGGCCCGATTCCCATCATCAACGAATATGAACAAAACAAAAGAATGAATCGGTTAAAAATTGACTATGGCATAAATAAATAAATAAAAAATTGAGTTCAAAAGTAAAATCTTAATTGATTTCGTCATAGCACGACTTATTTGCATGAATCTCACATATTGAAGGTCAGTTGAAGACGATATTTGGTATTTGAGCTTGGACGTTAAGTTACATATGGACCCATTGTTAACATTCGATGACTGCAAGGTGTTGGTTCACGGAGGGCTGGAAATTATAAAATACAATTATCTCAGCCATTATTGGCAATGTAGAAAAAACTGCATGAAAGAATATTAATAGGATATGAAATTTGCTTGAGGATTGTGTATATACAATTTTTCGATTCGACTAATAGTAACTGAGGCATTTAAAATTTTCGAAATTCCTCCAATCTAACCCCCAGCTCCCGCGTTCCAAAGGTCCGATTTGAGCGGTAACTGATCTTGATGTTTAGTTTTATACGAAAAGCTTATATATCAAGTTTTGTAACGATCAAAAATAAATTTCTAAAGCGGCAACAGACAAGTATATATATATATATATATATATATATATATATATATATATATATATATATATATATATATAAAATTGTAACCTCTGTCTGTACATTGATTATTTTCGCGAAATTTTACGATAACTTTTCGTTTCACATGTCATAGACACAATAACTGTATTTTGTTTGTTTGGTGTCTGTTTGTTTGTTTGTTTATTACCTTTTCACGAATAAACGACTGAACCAAATTTTATGAAACTTGGTATGTATATTACTACTAGCCCAACTTAGACTTTAGGCTATACTAATATTCTCTGAGACGAACAGGAGTGGGGGTTATAAGGGAGGCCTGAAATTAAAAATAGCGATATTTCGTTTCCTGTTGGTTTTTCGGCAAATATGCACATAACAAAAGTTATTTATTTTATTATTTAGAGTAACGTTTGTTATATACACTTTCGTCTTATACCTAAGTATAAATGAGTTATACGCTAAAAATTAAAGCTGGAGTCAACAATTTTATTTGGCACAAAGACTCAACCGAACTAAATAAAACTCGGTATGTGTATTAGCACTAACACCTTCCTTATAATAAGCCAAACAAACATTTCTAGGGACGGTCAGGAGTGGGGGTTATAAGAATGGCCTGAAATTAAAAATAGTGATATTTCGTTTCCTATTGGGGCTTCGGCAAATATGCACATAACAAAAGTTGTTTATTTTGTTATTTAGAGAAACTTTTGATATATACACTATCGTCGAATACCGAATTATAAAGGCGTTATACGCTAAAAATTATAGCGGGAGTCAACAATATTATTTGGCACAAAAGACTCCACCGAACTAAATAAAACTGGGTATGTGTATTATCTCTGACGCCTTAATTATCATAAGCCATACCAATATTTCTAGGGACGGGCAGGAGTGGGGCTTATAAGGGAGGCCTGAAATTAAAAATAGGGATATTTCTTTTTCTACTGGTTTTTCTGCAAATATGCACATGACAATAGTTGTTTATTTTGTTATTTAAAGTAACTTTGGTTATATTCACTGTTGCTGTATAACAAAGTAAAAACGAGATATACGTTAAAAACTAAAGCGGAAGCCATCAATTTTGTTGAGCTCAAACGATTGAACCAAATTTAACAAAACTTGGTATGCGAATTAGCATTAATTCTTCCATGATTATAAGCTATATTAAAATGTTTAGGTTCAAACGGGAGTGGCGGTTATAAGACAGGCCTGAGATAAAAATTCGCAATTTTCATTTTCTATTTTTTTTCGGCAAACGTGCACATAGCAAAAGTTGTTTACTTTTGTTATTTGAAGTAACTTTTTTTGTATTCATTTTGCCGTAAATGAAGTTAACACGGCATATACGCTAAAACCATAGTGGGAGTCATTAATTTTATTAGTGCTTATTTAAGTGTTTTTAATAAATGCATATTGTGACAAAAGATGTTATGTTTTAGTCTTATATGATAGTTGTAAGTATGATTCGTATTAGTGAGCTTATAAATCTCCGTCGCCTCCTCATTTATTTATTTATTTCCCTATAACTTTGTTATTTATTTCTAATAGAAATATAAACTATAAGAGCATTTTTGGTATTTAATATATACTCGATATGAATGTTTAAAGTATTACTAGATTGCAGGGGGGCTCTCTTCCCCTCATCTAGCTTTTTGAACATAAATGAAATTATGTTTAGGGATCTATTAGATAAATTATTAAAATAATATTCTGAATCAATATTCTAAGGAAAACAACGATGATAACGCTCCTGCGAGAGCGGAAATTGAAGGGAGTTAATTGAGTTTACTTATTTCCTGTGGAATGCTGGGAAGTGGGAACGGGAAGTGATTTCCACTGAGGCTTACTAATACGAATATAATCTTATGTATAAAACTATGTTAAAACTATATGTGCTTGGATTGATTTTTGGCAGGAAATATGTTCATTATAGATGATATTTAATTGTAATAAATGCTACCCATGATTATGGTTTGAATTATTCAGAAACCGTGAGTCAAAAAGTCGTGAAGGATAGATTAGGAACCCATTTTCATATATTCTTCAAAACTAAAATTTCTATTCTATTAACCCTGAAAGTTACACTTTAGGATTGGCTGTTTTGAAAAAACAATACGTCGTGGAGGGAAGTGCAATTGTACACATTGAAGTCTTGCTATAAAAATACCATCATTAGTCAGTTAGCAATGATTTCCCGGGCATCGCCGGGTACCTTAGCTAGTATATATATATATATATATATATATATATATATATATATATGTATTTTTTAAAAATCGCGTAATGAGTGCAACCTCAAAATTAAAAATAACACCATAGAAAGGATGGGTTTTATAATCCGCCAAGTTTGGAGCAACAATCAGTCAAATGAACCTGACATGAAGTAGCATCCGGGAAGAGGTGGTTTTATGATTCTAGAAGAATATAACTCTAGAACAGAGGTGCACTCTCTCTAATTATTCGTTCCTCCAAACATAGTATGAATGAACATGAAACACCTTCCCTTTCCAAACAATGTCTAACCTTTTCTTACTATAGATTTTAATTTCTTAAGTACCTTCATTCGTACGCAGTTAAATAATAAGAGATACGAATTCATAAAAACGTGTTAACGAAGTACTTCTTTTTCACTGTTGCAATCATGTTTGCTTACAATGGAATTGTAATTAATAAAATAAGACCCTTAGTCCCACACTGGGTGGAAAAGGTTAGTAGTCTGTAGATAACCAGTTCATAGTAGCATTAAGTGAACTTAATTAAACAACGTTGTTTATTCTCGACAATTCATAGTTGAGAGGATTTCAGGTCAAGTACTAACAACAGTTTGACATCTTCACAGGTATTTTCATTTAAGTGCCAAGTAATTAAGACTAAATGCTCTATTGCTGTTCATTATTCATACTCTTCAATTTGGATGAACTAAATAGATCTGTATTCCACCACAATAAGTTTATCAAATCCAAGTGCTCTTTAAGAACACCAGAACACCTGCTCAGTCCTCAGTGCCTCTTATCACAAAATCCCCTTGAAAAGCCATTTTTTATCTGTGTTATATAAATTACATATGTATTCATATGAATTTTACATTGCATTTTAATTTCGATTTTATATTTTATTCTAATGTAGTGTTTGAAATATTACTATGTTCTGTGGCATGGGTTGTTTGTGTCAGAGGCACCAAAGATGTATTTGGTGCTCTGAATGACATTTTGTCGTAATAAATTTATTGAGAATGAAAATATTTGGTTCATCCAGATTGAACTACAAATTTATTTTTACCAAGACGACTTTTAATCTATATTAAAAGAATAAAGGTTAAATATTCGAAACTTTAAGAATCAATTTAATACATAAATTTTAGCAGACTTAAGGGAAATCAGCCATAGAGGTCGTACTCATGACTCGATTTTCGAAAAAAAATTTCAAATGTTCATCGATTCTACCCGAACGACGAAAATGAGGTCCGTTCAAAATTGTATGTGTATATATACACAGACACACACACACACACACAATACCCAAAATATCTCCTTTACTATATGTCGGTCCTATTTGTTGTATAGAAATAATGTTATTGGAAATTAAATGTACTATAAATAGTGTTATATACATTTATTCTTGATCTTTAATATTGACCGAATATTTGCATTTTTCAGTTTTCAGCCTTCAGCAAACTTCGACTCCTACTAATTTCATATTAATTACAAGCTGTTATATCATGAACCTCTTCATTCCAAGGTTAAATGCCGAATATTATTTTCATTCCAAGGTTAAATGCCGAATATTATCCTTATTCCAAGGTTAAATGCCGAATATTATTTTCTTTCCAAGGTTAAATGCCGAATATTATCTTCATTCCAAGGTTAAATGCCGAATATTATCTTCATTCCAAGGTTAAATGCCGAATATTATCCTTATTCCAAGGTTAAATGCCGAATATTATTTTCATTCCAAGGTTAAATGCCGAATATTATCCTTATTCCAAGGTTAAATGCCGAATATTATTTTCATTCCAAGGTTAAATGCCCAAAATTATCTTCATTCCAAGGTTAAATGCCGAATATTATTTTCATTCCAAGGTTAAATGCCGAATATTATCTTCATTCCAAGGTTAAATGCCGAATATTATCTTCATTCCAAGGTTAAATGCCGAATATTATCCTTATTCCAAGGTTAAATGCCGAATATTATCCTTATTCCAAGGTTAAATGCCGAATATTATTTTCATTCCAAGGTTAAATGCCGAATATTATCCTTATTCCAAGGTTAAATGCCCAATATTATTTTCATTCCAAGGTTAAATGCCCAATATTATCTTCATTCCAAGGTTAAATGCCGAATATTATTTTCATTCCAAGGTTAAATGCCGAATATTATCCTTATTCCAAGGTTAAATGCCGAATATTATTTTCATTCCAAGGTTAAATGCCCAAAATTATCTTCATTCCAAGGTTAAATGCCGAATATTATTTTCATTCCAAGGTTAAATGCCGAATATTATCATTATTCCAAGGTTAAATGCCGAATATTATTTTCATTCCAAGGTTAAATGCCGAATATTATCCTTATTCCAAGGTTAAATGCCGAATATTATTTTCATTCCAAGGTTAAATGCCCAAAATTATCTTCATTCCAAGGTTAAATGCCGAATATTATTTTCATTCCAAGGTTAAATGCCGAATATTATCTTCATTCCAAGGTTAAATGCCGAATATTATCTTCATTCCAAGGTTAAATGCCGAATATTATCCTTATTCCAAGGTTAAATGCCGAATATTATCCTTATTCCAAGGTTAAATGCCGAATATTATTTTCATTCCAAGGTTAAATGCCGAATATTATCCTTATTCCAAGGTTAAATGCCCAATATTATTTTCATTCCAAGGTTAAATGCCCAATATTATCTTCATTCCAAGGTTAAATGCCGAATATTATTTTCATTCCAAGGTTAAATGCCGAATATTATCTTCATTGCAAGGTTAAATGCCGAATATTATCTTCATTCCAAGGTTAAATGCCGAATATTATCCTTATTCCAAGATTAAATGCCCAATATTATCTTCATTCTAAGGTTAAATGCCGAATATTATTTTCATTCCAAGGTTAAATGCCGAATATTATCTTCATTCCAAGGTTAAATGCCGAATATTATTTTCATTCCAAGGTTAAATGCCGAATATTATCCTTATTCCAAGGTTAAATGCCGAATATTATCTTCATTCCAAGGTTAAATGCCGAATATTATCTTCATTCCAAGGTTAAATGCCGAATATTATTTTCATTGGGAGTATATGCAAATACGTTCTGTTGAACGCAAATACGTTTTGTTCCTGGAATACTAAAATTTGAGTGATTGAGATAAAAGTTATTCTGATTCATTATAAATTACAGCACTAGCTATAGTAAATAGTGTTCAATAATGTTAACATGTTATATTCATATATATTATAGTAATTTTATTTTTTTTCCGGTGAAGAATATTTCTATGTATCTTTTCAGCTCTGAGCGGTTGGCAGACCTGTTTGTTTACAATTCAGACGCTTTCTGTTGGGTGGTCATTAAAATTGACTAAAATATTTCTCGTTTGCATTTATTGATTTAATCTTCACGGTGGTGTTACTAGTATGTAGATTTATATATTGTAATCCTTCACATGGGAGATTTTCTTAATTTATGCAGCCCCTGCGTGAAAGACTTCTTTTGTAAGGGGCAAGTATACATAGTACAACTATAGGGAGGCTTTTTATTTAAATCCTTTGTTCAAATATAGTTATGTAGTAACGGATTTTCTTGTCTTAAGCTGGCTATAACCTCAAAGCTATCAAAGACACCGACTCCGGTTTTGATTTTAAAAGAAAGCATTGGGATAACGCACTTTCTCCAGGGTTGCCGGAATAAATCCAGTATATACCAGTAGGGTTTTTGTTCAGAACCCTTAATTCCCTTAATTAAGGGAGGGGTAGTCAAACTAAAAGAGGGGGTAGGAGGGCCTAAATGAAATTTACCCCAAACATAAATCCCCCAAAGCCATACCGTCCTGACGGTTGAGGGTACTCCCTACTTTTGAGACACAAACCTTTTTTATTGCCCATTTAAATTAATTGATAACTCCGTCTGTGAATTTTAATTTGGTTCCTCTTCTGTAGGAAACTCTTTTATTTGTTACTTCATTATATGTTACACACAAAGGGATTATCCTGGTGGTACGTACGTATATGTAGGCTGAATTTATTATTTCAGATTTCATGGAAACTGGGATCAAGAAAAAACAACTTTTATTTTTAATAAATCCTTATATATTCTATTTTCGTAAAATCGATTTTAACTTATTATTTGAATAAATTCTGCGTTGAAATTTAGTACTTTAATACGCTGTGAAAGTTTTAACAATCTTTTTACATTTATACAGTTGATGTCTTTTCCGTTTAAAGGTATAAGCCATTGCCATGTAAAACGCAGAAGAAGACCCGCAGAATTATTCTGATTCTGCATGAAAGTTCATTTCACATTTATCAATATCAATGTTTGAAAAAAACATCGCTAACAGTAAAGTAATGAGCGTTAACTAAGCTGATTTCCCCACCTGCAGTATTAAAGTTATCAATATTTATGAATTTTATTTTTTTAAATCATGATTGTTGGACGTAATTTTCGTAATTGCGTGTTGTAGTAAGAAGAGGAAATAAAACTAAAATGTCAAACTCAACTAAGAAATTAAAGCCTTTACTTTAATGGCATAAAACGACTTCATATTTGTTATCTTACCATCAATTATTTATTTCTCACCAAGCAGGTACCCAATGTTTGTAATTGGTATTATTTAACCTGAGCATGAGAAATTTAATAAAATAATAGCTCGATTTAAAAACCGCAAAGCTAAGGGTGAGTTTTTACTGAGGTAGAAACTAATAAATGATTTGGGAAATTATCGGCAGAACTTCAATAATAGATATCACTAAGTTTTCTTCATTAAAAATGTTTTCCACGTGTTTCAATTAGTATGATGCCTCTTCAGGAATGCTGTATAATTTATATGTAACCTGATTCATCGTATAGTATATTCTGCTAAGAGAGACTAGACTGGTTTTAATCTATAAAAAAAAAAAGTAATAAAAAAAATAATGTTTTCCCGTAAAACAGTAGAATTTAACTCTATTTATTAATGAGCTGTTTCCAATGAGGATGGAAGGATTATCCAGAAAGAACTTTGGTATTTTTTAAATACATTATTTGATGTATAGATCCCATGTTTTGTCTCATACTGCAACTTCGATTTATATTTTACAACATACAGCAGCTTTAAGAAAGCATAATCAAATATCTTATTTTGATTAAAGTGATGTCAAATAAACACCTTGACGAAGCTTGTAAGTAGTACTAAAACCACAAAAATAGAATGTGGGTTTCTATTAACCACCATAAAATGTTGATTATTGTAAACCAAAGCAATATAGAGCAATTGTCATGCTCTGTAAATTCCTTAAAATTTCTTTACATTACAGGCTACATTAAAAAAGTCCTAGAGCTCGCCTAACAAGAGCTTTTCAAATCACTCAATTAAAACAATTTATCACACAACCTGCTTCACATATTGCAACCATATTCGAACTTATCCGTCCATTCACACGTTTTAATATCTATAATAAAAGAAAGAATAAAATAATTGTATGAACAATTTTTAATTGATGAATCATAGAATTGGAAATTAATAACTAGAGAACGGGAGACAGACTCACCAGTGATATGTTATCAGTTCTCCAGCTGGCTTCGTACTGAATCCCCCGTAGCCTCCGTCAGGGAAGGCGGGCTGCTTTTTCCAAAATACCTAGTCTCCATACAACATCAGCAACCATATATCACCGTTTCACTCATATAATATAAATATATTTTATATGCGTAAAAACTGACATGAAACATTTTAAAATGATTTCCCAGAAGCTAAATCAGCTCTTAAAGCAGTCCTCTTGAAGCGATTGTCCTTTAATTTCTTCAATGAACGACTGGTGTATTACGAAAATGTGAACGGTTCAAATTTAAATGTTTTATCTTCAATTGGGAATAAAATAAAAATGATTTATATTCTATAGTTACCAAAATCGGTATTTGATCGTTTCTCGCAATATCGAATGTAAATTCTTTAATAAACAAATTTGGGAAGATCAGTAATGAAGAATAGAACATTGTATTATGTTTTTGTTTAAAATTATCACTTTTACTGTACATATTCTCAGGAATATTAGCGGAATGACTTTTATATCAATCGTTTTCAGGCTGAAGTAAACATTCATACACTCCCAATTCCTACCCTATTCCTATGAATGTTTTATCATTTTGCTATCTCATGTACAATTTAACTTTGGTTCTATCGCAAGTAATAGAGCGTCTTTATTCAAACTATGCTTAGGGCTCTTACTAATGTAGGAATAAACAGTACAATGCGAGATGGCTAATTGAATGACTTGGAAATCTACTCAACTCCAGCACGGTCAACTTTCCTAAGAATTAAAAATTTAAGACTTCGTTAATCTAACGAGGTGAGTTTCAGTGGCAATATAACCAATTCAATAAAACACATATGTCAATTAGTTGATTAATATTGTTATTCATTTACTAGGGACTCAGGTTAGCCATTTGAGTTAAAGCGTTGACCTCAATCTCACATGGTAAACCTAGAGTGACGAGTTCGATTCTCGCCTGGACAAAGGAAATTATTTAGTGACAGAATTCATAAAATAAGATCCTAAGTCCCACCCTGGCCTGAAAATGGTGGTAACCTGTAGATAACCCGTCCCAATTAGCCTTTGTTGCAAAAAGTTCACGTTAATAAATAATAATAATATTTATTTACGTCAAATTTATGTTACTATGGGTTATTAGGACAGGTTATCTACAGGTTACCACCGCTTTCTATCCAGAGTGGGACTAAGGATTTTATTTAATGAGTTCGTCATTAAATAAATTCCTATTGCCCAGGCGAGAATCGAACTCGCCACTCTAGGTTTACCGGGTGAGATTAAAGTCAACGCTTTAACTCATATGGCTAACCTGAGCCCCGATTAATTGGTTGTGTTTTACTAACTCAATAAGATATGTTTTTGTTTAAAAAAAAAAAAAAAGTATTTTTTCTAAACATTCATTTCAATTAAATACTTAAGAAAACGTTAAAGGGTATTGCTTGAGAGGTCTGGCTCAATACGAGAGACTAATTGTCAATGTCACTTTGAAGCCAAGCGCAGTGCAAAATCTGAAATTGACTAATATTTTTTTGTGTTATTAATTATTGATAATATTTAAGTAATTTGTCGTCATTTTTGCTATGCCGTTATTAACCATGGACCCACCTTCATCGGTTCATTTCCCATTTGTTACGGAGTAAATTAATTATCCAAATTACCAATTCAATTACTTGGAAAAAAAAAAGGAAAAGAAAAAAATTAAAGAAAACGAGACCTTGTATAAGTCTTCTAATTCGGCTTGTAATAAATACAAGTCAAATGTTTAATTAAAACTACAAGTAGTGAGCTGATCGGTCGGTTGCTGTATATTGTGCAGTAGAAGGAACACCCACTAGTAGTGATTACGGGTAACAAGTAGTGCGTTGTTCGCTTTGTAATTAATAGTGAATCATTGATAAGGTTAACCTACATTAAGCTCTGACGTGAGTTGCTAGCCTCACAAATGACCTTTCTGTATTGCAGCTCAACTTGTAATTAAAACTTAATTTTCTGCGTTTTCTACTTTTCTTTTTATTTGAACATTTTTATTGATTTATTTATTTTTTAAGTGAAAGAAGTGAAATGTATAATGGAAATTCTACCCTACAATAATAAGCAAGCTCTATCATTTAGCTTCACAAATAAACTTTCAAAGATTCGGGTCAACATGGGTCCAATAGGTGATTGAAAAATGAATAGATGAATGATACACAACTGACCAGACTACACAGTCTGGCATCACTTGTGGCAATGGGTCAGAATTGATCAAAAAATCCTTATCCCTTCCTTACCGTCAGTCTACATGATTCTTAATTTTATCAGGAGTACATTATCCAGAATACTATTTGAGGAGTCTGCACATGTCCTTTGGAGTCAACTTTTCTCTTGCCCGGCACCACTATTGCTACTACAAAAATTATAAATGTTGATTATGAGGGTTATATTGGATATAGTGTTTTTCTTATTACTGAATATATTTGACGATAAGCTACACACTTAGTAAATTATTCTTCACTACTAATCACAATATGCACTGATAACACAGGCCAACGATGAAAAAACTTTTTTAATGAAAATACCTTATTCTTATGTTGTTTAGGTTGCTGAATCCAAATATGATGCTTAAAAAGTTGTATCACCCACCATTTATTCACATTTTATAGTTAAATTCATGAAATAAAGAAACATTTTTAGAATTTAACAGCTTTTTCATAGTTAAGATAACATGAAAAAATAGGTCTAATGAACAAAGATGATGTTGGCAGCACTGCTGAAACACATGCTAAACAGCTGATGTTTTGTTTATTTTCAACATAACCTCACTTTTACGTTTCCTGTACATGTGCTCAGTGCAATGTCTCATCGCGGCTGTAAAAACTCTGCTGACAGTTTTTGTTATATTTGTGGTGAGTTTGTTATTAAAAAGCACCAAAGAAACATTACAGACTTTGTGAAAAAGGTTTATCTAGCATACTTTGGAACCAAACTTGGAGACCAGGATAAACCTTGGGCACCGCATAAGGTATGTTATGTATGTGTTGAAGACCTCAGGAAATGGTCAAAAAAAGGGAAAAAACACTTTAAATTTGCTGTTCCCATGATATGGAGGGAACCAAAAAATCATTCCGATGACTGTTACTTTTGCAGTGTAGATATTACTGGTCATAACTCTAAGAACAAGAAGGTAATAAGCTACCCTAACCTTCAGTCCGCCATCCGACCAGTAGGGCACGGTGTAGATTTGCCAATCCCGGAACCACCAGAGGACTTAAATTCTATTGAAACAGAAGTATTTTCTGATGTACAGTCGGAGTTAGATGAACACGATGAAGAATTCCAATGTGTTACAGAAAATGTAGAGCCTAAATTGTTCACTCAGGTCGAGCTTAATGACTTAGTTAGGGATCTGGGCTTAACAAAAGAAAAAGCTGAACTGCTTGGCTCTAGGCTAAAAGAAAAGAACTTGCTGGCGGCTGGAACCAGCTTTCATGTGTATAGGAAGAGAGAACAACAATTTTCGAAGTATTTTGAACAAGAGGGTGATTTGGTGTACTGCTCAGACATTCATGGTTTAATGAATGAGTTTGGAATTGAATACAAAACAGAAGATTGGAGGTTGTTTATTGATTCATCCAAAAATAGTTTGAAGGCAGTTTTACTACACAACGGTAACATGTATGCCTCTGTACCTGTCGGTCATTCTGTACATATGAAAGAGAGTTACGAAAATCTAGAAATAGTGTTAAATAAAATAGGTTATTCTGCACACGGTTGGATGATATGTGGTGATTTGAAAGTTACGTGCATGCTCCTTGGTCAGCAAGGGGGTTTTACCAAATTTCCATGTTTCTTGTGTGAATGGGACAGTAGAGCTCGGAATCAACATTGGTGCAGAAAGAACTGGCCTGCTAGGGAGTCTTTAAAGCCTGGCGAGAAGAACATTTTACGCAAAAACCTTGTAGATCCAAAAAACGTGCTCCTACCACCACTACATATTAAGTTAGGTCTCATGAAACAGTTTGTAAAGGCTTTGCCTAAAGATGGGCTTTGTTTCAAATATCTCTGTCAGAAGTTTCCACACCTTTCAGAAGCTAAACTGAAAGAAGGCGTCTTTACCGGGCCTGATATTAGAAAAATGATGTTTGACGTTAACTTTGAATCCACAATGACCTCAAATGAAAAAGAAGCATGGGTTTCATTCAAGCAAGTTGTCACCAAGTTTTTGGGAAATAAAAAAGACCCAGAATATAAGGCTATTGTTGCTAACATGTTAAAAAAATTTGAACAGTTAGGATGTTTGATGAGCCTGAAAGTTCACTTCTTGAGCAGCCACCTCGATTACTTCCCGGAAAATTTAGGAGATGTTAGTGAGGAGCAAGGTGAGCGTTTTCACCAGGACGTTAAAGTGGATGAAAAACGTTACCAGGGCCGCTGGAATACCAACATGATGGGGGATTACTGTTGGTCACTTCACCGGGAAGTTCAGCAAGCTATTCATCGCAGGAAAAGCTACACAAGAAGCTTCAAGGAAAAAAGGGAAAGAAAATATAAAGCAATTCCAGTTGACAAGTGAACCTGTATCATCACATAAAATTACTATTCCAAGTATTTTACTGTAAATACAAACCATTTTTACGATTCTACAGTGTTTCATTGATTTCCCTATATACTGTAAATGGGTATTAGACTAAGGGTGATACATAAAAACTACGAGCAGATTTGGATTCAGCACATAAAAATCTATCAAGATCAGCTATTAAAATTAAAAAAGTTTTCAAAAAGGTTTTTTTTTGTTGGCCTGTGTAATTTCACTTTTTATTGCATGGTCTAATAACTCACCGTTACGCGAATCACTGAAGTTCACAAAACACAGCACTGCACTGGTCTTCACAAGAGCATGGCACTGCACTGATCTTCAAAAGAACACGGCACTATACTGATCTTCCCAAAAACACGGCACTGCACTGATCTTCACAAAAACATGGCACTGCACTGATCTTCAAAAGAACACGGCACTATACTGATCTTCACAAGAACACGGCACTGCACTGATCTTCACAAGAACCTGGCACTATACTGATCATCAAAAGAACACGGCACTGCACTGATCTTCAAAAGAACACGGCACTATACTAATCTTCAAAAGAACACGGCACTATACTGCCCTTCAAGCATTTAGAGTCGTCAGATTACGATCGATTTCCTAGATACAGCGCGACCTCTCTTGTAAGTATTTGTGATTATTTTTTAATTATTTTCTTTCACTGTAAATCGATCTAAAACATTAACTGAGTTAATTAAATACTAAATTAACTAAGTAAATTAAACCATTTTATAGCCATAATAATGGAGGGAGAAGATCTGTGAGATACAGCGCGACCACTTTTGTTTTAAATTAATACAAAATTTATTAATTCGTACTTGTTATTTTAAATTTTTAATTTTATTTGATTCAGAACAAAAATGTCTTCCCCAAGCATTTTTTATGATCTTATACATAATGAAGATGTGAAGAAAATACATAGAGTATTATTTGAAGTAGACGTGGATGAAGAAAGTGGTGGTGTAGATCACATCACTCCTGATGTAGAATATGAAATAGGAGATGAAGACCCGGATACAGTTGAAGAAGAAAAAATTGAAGAAAGACAAGGTAATTCGGAAATATAAACTTAGAAGAATGAAAAGTAATGAATCTACAAAGAAAACGTCCGTCACGCAGGGGCTGCATAAACTAAGCAGATTTCCCACGTGAAGTTATACAATAGAGAAATCTCTGTACGGGAGCCGAACAGTTACGGCAAAGGGCCGAACTAGCTTTTGGCGGGAAACAGTCGTCCGCTATCGGTCCAAATTAAATAAAAATGCAAATATCTCGGTTAATATTCAAGATAGAGAATAAATGTATAGACCAATATTTTATAGTAAATTTAATTTACAATAAGATTAGTTCTATACAATTTTAGCAGATTTCCCTTAATGGAAATCAGCTATTGAGGTCGTACTCATGACGCGAGTTTTGAAAAATTTCCTCAAATGTCCATCGATCCTACCCAGGAGATGACGAAAATGAGGTCCGTTCAAAATTATATATATATATATATATATATATATATATATATATATATATATATATATATATATATATATATATATACTAGCTCAGATACCCGGCTTCGCTCGGGAATTCATTTGAGGCTGAATGTTGATGGTATTTTTTTGGCAAGGCTTTATTTTGCACAATATTTTGACATTTACCCGTCCCAGTGTTTAGGGTTAATACCCGTCGTTTCTGTGGATTTGTTAATAATAAAATTAATTTTTTATGTAAGACTTCACTGTCCTCCATATTGTCATATTTCCCGCTTCCTGTGCATTATGCATAGATTTGAATTATTAAGGACTAAATATTAACATACATTTGAATTAATTTTTCCAGGTGAGGTACCTGGTAGTTCATATTGAAAAGAATTCTTGAGCAAATTTTTCTAAATAGCAAAATAAACAACTTTTGTTATGTACATATTTGCCAAAACTACAATAGGAAACGAAATATCACTATTATTATTTTCAGGCCTCCCTTATAACCCCCACTCCTGCCTGTCCCTAGAAATAGTATGGCTTTTTATAAGGAAGGCGTTAGTGCTAATACACATACTGAGTGTTTTATTTAGTTCGGTTGAGTCTTTTGTGCCAAATAAAATTTTTCACTTCCACTATAATTTTTAGCGTATATCTCGTTTATAATTCGGTATACGAAAAAAGTGTATATAACAAAAGTTACTCTAAATAGCAAAATAAACAACTTTTGTTATGTTCATATTTGCCGATAAACCAATAGGAAACGAAATATCGCTATTTTTAATTTCTGGCTTCCCTTAAAACCCCCACTCCTGCCCGTCCCTTGAAATGATGGTATGGCTTCTTATAATGAAAGCGTTAGTGCTAATACACATACCGAGTTTTATTTATTTTGGTTGGGTCTTTTGTCCCAAATAATATTGTTGACTCCCGCTATAGTCATAAGCGTATAACTCATTTAAACTTCGGAATACGATGAAAGTGTTTATGACACAAGTTACTCTAAATAACAAAATAAACAACTTTTGTTATGTGCATATTTGCGAAAAAACCAATAGAAAACGAAATATCACGACTTTTAATTTCAGGCCTCCCTTATAACCCCCACTTCTGTTCGTCTCAGAGAAAATTAATATAGCCTATCTCTCAAGTTGGACCAGACTGTTCACGGTGTGCCAATTTAATTTAAAATCGGTTAAGTAGTTTAGGAGTCCATCGCGGACAAACATCGTGACAGGAGATTTATATATATTAAGATATATATTTGTCTGTTAACACTCTAGCGGTCGCAATTTTTGTTTAATCGTTACCAAACTTCATATTTAAGCGTTTTACGTAAATAGAGAGATCAAGTTCGTTAATGGCTGAAATCGGACCAGTGGGAGGGGGGGTTTAGAGGGGGGGATTTTTGAAAATTCAAAATATCTCCGTTACTATACGTCGGATCGAAAAATATTATAGAATCAATCTTATTGCAAATTAAATTTACTATAAATATTGTTTAATATTCTCTATCTTGAATATTAACTGAGATATTTGCATTTGTATTCTGCATGTGCTCGGCAGCAGTGGCTATGTTCGGACTTTCCGCCGTGAGCTCTGGCGGCCGTTTTTGTAATTATTCGTCCCTCTCGTGAATAGGTTTAGAGGTTACTTACTACTACAGCAGTTATTAGGCAGATTTCTCTATTGTAAACCTTCACGTGGGAAATCTGCTTAGTTTACGCAGCCCCTGCGTGACGGACTTTTTTGATCCAACGTATGGTAACGGAGATATTTTGAATTTTCGAAACTCCCCCCTGTAACCCCCCCCTCCCACTGGTCCGATTTCAGCCGTTAGCGAACTTGATCTGTCTTTTTACATAAAACGTTTAAATATCTAGTTTGGTAACGATCAAACAAAAGTTGCGACCGCTAGAGCGTTAACAGACAAATATATATATATATATATACTAGCTCAGATACCCGGCTTCGCCCGGGAATTCATTTGAGGCTGAATGGTGATGGTATTTTTCAGCAGGCATTACATTGCACAATATTTTGACATTTACCCGTCCCAGTGTTTAGGATTGATACCCGTCGTTGCCGGTGATTTGCTAATAATAGAATTATTTGTTCGATAATTCTTCACAGTCTTCGATATTTTTATATTTCCCGTCTCTTATACATGTAAATATGGTGAATTTTTATTTCAGGCCTCCCTTATAACCCCCTCCCGTTCGAATCTAAAAATTTTAATATAACTTATAATCATGGAAGAATTAATGCTAAATGGACATACCGAGTTTTGTTAAGTTCGGTTCAGCCGTTAGTGCCCGCTAAAGTTTTAACGTATAACTCATTTATACTTAGGTATACGACAAAAGTGTTTATAACAAAAGTTACTCCAAATAACAAAATAAACAACTTTTGTTATGTTTATATTTGCCGAAAAACCAATAGGAAACAAAATATCGCTATTTTTAATTTCTGGCTTCCCTTATAACCCCCACTCCTGCCCGTCCCTAGAAATGTTTGTATGGCTTATTATAATGAAGGTCTCACTGCTAATACACATACCGAGTTTTATTTAGTTCGGTTGAGTCTTTTTTGGCAAATAATATTGTTGACTCCCCCTATATAATTTTTAGCGTATAACGCTTTTAAACTTCGGTATACGACAAAAGTGTATATAACAAAAGTTACTCTAAATAACAAAATAAACAACTTTTGTTATGTGCATATTTGCCGAAAAACCAATAGCAAACTAATAGATCGTCAAGCTTTTCTAACCACAAAAAACTCAAGGAGTTGGTCACTAAATAAATTCTTAGTTCCAATATGGGTAGTGAACAAATGACTCCAGGATTTCCAAGTTTATAAAGACAAGAGTCTTAACTCGTATATTTAACTTGAGCTTAACATATGTTTATATTTAAATAGATTATTATTATTATTCATTTACGTTCACTTTTGCTTATTACTAACGAAAATTATTTGTTAACGTCCACTTTTTGCGAGTAGGCTAATTGGGACGGGCTATCTACAGGGTGGCAACCTTTTTCTAGCCAGCATGGGACTAAGGATTTTATTTAATGAATTCCGTCACTAAATACATTCCTTTGCCTAGGTGGGAATCGAACCCGCAACTCTTGGTGTATCGTGTGAGATTAAGTCCAACGCTTAAACTCACCTTAGGCTAACCTGACCCTACGGCTAATTGGGACGGATTATCTGGAGGTTACCACCCTTTTCAATCCAGGTTATCACTCAGGACTTCATTTACTGAATTCGACACCATAAATCCCTATTGCCCACAAGGGAATCGTACCAATGTCTCTAGGTTTACCAAGTTTCTTAAGACCAACACTTCAACTCACATGGCTTATCGGGCTCGCTATTAATCTCACAATAACATTGTTGCTCTGAGCATGTATACATCAATTCTAATCTAAAAGATAGTTAAACGTCTTATTGAGTTCTATGCTCCACTTCGCAAAGTGGTACATCAAGTGGAGTGAAGGAGTGAACTCTTCAAATGATGACAGAAGGGATTTGTCACTGATATAATGTTGAAACATTTTGGTTTTTTAAAAAAAATGTTCATATTATCTGTTGTAGAAAATGACAAAAAAACTACATGTCATCTCAAAAAATGAAACATGTAATATGTTATCTATCGTTAAACCATATTACTCTGAGAAACAAAAAAATATTGTAAATTATACCCTCCCTCCTCCCCCTCATACGAAGGATGAGCAGAATTTGTTTTTATGATTGTCATAATCCAATTTGTAATGAGCACCACAAAAAAAAAATTGTAATTCGTGGGGAAACAAATTATTTTGAATTTATATTCATTTTGGAAACATTTTTATTGTTATGCAGTTTTTCCCTATATGAGTCGACTGCTTATTTTCTCAGGAACTACAGATTTTTCACAGGAAAAAAAAAAGGATTCATCAAGACGTGGAGTGATTATATCTGAGTTCAAAAAGCAGTAATTTCAAAATACGTCTGAGGGACTTAGTAATACTGCAGCAAAAATGGATATTAGTATTCTTGGGTTAATGGATGCCAGGCGCAGAGAATCAATGTCATGTAAAATAATTTATGATTTAGACGATAGAAGGACTTCAGACTAATTCTTCAAACTGTTTAGTTACAGTAATATAATAAAAAAAAAAAAAAAAAAAAAAACAGTAAAACGTTTTAATAACGATTTCTTCATTTATATCAGGACAGTGTCTTTCTCTCAAAATATTACTGTTATCAAACCAATGTAATGAACAAAATAATTTATCCCCAAGCTTGATAAATGTCCGAAGTGACGCATCCGTTATCTAAAACACATCTTACCAAACATTTTTACGGCTAAAGAAGACTTAATCTATCAAATTCATTTAATACGACCGCTACAATGACGATTTATTATACAGATAGCTTAAATTATTAAGTATAAATGTCAAAGGGTATTTTCTTGTTTCAATTGAGTTATAGTAGTAAAAGTAAGTGCTTAAATGGAAATAGACAGTAACTGAGTGCAAACAACATGTGAGGATCTGAATAATCATATATTAAATTATTATTAAATGGAATAGGCAAACTTAAAAGCCAATATGATGTAAGGTATTATAACTTGTAGAAGGGCTTCCCTCTAGAAGCAAAATTATAACACACACACACACACACACACACACACACACACACACACAATCTCATTAACACTCAAAGTGCTTTCAATAAATTAAAAACAAGAGTAACAGTATTTAGAATTATATTTCTTTAAATAGATAGGTACTTGATTTGTTTAACAGCATTTCTACTTAGAAAAAAGTTTGCAAATATTATATTTTTTAAATAAAAGGTTATTTTGAAAAAAAATAACTATATAAATAATAATATATACTTAGATAATAAAAGTATAATAATAAATAATATATACATATATTTCTATATACACTTCAATAATATAATAGTTAAATAAAATAATACAAAGCAAATTATTACAACTATAAAAAAAAATAAATAACAGAAAAAAATAATACAGTAAAATTAAATAGAAGCCCTTCTGCATTCAAATTATCTGCTAATAAAAATTCAAAGACAAGAAACGAAAAAACATTCAACAATTATAAAATATACTAAAAATAAATAAAAAATATAATGCACTATAATTCGTTAAAAGTAGTTGAACGACATTTCAATATTTATACACATAACATTGTTAAATTATGTTTGTTATTGATTTGAGAAAATAACTTTCTTGGCTTTCTTTGGAGACAAAATAAATATATTTGGCACTCATTGGGCTATATACATACAATATAAGAAATAAATTATAAATGATGATGCGTATCATCTAAATCGTCCGAATTACATATTAAACACTTACTTTTAGTATCAATGGAATATATTATGTTTTTAATAGTAAAATAGTAGGTAGGGGAAATGATAATGTTTGAATGCAGTCTGTGTCAGTGTCGTATTGCAGATTTTACACATTGGCTCATTAAGGAATGTGGGAGTAAGTCTTGTATGTCCAATTCTTAGCCGTGTCTGTACAATTCCTTCCAGTCTAGTCTATCTGTGGATCTTGTTTTAATTTAAGTCCAAATATACTACAACTCATAACATATTTGAGGCATAGAATGCTGGTTAATTTTTAGGAAAAAGAAAAAGTAAAAATTTCAAAATGTTTTTCTCTAGATAAAGCTTTCTTAATCGCTAATAGTTCTTTGTATTAATTCCCGAGGGAGAGTTGCCTCACTGATAAGCTAGCAGAAGTGACAGGAGCCCGTTATCAGAGGTGACAACGGAAGGGAATACCCAGCTGATAGCCAGCTGGGATCCACTAGGGAACACCGGCTGGAATTACAGTCGCCCCTTACAAACTGGAATAATTGGAGTCGCCTAATTTGAATATTAGCTTTGGTCAAAACGCTCTGACTCATAATTGGATATTGCTGATTCCCGCCCACGCTGGTCTTCCAGCAAATTTATGTTGAGTGGTCAAAATCAATTTTTTTTGCTACTAGTCGTTTTTACGTCACGCTCGCAAAATAGATTAGCTTCAATAGTGTCAACCAAATGAACACATATGGTGCTGATAGTTTATTAGAGTGCTTGCAACGTAAAACTTTCACTGACAGCAGTAGTCTTAGTACACGTCTCATCAAGTATACATGTTCAATATTTTAACAGATTTCCTTTATTCAGTCTGTTATTGAGGTTGTACTCATATCGCAAGATTCATAAGAACCTTTGAATATCCACCTTGAAATATTCCTTCCTTATTAAAGTATCTTAAACTTTCATAGAACTATTACATACATTATTAGCAGATTTCCCTTAAGGGAAATCAGCTATTGAGGTTGTACTCATGACGGAATTATCGAAATTTTTCTTCAAATGCCCATCGATCCTACCTAGTAGATGACGAAAATGAGGTCCGTTCCAAACTGTATATATATATCTATATATATATATATATATATATATATATATATATATATATATATATATATATATTTGTCTGTTACCGCTCTAGCGGTCGCAATTTTTGTTTAATCGTTACGAAACTCGATATTTAACCGTTTTATGTACAAAGACAGATCAAGTTCGTTAATGGCTGAAATCGGACCAGAGGGAGGGGGGGGTTAAAGGGGGGGATTTTCGAAAATTCAAAATATCTCCGTTATTATGCATCGGATCGAAAAATGGTATAGAACTAATCTTATTGAAAATTAAATTTACTATAAATATTGTTATATACGTTTATTCTCTATCTTGAATATTAGCCGAGATATTTGCAATTTTCAGTTTTCAGCAAACCGCCACTTCTACTCATGTTACGTAAACAATACTCTGCTACATAATAAATCACATTATTGGAAGTTTAAATACCAAAAATTGTATTTAAGAGACCTTTATTATACGAGATACATGCAAATATGCCCTGGCGACCCCCCCCCCCCATCTTAAAGTTTTGAACTACTAAAATTTGCTTGATTGAGATAACAATTATTCTGACTCATTATTAATTACAGTACTAGATATAGTAAATAGCTCTCAATAAAATAATGTGTTATATTCTGATATATTTCAGTAATTGTTTTTCTTTCCGGTGTGAGCCGGGACGACCCGTTTGTTTACATTTCTAACCTAACGCTTCCTGTCGGCAGGTTATTGAAATTGGATGAAACATTTCTTATTTCCGTTTGTATTTATTCACGGTTTAGTTGTGTTAGCAGTATGTATATTTATCTATTACTAAACTTCCCGAGGGAAATCTGCTTAGTTTACGCAGTCCCTGCGTGACGGACTTTTTTGAGTAGAGACGAATCTTGTTTAAGAAACTACTCTATTATGTCCAATAGAGGATATTTTAGCAGATTTCCCTTGAGGGAAATCAGCTATTGAGGTTGTACTCACGACGCGATTTTCGAAATTTTTCTTCAAATGTCCATCGATCCTACCCAGGAGATGACGAAAATGAGGTCCGTTCAAAACTGTATATATATATATTTGTCTGTTACCGCTCTGGCGGTCGCAATTATTGTTTAATCGTTACCAAACTCGATATTTAGTCGTTTTATGTAAAAAGAAAGATCAAGTTAACGGCTCAAATCGAGCCAGGGGGAGGGGGAGTTTAAAGGGGAGGATTTTTGAAAAATTGAAATATCTCCGTTACCATAGGTCGGATCGACAAATTGTATAGAACCAATCTTATTGCAAATTAAATTTACCATAAATATTGTTATATATGTTTATTCAATATCTTGAATATTAATCGAGATATTTGCATTTTTTGTTTTCAGCCACCAGCAAACCGCCACTTCTACTCATGTTACATAAACAATATTCTGCTACATAATAAATTACATTATTCGACGTTTAAATACCAAAAATTGTATTGAAGAGACCTTTATTATACGAGATACATGCAAATATTTTCTGGTGACCCCCCCCCCCCGACTTAAAGTTTTGGACTACTAAAATTTGATGGATTGAGATAACAATTATTCTGACTCATTATTAAGATCTCCAGTAGAGTACTAGATATAGTAAATAGTTCTCTATAAAATTAATATGTTATATTCGGATATATTTCAGTAATTGGTGTGAGGCGGGCAGACCTGTTTGTTTACATTTCTAACCTAACGCTCCCTGTCGGCAGTTTATTGAAATTGGATGAAACATTTCTTATTTCCGTTTGTATTTATTCATGGTGGTGTTGTATTACCAGTATGTAGATTTATCTATTACTTAACTTCACGTGGGAAATCTTAGTTTACGCAGCCCCTGCGAGACGGACTTTTTTCATTGACATCAAATCAATTTTCTTTTAACGGTTTTTTTTCATAAATATTTCATTAAATTTGCATATAGATGGACAACATTTTTAATATATTGGCATCTATTATAATCAATCCGTTGTTATAAATAGTAAAGATACACAAAGCTCCCGTATACAAGTATAAGCAGATACGTCCGTGATGTATGGTTTCAAGTTTAGTCTGGTATATGAACTTAGGAGACTTAGTAGACATAATCAATCTTAGACACCATTAGGGCTTTGCTAGAATACACTTGTGGTTTGTTACTCATACTTGTAACAATACCGCCACACAAGTTTGACACTTCCTTGAGCAGCAGGATCTTTATGAGTAGTTATGTTCACTTTTTATATACATTTTTTTACCCATAATTGATATATGTTTCCATTCATTGCTCTATCCGATATCATTAGGCTTTTTTGACTCTATATGTAGATAACATGTTCTTTTAACTCTCGGTCGGGCACGTCAATAATATTCCGCCTTCGGGCTCGTGTTTTTACGAAAATACAGTTTTCTAATATATATTTTGCACTAAAATGTTCAGTGTGTGATTAGAAACTATAACAGAGGAAGTATTTGTTTGAAAGGAGTAAATAATTTTCAAAATTGACAAGTATAATAAAAAAAAAGTCCGTCACGCAGGGGCTACGTAAACTAAGGAGATTTCCCACGTAAAGTTATAGAATTGAGAAATCTCCATACGAGTGCCGAAGAGTTAACGAAACGGCCGAACTAGCTTTTGGCGGGAAACTCACTCCAGTCCGTTACCTACCCACATTTAATAAACATGCAAATATCTCGGTTAATATTCAAGATAGATAATAAATGTATATATGTAACTATATTTATAGTAAATTTAATTTGCAATAAGATTGATTCAATACAATTTTCCGATCCGACGTATAGTAACAGAGATATATCGATTTTCGAAATTCCCCCCTCTCTAAATCCCCCGTCCCACTGGTCTGATTTCAGCCATTAACTAACTTTCTCTGAACTTTTACATAAAACGCTTAAATGTTGAGTTTAGTTACGATCAAACAAAAATTGCGACCGCTAGAGCGTTAACAGACATATATATATATATAATTTTGAACGGACCTCATTTTCGTCATCTCCTGGGTAGGATCGATGGACATTTGAAGAAATTTTTCGAAAATCGCGTCATGAGTACGACCTCAATAGCTGATTTCCCTTGAGGGAAATCTGCTAAAAATCTTGGTAGATAAAATAACCAAGTTGGTTATAGATTCATTATTATTAAAACCGTGGACGATAATTTTTAAAATATAATTAAATTAAATTATTCATTAACGCCCACGTTTTGCATTAAGGCTTAAAATATAATTAAAAGGCTAAATATTTAATTATTTTTAATGCTAAAATATAATTAAAAAATACAAATATCAAAAGAAATTTTTTAAATGCACAAGTCTTCATTATACATAATTCATTTTAGTTTGTGAACAATATCAACCAATTATCTAAATTTAACTTCCTACAAAAATAAGTAGCACGAAATCACTTTTAGATAAGACTTACAAAACATCATCAAAATTTTAATGTACAAATCCTTTTAAAAATAACAGTTTAATTATTATTTCTTTCGCAGTGCTGCATTACAATTAGGACAAAGCATGAAACTATGTTGAAAACAAATTGTGTTTTTCAAATCTCACAAGAGTAAGTAGTTAGTATTTTTGAACGGACATCATTTTCGTCATTCCTGGGTAGGATGGATGGACATTTGAACAAAATTTCGAAAATCACGATATGAGTATGACCTCAATAGCTGATTTCCATTAAGGGAAATCTGCTAAAAGCCTAGAATTTATGGGACAAATGCTTACTTTATGACATCTCGGTGGCAGTGCCTTTATCCAGTTCTGTGTCGCAATTGAGCCGCAGTACCTCGTCTAGGCTTTGTCTCGTTGCTCGGTGGGAAACTCCAATCATACAATTATTGTTCTATGCATGTTTAGCAGATTGCCCTTAGGGGTCATTCGCTATTGAAGTTGTACTCAAGACGGAATTTTCTAATTTTTTCTGCAGATGTTCATCGATCCTACCTAGGAGATGACGAAAATGAGGTCCGTTCACAACTGTATATATATGTATATATATATATATATATATATATATATATATATATATATATATATATATATATGTATATATATATATATTTGTCTGTTACCGCTCAAGCGGTCGCAATTTTTGTTTGATCGTTACCAAACTCCATATTTAGTCGTTTTATGTAAAAAGAAAGATCAAGTTCGTTAACTGCTGAAATCGGACCAGTGGGAGGGGGGTTTAAAGGATTTTCGAAAATTCAAAATATCTCCGTTACTATAAGTCGGATCGAAAAATTGTACAGAATCAATCTTATTGCAAATTTAATTTACTATAAATATTGTTATATACATTTATTCCCTATCTTGAATATTAACCGAGATATTTGCATTTTTATTAAATCTGGGCGGCTAACGGGCGGATGACTTTCCCGCCAAAAGCTAGTTCGGCCGTTTCCTCAACTGCTCGATTCTCGTGAAATTTCTCTATTGTAAAACTTCACGTGGGAAATCTGCTTAGTTTATGCAGCCCCTGCGTGACGGGCTTTCAAGTTATAAGCTAGCTATTCGTGCTTTTTTATTTTTACTGCCCCTTCGTGAAGGACTTTTTGTATATTATTTTTAAATTAATCTACCGAATACGACATTAGATAACTCAAATGACTGGAATACAACGCTTAAGCTAAAGGATAAAACATTTTCAATTGATTTGTAAAAGCTAAAACTAAAAAATTATTTTATCACTCGCAAAGTATATTCTGTCGGTAAATGGAAAAGTGGCGTGCATTATTTCCTACTCTAAGTAACTTTCCTTAAACCAGACTTCTATCACAATAACTCTTAACAATTAGTTCTTGGGAGGTCCAACTCCTTTTAAAAGTTTGCCACTTGAGAACTCGAAAACACTATTAAGTCATTTTAACACTCGGCAAAGATGCTTTTTGTAATACGAATGGAATATTCAAAGGAGACATTTCGTTTTTGACGCAGTATTCATCAAGCACTTTCAATTTTGAGCCATTTGTTTGACTAGAAGCCGTTTTCAATGACCTAAAACGTAGGACTTCAAAATATATTGCTTTGAATAAATTATTAAAATTTTAAAGCCATGGCTTAGTTTCCAGGCAGTAAATAAATATTTAAATGCCAGTCCAGCTCAGTTGTTCTGTTCTTGTCATCATACGTTAGTTGGGTTTGCCAAATTCTATAAACTTTGGCATCCAATTCTTCACACATCTGAAAAATGTCAACACATACCAGAAAATGAGACAGATTTCTTGAAATAATAAGTTTGTTTCCAATGTAAAAATTAAAAATCAATGTACACTTTTGAATCATGTTGTTATTATTTGTCTATAAACAGGGTACCAATTCTTATCAACATCTTTTTTCCTCGGCACATCACAAATCTTATTAGATCTTAATTTTACCTAACAATTAACCAAGAAAGGCCCGTCACGCAGTGGCTGCGTAAACTTAGCAGATTTCCCACGACCTGGTATGGCACATTAGTGCCCCATTAAGAGTACTAACTCGCTTATTGTTTGAGTTTTGAAAAAATGTACAGAACAGAAATTGTAGAACATCAATAGCTTAAAAAGACTTGTTCTTTAGCATCTTTCGATCCGACACATAGTAACGGATATATTTGTAATTGTCAAATTCCCATTTCTAATTCCCCACAGCTATTCCTTGGCGTCCGATTTCAGCCATTAAATAAAAGGATCTTTAGTGTTGAATTAAACAGATAAATATCGAGTTTGGTATAGAAAAATTAAACATTTTCGAGGTAAGAACATATAACCAAAAATGAGGGCGTTATCACATAACATATTTAAATGCACCTCCCACAGTAAAAGTTCAATGAAAGCAATAATTGTTATTTAAGCTTAGTATAAAGTGGTTAATAACATAAGCTTAGAATAAATGGCATAAAAGCTTATTGTTAATATGTAAATGGAGTAGGAATGGGATTTTAATGAAGACTGAAAACTAAAAAATCCAAATATTTCAATTCGATATTCAAAAGAAAATATGAATACAACCACCCCTCCCACAGTTCCAATTTCAGATGTTTAGGAACTTCGTCTTAGTTTTGCACTTACACATATATCAAGTGTGGTGCGATAAGACAAAATTTCCGACTGCTAGATCGGTAATATAGTATATATATATATATATATATAGATATTTATCAAGTATAAGTTCATATAAGACAAGTATAAATTGTGAACGGACCTCATTTTAGTCATCTACTGGGTAGGATCGATGAAAATTAGATGAAATATTTCGAAAATCATTAATGCAAGCTCAATAGCTGATTTCCCGTAAGTGAAAAATATTAGACGAGCTGCTGGGATACCTAATCAGTTTGTTATGCTTCCTGCTGATCTTGATGCTCAGAGTCGCTCTTAGGTCGGTCAAATAGTGTCTGACACACCATGTCAGATAGACTTGTAGGGGGCACAGCATAACGTTGTTTTAATATAAAACCAGGAGAGATCTGATATTTTTTGTTGCTAGTACTTTGTTGTTAATTGTGTATATTAATAGCCAAATTCAAATCAAGAAGTATGAAAGTCTTCGTATATATCGTTTTATTAAATGGTTGTCAGTCACTTAACGTTGAAATGAAGCTACATCAGCTAGCCGACGTTTCGGTAAAATGTATTACCTTTGATGTCATATCTGTTGGTGCATACCGTCGTCACTGGCTGATGGTCGAGTACAGTTGGCATTGTGCTTTCGATGCAAAGGCACCATCTTCAAGCCGTCTAGAGATGTACTTTACTTGAGTGCAACTCCAGACGGCTGGAAGATGGTGCCTTTGCATCTAGAGCATAATGCTAACTGTACTTGACGAGCAGCCAGTTGAGGACGGTATGCACCGACAGGTATGACAATAGTATCATCTACACTGGCGTTCCCAACCCTTTATTTCATGTATTAATTACCTTTGTTAGGGTGAATTGTATAGAATGCTGTAAAAAATCTAAATAATGTAATTAAGCCCAAAAGCTAAAAGAAATATAAAAAACTCTTTCGGGAAGGAGAGTAGAAGATAGTACTGTTACTAAATCTGTCTTTAGAATTACTATATTCAGTTTTTGTACAACACTATTCACAAGCCTTGACAAAGATAATAAATTTTAAGAAGAGTGGTGTATTTGTGAAAATTGGTGAAACCAAAATTCTTTTGAAGTAGTTATGACTGATTTTTTTTTTTTTTTGGGGGGCTTCCTACTTGACATCATCTTTTTGTTTTCAGTAAACTTATAAAACTTTTTTAAGTAAATGAACCCCGTGTAAAGGAAAATAGTACTAAGTAAACTACAAAATAAGCTTATTTTCAGCATTGTACGCAGCTTATCTTGAATTAAAATGTCAAAATGTTATTAACTTTTTTAGCCAGTCAACTCCGGAATTATATTTCTTATATTTTTGGCAAGATAAGATAAGTTTTCCCACTAATATTTTAATTATGTCATTTTTCAATCAGATTATTTAAACTGCTCCAACATTTTTGGGAATCCCTTCAAAACAGAAGATTGGTTAAATCCCTGAAGTATACAATTAATCTTTACTTGTTTGGAAAGGGGTGAGAACGATATCTCGCTTATCTTGAGTCTCTTATCACTACCCACGTGACCTATACAACAAGACAGTCGTCTCGAACAAAGGAGTAGGGATACTGATGGGCAGTGGTGGGGTAGCATTGATAACGAAAGTCTGGACCAGCCAGCTGCTGTTATCAGCTCGGATTAGTGCACGGCATGGAGAGCTATAAATCGGCTGAGAGCACTCTCGTAGGCAAAATGAAGGACTACTGCCCACCTGCTGATTCTTCACTATCAGTCAAGAAGATATGCGGTAAGTCAAGTTTTGACATAAGTTAAACAAAGGTCATTGACCCCGTCCTGAAGTGAGTGAATGACAGATTGTGATAATATGGTCTGAGAATCGTTTAAAGAACTGGAACAAGCGTACTGGACACGCTGGAGTTTCAATATTCTGTGTCGTCAGCCCTGAAAAAAAAAACAATAATAAATTACTGGGAGCACGGCTAGAGCTAAAGTTAAAAAAAAAAATCGTTTGCAATACTTCTCTAAGGACGTTAAACTATTAAGTGGTTATCCTTTAACCACAAACAAGAGTTAACACATTGTCCAAACTGAAGAGTGCATCGTTTCATCCTAAAGCACTCTACTTTATCTCATCAGTTTAAGTGAACTTACTCTTAAAGAAGAATGCATGCATAAATACCTGAACTAATTTGGTTTAAAATCTTCTGGTAAAGATCCCCAATAGATCAAACTATTTCAAAATGTCCAAAATAATTCCAAACATTTTAGAAAGAGGGAGGGGGTGTTATTCACCCTACTATTTGTTCTAATCATCTTGCCATTCAAATTTCTTTCTTAAGAAAAAGTATTTAAGAATTTCTAAAGTACAGATCTTTGTACTTCCACCTTACTCAAGACGTGTATATCGGTAATTGCGTTTCGGCATGCAAGACTAAACATCAGAATTACTAACCGTTTTGTTTGTAGTTAGACATAAACATTTTTGAAATATATTTAGAATGAGGACAGCTTTCAAACAAGAAAAAACATCAAAAGTGCATCATTCAATTTTCAAATTCTCCTTAGCAAAAATATGTCTTCATTTCCTTGTGCCCTTATTTCTTCCAGAAATAAAATAGAACCTAAATAATTTTAATTTTTGCGTTAAAAGGCATGCTTATGGCCTCTTAGCTGCAGTATAAACACACTAAAAAACCTTTACGATTCCCCAAACATAAATTAAAACGTCAAAACTGGCCTGAGAAAATTAACCATGTGCGAAAATGAGTAAACAATAAATCTTAAATACTATCTGAACCTCCTCATTAGAAAAATGACGATGAATCTTGATACATTTTTCCGATTTTACTTATTACACAAATTTGTGAAATTCATAAGACATCAGTGTATTTACCAGTAGTCAACCACTCCCAACTTGATTATTTGATGGAAGTTCATTTTACGGCAGAACTAAAAAAACTACACATTGTATTGTCACATACATGTACACAACACCATATATATATATATATATATATATATATATATATATATATATATATATATATATATATATATATATACTAGCGGACCCGACAGACGTTGTCCTGCATGATATTTCAGGCGATTAGGATATTAAATTTAATAATATTATGTTTAACACAAAAGCTACTTTTAATAACACAAAAAACAACTTTTGTTATGCGCACGTTTGCCTAAAAACAAATACAAAATGAAATCTCGCGATTTTTTTATTCAGGCCTCCCTTATAACCCCCAATCCCGTTTGAACCTAAAAAATTTAATATAGCTTATAATCATGGAGAATTAATGCTAATTTACATATAGAGTTTTGTTAAGTTCCGTTCAATCGCTAGTGCCCAATAAAATTGTTGGCCCTCACTTTAATTTGTTTAGTGTATATCTCGTTTATACTTTGTTATACGACAAAAGTGAATATAACAAATGCTGCTCTAAATAACAAAATAAACAACTATTATCCTGTGCATATTTGCCGAAAAACCAATAGGTAACGAAATATCGCTATTTTTAATATTAGGCCTATCTTAAAACCCCCACTCCTGCTCCATCTGCAGGGCTGATTTGTGAATATAAACCATTCAGGGCGTCACCCAAACGCATACAAAAAAATTCATTCAAATCGGTTTAGCCGTTTATGAGGAGTTCACTTACATAAACTCGTACAGAAGAATTATATATATAAAGGTATATATATATATATAAACAGAAAAAATTGTATGCAATCTATATGTTAATTATCTACAAATAAATGTAATGTATTATATTGCTCGATCATGTAGGAAATAAGCTCGCCTCTCAGGAGGAAATAATTAAATATACCCAATGATACAGACACAAAATTTCTTGATACTAGAATGGTTCTTGGGAATCAAGGAATTCCACTACGGTTGACGGAATTCTTGAGTAAAGAATACAACAATAGTAACGCATTCAGGTGAGAACAATGAATCCAAGACGTTGCATCATATTTGCGGAATACCGACAAAGAACAGGTGCATCGCACAGCGGATCAATTAACTCGCTCCCTGAGATCAAGAACACTTTATAAATAAATTTGTTTTTTACTTGCGTTATTTAAGGCCCATTTATTTTCGGATGAATTCTAGAAACTTTTTGAAGCCTTTCCATTTGCCGAGTTATTTTTTCTGCTGAGGCGAAGTTATGATAAACAAAGAAAATGTTTTTGTGTAACCCATTCTAGCAATATAAAAACCTATAAAACTTATCTGTAAAATGATCTTTGTATGCTTCATATATATGCTTGACTGTTCTGTGTCCGCTCTAGCGCTCATAATTTGGTATTTTAACTTATCAGCAATTGTATCAATCATCGTCTCATGTCCAACTTAAATGTGATATAAGGGCATCATCGGCTTATTATTAGTGGTGAAGTAGAAAAAAGTCCGTCATGCAGGGGCTGCGTAAACTAAGCAGATTTCCCATGTGGTTTTACAATAGAGAAATCTGCATACTGGTAACACAATACAACCGTGATCAAATACAAACGGTAATGAGCAATCTTTCAGTTAATTAAAATAAATTCCCAACTGAAACGGCTTCTGAATTGTAAGAATAATTTATATTTTAATAACTCAAATTTTAGTAGTCCAAGAGCTAAAGAAGGGGGGGGGGCGAATGAACAGAACGTATTTGCATAAATCTCACTAAGTAACGAAGGTTAGGTAAGGTTAGAAGAAGCTTCCACCTGAGACGAGTACTGGCGGAAATGGCCGACCTAATCCGAACTATACCCGACCACAGACTTCATAAAAATGCAAATATCTCGGTTAATATTCAAGATAGAGAATAAATGTATATAACAATATATTAGTAAATTTAATTTGCAATAAGATTGATTCTGTACAATTTTTCGATCCGACGTATAGTAACGGAGATATTTCGAATTTTCGAAATTCCTCCCCTCTAAACTCCCCCTCCCACTGGTCCGATTTCAACCGTTAACGAACTTGATCTTTTTTTTACATAAAACGACTAAATATCGAGTTTGGTACCGATCAAACAAAAATTGCGACCACTAGAGTGGTAACAGACAAATATATAGATAGATAGATAGATCTATATATATATATATATATATATATATATATATATATATATAGACTCGTATACAGTTTTGAACGGACTTCATTTTCGTCATCTACTAGGTAGGTTCGATGGGCATTTGAAGAAAAATATCGAAAATTCCGTCATGAGTACAACCTCAATAGCTGATTTCCCTCAAGGGAAATCTGCTAATATAATTTGAAATGACTATATATGATATTTAGATTGTTGTATGTATCGAAATAATACATTATATAAATTAAATAATCGAAATTATTCTTATTTTTTACATATCTTGATGTACAGAGTAAGCATGTGTTTTGCAGATTTCCCTTGAGGGAAATCAGCTATTGAGGTCGTACTCATGTCGCGATTTTCAACAAATTAGAAGTCCGTCACGCAGGGGCTGCGTAAACTAAGCAGATTTCCCACGTGGTTTTACTATAGAGAAATCTGCTTACTGGTAACACTCAACACCACCGTGAGTAAATACAAACGGTAATGAGAAATCTTTCAGTTAATTTTAATAAGCTCCCAACGGAAACGGCTTCAAACTTTTAATACAAATAGGTCTGCCAACTACTGAGAGCTGAACAGATAGATAGACATTTTCTTCGCCCGAAAGAGAAGCAATTACTGATATACATCTGAATATAACACCTTAGGTTTATTGCAAACTATTTGCTATATCTAGTAATGCAATTTATAATGAATCAGAATAATTTATATTTTCTCTGGAATGTGCTGGATGGTAGAGGAGAAGGCCAAGTCCTCTACTGTTTTTTAATATAATGCAGAGTGCACTTTCGGAGTCAACGCTCCATCCTCAGTGCCTGCTGATTAATGCTGCGTTGCCTGGACCACGACTGCCGGGCGACACTCTGCATTATATTAAAAAACTGTAGAGGACTTGGCCTTCTTATTGATCCTTATCAATTTATATTTTAATAACTGAAATTTTAGTAGTCCAATAAATAAAGAAAGGGGGGGGGCGGATGAACAGAAAGTATTTATTGTATATATCTCACAAAGTAATAAATAAAGTCAGTCACGCAGGGCTATGTAAACTAAACTGATTTCCCACCTGAAGTTATAAAATAGAGAAATCTCCATGCGAGACTCGAATAGTTACGGAAACTGCCGAACTAGCTTTTGACGGTAAACACTCATCCGTTATCGGCCCAAATTTAATAAAAATGCAAAGATCTCGGTTAAGGATTAGGATTAATGTGATTTGGGCAATCAACAGCTAGGTTATTATGCCCTTTAAATTAGTATAATGCTGTTTGCAAGTGTCTGTATACTTTGTGTTGTAAATAATATTATCTAATAGATTGTATATGCTCTTACCATATCCTAAGGGTATTTAAGTTACTAATTTTTATATAATTATTTATTAACTAAATCTAAGTTTTCTTTCTTAAAAGTACTTATTTTCTACTGGTATTACAATTAGCTAATATTACAATTAAATGACACACTGTATGTACTTTTTTTTTCTTCTTTTTTTTTTTATCTCGGTTAATATTCAAGAAAGAGAATAAATGTATGGAACAATATTTATAGTAAATTTAATTTTCAATAAGATTGGTTCAATACAATGTTTTGATTTGACGTATGGTAGCGAAGATATTTCGAATTTTCGAAAATCCCCCTCTAAACCCCCCCTCCCACTGGTTCGATTTCAGCCATTAACGAACTTGAAATGTCTTTCTGCATAAAACGTTTAAATATCGAATTTGGTAACGATCAAACCAAAATTTCGACCGCTAGAGCGTTAACAGACAAATATATATATATATATATATATATATATATATATATATATATATATATATGTATATATATATATATATACTAGCTCAGATACCCGGCTTCGCCCGGGAATTGATTTGAGGCTGAATGATGATGGTATTTTGTTGGCAAGGCTTTACTGTGCACAATATTTTGACATTTACCCTTCCCAGTGTTAAGGGTTACCTGTTGTTGGCATTTGTTAATAATACAATTAATTTTTTATGTAAGCCTACACTGTCCTCCAAATTGTCATATTTCCCGTCTTCTGTGCATTATGCATAGATTTCAGTTATTAAGGACAAAATATTAACATTGATTTGAATTAATCTTTCCAGGTGAGGTACCTCATAGTTAAAATTGGAATGAATTGTTGAGCATATCAATATTTCTACGCAAATTACTTGCTCCACACATTGTTCCTGGAGAAATGTATAAAGCAAAAGTTAATCTAAATAACAAAGTAAACAACTTTTGTTATGTGTATGTTTGTCGAAAAACAAATAGACAATGAAATATCGCAAATTTTTATTTCAGGCCTCACTTATACCCCCACTCACGTTCTAACCTAAAAATTTTAATATAGCTTATAATCATGGAAGAATTAATGCTAATTGACATACCGAGTTTTTTTTAAGTTCGGTTTAATCGTTAGCGCCCAATGAAATAGTTGACTCCCGCTTTAGTTTATAGTGTATATCTCGTTTATACTTTGTTAAAAGACAAAAATGAATATGACGAAAGTTACTCTAAATAACAAAATAAACAACTTTTGTTTTGTTCATATTTGCCTAAAAACAAATAGAAAACGAAATACCGCTATTTTTAAATTCAGGCCTGCCTTACAACCCCCACTCCTGCCCGTCCCTAGAAATGTTGGTATGGCTTGTTATAATGAAAGCGTTAGTGCTAACACACATACCGAGTTTTATTTATTTCGGTTGGGTCTTTTATCCTAAATAAAATTGTTCACTTCCGCTATAGGTTTTAGCGTATATCTCGTTTATAATTCGGTATACGAAAAAAGTGTATATAACAAAAGTTACTCTAAATAACAAAATAAACAACTTTTGTAATTTTCATATTTGCCGAAAAACAAATAGGAAACGAAATGTCGTTATTTTTAATTTCTGGCTTCCCTTATAACCCCCACTCCTGTTCGTCTCAGAGGATATTAATATAGCCTAAAGTCTAAGTTGGGTTAGTAGTAATATACATACCAAGTTTCATAAAATTCGGTTCAGCCATTTATGCGTGAAAAGGTAACAAACAAACAAATAAACAAACAAACAACAAACAAACAAGCAGACACCAAAGAAACAAAATGCAGTTATGGTGTCTATGACATGTAAAACGAAAAGTTATCGTGAAATTTCGCGAAAAAAAATCAATCTACAGACAGAGGTTACAATTTTATATATATATAGACCTCATTTTCGTCGTCTCCTGGGTAGGATCGATGGACATTTGAAGAATTTTTTGAAAATCGCGTCATGAGTACGACCTCAATAGCTTGTTTCCCTTGAGGGAAATCTGCTAAAAGCTAGTAGACAAGAACGGTTAGGCTACACGAGAGCCGACCAGTTACGGAAACGGCCGAACTAATGCGGGAACTAGACAATAGCCGCACACTCACTTAATAAATATGCAAATATCACGGTTAATATTCAAGATAGATAATAAGTTTATATGATAATATTTATAGTAAATTTAATTTTCAATAAGATTGGTTCTACAATTTTTCGAACCGACGTGTAGTAACGGAGATATTTCGAATTTTCGAAAAACCTCCCCTCTAAAACCCCCCCCCCTCCCATTTGTCCGATTTCAGCCATTAACGAACTTTACATAAAACGTTTAAATATGCAGTTTGGTAAGAATCAAACAGTAATTGCTACCGCTAGAGCAGACAGATAGATACAATTTTGAGTGGACCTCATTTTCGTCATCTCCTAGGTAGGATCGATGGACATTTCAGATTTCAAAGAAACATTTCAAATACCGCGTCATGAGATTGACCTCGATAGCTGTTTTCCTTAAGGGAAATCTTCTAAAAGTAAAATTGTTGGTAAATCCACCTCATTCTAAATCTTATGATAATATATCTATAGTCATAGTAAAAATAATAACGTTATTTTTTCTCCAATAATAATAGGAACAATGGGAGATCCAGTTCTTTTAATATGCAGTTTAATGTTTTAGTATGAGGTTTAAATTTATTGAAAATGTGTGACTCTTGGAAATATTTCATTATTGCGACAATGCCTAATATAATGTTAAGTATAATAAGAGAGAAATTCATGAAGAGTTTAATTATTCCACCTGATATCAATAAAATTGCTCAGAGGAAAGACGTGTGAACAAACCGGAGGTTTGATATCAAGAGTGAAATGTTTTGACTCATATTTGCATTTTTTATTAGGTGAAATTCAAAGAATAATAATTATCAAGTTCTTTTTTGCAGAGGAAGCTTGAAAATACTTCCTTGCTACAATATAACGTTGAATGTTTTGTTCTTTCTTTCTTATCAGTTTAGAGGAAAAGTGTCAATATTTTCACCTTTGTTTAACTGTAATAACACTGTCTAAAAAAAGAATAAATTTAAAACTAAAAATGGAACACCGGAACCCCTCTGACTGATAACAGAATCGCCACATCGCCTATCTTATAAGTAAACCTAATATTTAAACGATTTGATCCCAGGCATTTTAGAAGAATGCCATGTCATAGTGCGGAGATACTATTCTTTTGAAGCTTGCATTCTCTGGCTGCTAGTAGACTTCCCTTAAGGGAAATCAGGCTCTACTAATGGCGGGAGTGCTACAAAAAGTCCGTCACGCAGGGGCTGCGTTAACTAAGCAGATTTCCCACGTGCCTCCCATATTTGCATTTATCTCATGACGAAAAAGTTCAATGAGAACAATATTTGGTATTTAGGCTTCAAATATTGTTCTTCATAGTATAACACCTTCCTGTCAATATATGACATGAGTAGGAGTGGGGGTTTACTGAAAACTAAAAAAAAGCAAATATCTCGGTTAATAATCAAAGTAGAACAAAAATGTACATAACAGCATTTGAGCATTACATTTGCAATAAGATTGATTCTGTACAATGCTTCGATCCGACGTATAGTAACGAAAATATTTATAATTTTCGAATTCCCCACTAAACCCTCCCCCACACTGATCCGATTTCAGCCATTAACGAACTTGATCTTTATTTTTATATAAAACGATTTAATGCCGGGTTTGGTAACGATTAAACAAATATTGCGACCGCTAGAGCGTTAAAAGACTCACACACTTGTATATATGTGTGTGTGTGTGTATATATATATATATATATATATATATATATATATATATATAGTTTTGTACGGAACCCATTATCCTCATCTCATGGGTAGGATCGATGGGCATTTGCAGAAGTTTTTAGAAAATCGCGTCATAAGTACGGCCGCACTAGCTGATTTCCCTTATTCACAAGGGGTTATATAGCCATCAATAAAAATTAAAAATAATCCTTATATTATAGGTAATATATGAAATATATTTAAAAATACATTCATCGTTAAAGCTATTATTGGCTAAATACTTTTTAGAACGTCTTTTAAATCAATGTGCATAGCTTTAAAGACGAATGTTTTATATAATATAATTCAGATATTGTTATATAAGGATTATTGTTAATTTTTATTATTATTTTATTGAATGAAGGAATTTTTATTCTCTGATTTTATTGTTTAAATATAATATTTTATATATATATATATATATATATATATATATATATATATATATACCTATACGTAGAGAGAGAGAGAGAGAGAAAGATATTGGTGAACAAAAGCGGATGTCGGAGATGGAGGGATAATTTGTTGAAAGAGAAGAAATTAGTGAAATTCATTATATTGATGTCATGAATCATACTGTTTTAAACTAAACAACTCTTTTGGTCTTCTCGTAATTGCAGAATATACGTAAAAAATTGGAAAATACGTAACAAAACTGGATGACATTGAATATCAGGAAGTCCTCGTGAGAGAATTCAAAAGACAAGGATACTCCTTTGAACCAATTTCTGTGAAAATATAACTGACTAACTGGTATTTTGCAAAGGTTCAGAATAGGACAAATTGTTTTCTGTATGATATCAAGAAAATGTTTCTACAAAAATTGAATATGAGTAAAGAGATAGGTCTTGCATGATGGTACTCTTCATATGTACAAACCCCGAAATATACGAAATGGGTGCCATGCTGTTTGACGTAATATGCTCCCATTCACAGGCAGAAGAGATAAGATATTTGAATGATATCGGATTTGAAGATATTAATCCCCACGTGGTTTAAACTATAGTAATCCCTCAATATATGCCCAAATATCTAGATGCTCTGAACTTCATATCAGGTCCTACCTAATCCACTCCCGTGTAGTCGTCCACACGTGCATTAGGAGCTGTGGCGTCTTAAAACGATGATTGAGATTTGATTTTGGCACATGTATCTGGTAGTAAAGGCATTCGAGTGACTGGTGTTAATTCCATATTTTCAAATAGCTATCTTCTATATATTCGAATGTCACGAAATTAAATGATTTCTCAAAACCCTGAGCCTACAAGGGAATTTTCAAATGATAGATAGATAGATAAATTTTATTGGCTAATATATACATTTTTAGCCTGAGTCTAGCCCATTTAGTGTTAGTAATCTTACTAATAATATAGAAAAAAGAAAAAAAAAAGAAATATATATATCAGCACTAGTGGCATAATATTAACCTACTATATACACTAAAATAATACTTCTTTTTTTTAAATAAATTTTTCCAAGTAGTACTTAAATTTCTACAATTTTGTATAACTTAATCTGATTAGTACTATTTAACATCATTACTTTTATTTATTTACTGTGACTAATAAGTCACAATTAACAAATTGACTTCGTTGGACATTTCTATATCATAGGTTTTAATTATAAATTTCAAATGAGGAGGTAATTAATCAAAATGGTTTTCTCAAAATTGAACTCATTGAAAAGGCCAACAAATAGGACGATCGGATGGAGCTATAGAAATTGCTCACTATATTGACGGCTCTTTACATAGCAGCCACAATGTGGTGAAACACATATTACAATTTTCCCCTCACTCACTCCATATACTGTTACAAATTGAATACATTAATAAATATCATTGTTATTAATTAATGCGAACAACCAAAATAAAGAAGAAAAATATGGTTCATTGGACTTGGAAAAGGCTAGTGGCATGAGATCCTTACAAACTTACAGAAGCATGTGGGACTGATGGTTGAACTACGTATACAATTGTTGCTTGACTTAAGCACCTAATTCCTTCTATTGGGGTTTTCTTTTTGTGAGCAAGGGATTACTCTATTTTAAATCAATATTTATTCTTGAATATCCCGTTTCCCTCATTTATTTTGCGGCCAAGATTAAAAAAGCATATTCCCAATATACATAATTACCTATGTGTTATCCTATAGTGAATAACTGATTTCTCAATAATCTCTTTTATACACTTATCTCCTATATGGCCTTTGATGCACTATATATGAGATACACAAGGTGACCTAAGTGCAATTGTTGCCAGGGCCAATTGGGGGGGGGGGGTTGCTACTGCTTTAATTTCAAGGAATTCTACAACTTGGAATGACCTCTACAATAGGTCACCTGCGTGCATACATTAACATTCAATATTAGCAGATTTCCCTTAGCGGAAATCAGCTATTGAGATCGTACTCATGACGCGAGTTTTGAAAAATTTCCTCAAATGTCCGTCGATCCTACCCAGGAGATGAAGAAAATTAGGTCCGTTCAAAATTATATAGATATATATATATATATATATATATATATATATATATATATATATATATATATATATTTGTCTGTTACCGCTCTAGCGGTCGCAATTTTTGTTTGGTCGATACCAAACTTCATATTTAATAGTTTTATGTAAGATCAAGTTCGTTAATGGCTGAAATCGGACATGTGAGAGGGGGCTTTAGAGGGGGGATTTTTGAAAATTCAAAATATCTCGTTATTATGTGTCGGATCGAAAAATTGTAAAAACTCAATCTTATTGCAAATTAAATTTACTATAAATATTGTTATAAACATTTTTTCTGTATCTTGAATATTAACCGAGATATTCGCATTTGTATTGTGGGTGTGGTCAGCAGGAGTCGGCTATGTTCGGGACTTTCAACCGAGAGCTAGTGCGGCCGGTTTCTTAACTATTCGTCCCTCGTAAATAGGTTTAGAGAGCCCTTACTAGTACTGTTATTATTAGGCAGATTTCTCTATTGTAAAACACACGTGGGAAATCTGCTTAGTTTACGCAGCCCCTGCGTGACGGACGTTTTTTTAATTACCTTTTCTCTTCATAGAGGACACGCGAGTACAATAACTATTAGACTCAATGGTGTAATTGCTCTTTCAAGACTGAGGAATAAAATATTTCTGAACGACCTTTCCTATTGATAAAGGACACGCGAGTACAATAACTATTAGACTCAATGGTGTAATTGCTCTTTCAAGACTGAGGAATAAAATATTTCTGAACGACCTTTTCCTATTGATAGAGCACACGCGAGTACAATAACTATTAGGCTCAATGGTGTAATTGCTCCTTCAAGACTGAGGAATAAAATATTTCTGAACGACCTTTCCTATTGATAAAGGACACGCGAGTACAATAACTATTAGACTCACTGGTGTAATTGCTCTTTCAAGACTGAGGAATAAAATATTTCTGAACGACCTTTCCTATTGATAAAGGACACGCGAGTACAATAACTATTAGACTCAATGGTCTGGCTGCTCCATCAAGACTGAGGAAAAAAATATTACTGAACGACCTTTCCTCATTATAGAGGAAATATAAGTACAATAACTATAGAGGCCAATGGTCTCGTTAATCATTCAAGTCTGAGGTATAAAATATTTCTGAATGGCTTTTCCTCTTGATAGAGGCCACGTGAGAATAATAACTATTAGGCCCAATGGTCTAGTTGAAAATTCTAGTGCGATTTTATTGTTTATTTTATTAATAATATTATATTCTGCATTTAAATGCATTTGGTAATGTGGTATATAATCTTCCTCCATCACTCTCGACAGAAGCTAAACACCTCCACCACAATGAGAGGAGCAGCCTCTCCCTGCCTGGCAAGGAAGTCGAGAGCTAAGGAGGAATGGCACTTGTTAAGAAAATAGCCACTGCTATCACTTTACACTTCTATAGGAGATCTCTGGGCCATTGTCTCTTGTGGAGGGGAATATGGATGAGTGGTACTGGAAAGGGCTAGGACTTCTGGATTAGGATGATTGGATAGCCTCCTGTGGAATTTTCTGAATCTTAAGGGAATTAGGTCCTTTACAAATGGGATATTAAGATCTTTATGGAGGGTTTGTATTGTAATATAATATAAAATCAGTAATAAACGTTGTTTATTAGAGGTCTTTTGGACTGCAAAATTAAACAAGCAAGCTTTATCACTGCACAATATATTTAACAATGCACTACACAATTGGTTAATTATTCTTACCTACTACTTACTGTATGCACTGATAGCGTCACTGTTCTTATTACACAGTCCAATAACTCACTCACGATCACTGAAGTTTACTAGAACGCTGCACTGCACTGTCCTTTACTTTTACACGGCACTACACTGTTCTACACAAAAAACACTTTACCGCACTGCAACTAAAACGCACTGTTCACTAAAGCTGCAATGAACGCACTGTTGATCACTTGAAGAGAGCTGAGAACAAACTAACACGGGGTGGGCTGGGTCCCCTTTATAGCTTGGCGGAAAATCATTAAAGAGGAATGCCGAGACACGTCTAGATCCCAGACGGGTATTGTCGAGAAGGGGCTAGATCATCGGTCGGCTCCTTTCATCTACTTCGTACTTCTTAAAATAGGTGATTAACTCTGTTTAATTTTACATGTACCTAGTTTTCGCAAAAATACGGAGCATCTGCTTTGGTGGGAAGGATTGGAAAGTCTGGATGCGTCTGATGTTCGAAGGTTTTGCTGTACCCCGCACTTCGATTGCGTATGTCCATATTGGTTTAAGTAGTAACTTGTAGATTGTTAGTTTGTTTTCGGTAGACAAGTGAGATCTCCTATTTAGCAGTCCGCAAAGTTGTCCGAATCGTCTATTAAGTTCCTGTCTATTAATTATTTACAAGTAAGTCTGGTGTCCAAATGTAGTCCAAAGTACTGGCAACCTAAGAAATGCTTGCAGCAAGAGAAGTTTTTTTTGGAAATTGTGTGTATATATATATATATATATATATATATATATATATATATATATATATATATTCCCCACAAATAAAAAAAAACAAAAAACGATTACTACGGCTATTTTCAAATCACGTCCACTATACCTCTCCAATGACGTATTAAAAAAATAAAAAGTCCTTCATCAAGGATTTGCGTAATTAGCGGTTTTTTCAAGGTGTCTAGAATTTGGGGATAATGATATGTATATATATATATATATATGTATATATATATAATATTTCAGTTTCTTCCTTGAAATCAAATTATTATGACTAGCATCCGACACCACGCCGAAATAAACGTCACTATCTTGAGATTTCGTTCTCTATAAAGACAACTAGCAGAATGTTCAATAAAATCAGAGTACCCGGAAATTATATCACAGGTGTACTGCAAAGCAGATACAAGAACAGACTGAGCAAGTAGTAGCAAAAAAAATCTATTAAATACTTTTGAAAAAAATAACAAAAAAAAAAACAAATAATGGACTTCTGAGGCCTCCAAAAACATCCCTTGAAATTAATTGGATACATTTCTAACGAAACTGAAAATAGTAACCCCAGCCCCACCATTGAAATTATAAATGATTACAGGTATATATTAAACATTATACTCAATTTTGCACTTCTTACAAAACTTTAGTGACTTTTGTGAAATTTCTTCATATGAGTAACCACAAACTTAATTTTCTAAACCTGCCCTCTAAAAACATTAAAGTCGCTAGTATTTCAATAACCGTTAATCGGACGAAAAAATGCATACAAATGAGGTTTCTGATATTAAATATGGCATAAGATTGCTAATATGACATTTTACGTTCCAACTCATAATAACGAATAAGTTTTAAACTTTCGGTTTAATCCCCCAGGTTGTTAACCAATCCAGTGCCGATTTTAGTCATTAACGTACTGGTTTTTTTCTCTGCTTGATAAGAGTTGAACTATAAGGTTTCGTTTAAATGTCTCGAACTATGCGGCCGCAAGAGAATGAACTGACTAGCACTCAATACAAAGTTATATATGCATTTATACGGATATCCAATTTTAAAATTTAAACTTCTGTTCTTGACTCTCTAATCGGAAAGATTCGAAAGAGGGTTTGTTGAATTTTGTGATGTAATCAACCTGAATATCTCTTTTTTCTGAGAAAACCAACAATAATGACCAAAGTTCCCAAATCCCCAGCTTGTTCTCATGCGATGGAAGGATGTGATAAGAAAATGTATTTTTAACCCATTTATTTATTTATTTTTACACCTATTGTATGCAAAACTTAGTGGACTGTATTTCGAAAATTAAGGCTGGTTCTGATATAGGTTAATTGCACATGCTTTGTATAGGAAAAGAAGAGTACTCACATTTGTCATCTGTTGGCTGCGACAGTTAACTCGAACCTACGTTTAAAGGCGATTCTCCTTCAGAAGTTCAACTACTGTTTATTTAATTTATTTATTAACATCCACTTTATGCTACTATCGCTAATTGGGACGGGTTATCTACAGGTTACCCCTTTTTCTAGCCAGGGTGGGACTAAGGATTTTATTTAATGAGTTCGTCACTAAATAAATTCCTATTTGTCCAGGCGAGAATCGAACTTGCCACTCTAGGTTTTCCATGTGAGATAACCCAGATCAGCTACGACCTCTAACGGTCTAGAATTCAGCACCATGTACAGAGTTCATCTAATACACTTGAATTTTGTGGCACGAAATCCTTTTAATCTACGTTACTCATGGAAAATCTACGCGGGAATGAAGTGTGAGGCAACCTCCGCGGTAGGGGCGCCACTTCGTCCAAGGAAGTTCCTAAAAGAACATATGATTATTGATGATATACATAATGCAAACGCGTGTGGAAATTAATTAATATTTATCCATACTTTATAAAAGTAATATTGACGCTAACTAGACAAGTACAGTATTCAAATATTGCAGATTGTTTTCACATTCATTCCAAATAGTTAAGTCATTAAGATAATTTTATTTTATTTGGATATTTTAACTCGTTGAAACCCATAAATGATAATTTCCAGTAGTCAATGCCATTATTGTCAATTGTTTTAGTTACATTACCGAGATGAAGAGTACAAAAAAAATATAGCTTGGGCCTTTTTACAAAACACCACAGTTCGACTATATCTACCGTAATCTTATCAAGAATGATTTATGCAATATTTTTCATTCGCGTTAAATCCTAATCTATCATCGATATCAGAACGTAAATAAGTTTCCTCTTCGAAGATATAACACTCAATTTGATCTTGGTCAAATGCTAATTACATTCACAAAACATCAAAAACTCCGTCACGCAGGACGTGCGTAAGCGAAGCAGATTTTCCACTGCTGGTGTGACACACTATTGATTTCTTTCCCCACATATTTCCTATTTCAAAATAAATATCTGATGAGTAGAAGAGGGATTTTACCGTAGGCCGACAAATAGATAATACGCATAATTCGGATAATATTAAAAATATGAAAACATGAATATGTACAATATGAGAAACAAGTTTGGTTCTTCATTGTTAACGGCTAATTGCAAAAAAATGAAAATATCTCATGATCAATGTTAATATTCATGATAGAGAAAACATGTGTATAAGAACACGCATAGAACATTATTTTATTATTATTTATTTATGAGCATCACATCAAAGATGATTTGCCATTTCAAAAATCAAAAATTGTACAAAGTTAAATAACAAAAGTAAAATATATAACAAAACGTAAAAAAACAATGACAAATAACAAAAGTAAAATCGAAAAACATTTTATAAGTAAACATAAAAAAAAGTTGGTGATGAGCATAGTTGGTGGATGATTAATTGAAAATGAATAGCTGAAAATGGTACTTTTTTCTAATAATTGTCGTAATTTTCTCCTTCAGGGTAAACTTATACCGATACATATACATATATACAAGCGCATATAAAACACTTAATGGATATAATTTGAGATACTGTTGCACACCACAGACTTAATTTGTATGTTAAATTTGGACGTATATTTGAATTTTGTGTAGGTATGAGAATGTGTTGTTAATATATGGGCTGCTTTTCGTCAAAGTTCATGTACTTCGTACGGGAAGTCCTGGTGTTGTAGTTTTCGGCATTCTGTCAGTATATGTCTTATCGTCAAGGGAATGTTTCAACAACTTGAGCAAGTAGGTCTGTCAGTCTTTGTCATTAGGTATGAGTGTGTTAATTTGGAGTGGCCGATTCTAATTCTCGAGAGAACAACTTCTTCTCTCCTAGAGTTTCTGAAACTAGATGGTCATCATAGATGGCATAGAACATTACATTTGCAATAATATTAGTTGTATAGAATTTTTCGATCCGACGAATAATAACGAAGATATTTTGAATTTTCGAAATTCCCCTCTCTAAAGCCGCTCCTCCATTTCAGCAGTTAACGAACTTGATCTTTAGTTTTACATGAAACGTTCAAATATAGAGTTTGGTGACTATCAAACAAAAATTCTGACAGCTAAACTTTTAACAAATACATTCACAAATATATATCTATATCTATATACATATAGTACTCAAAAGTAGCATTATTAAAACTGTCTGTGGTGTACAACAATTTTTCAAATTATATGCATTAATTGTATTTTATGCGTTTATATATAAGTATATATGCTTGTGTGTGTGAGTGTGTTTATATTTATATATACAAGAGCTTCTCTGAAGGAAGACATCATGTCAATCACTAGCAAAATATTTTCAGCCATTCCTTTCCTATTAAAAATTAAATTAAAAAAATTGGTAAATGATTAACCAATTTTTTTATTTAATTTTTTTTTCTGATTATAACTACTTGAATTTAGTACTATGTTAAATTATAAAATGATTATTTATTTTACTTTTAGCAGATTTCCCTTAAGCGAAATCGGCTATTGAGGTCGTACTCATGACGCGATTTTCGAAAAATTTCTTCAAATGTCCATCGATCCTACCTAGAAGATGACGAAAATGAGGTCTGTTCAAAATTATATATGTATATGTATTTGTCTGTTAACACTCTAGAGGTCGCACTTTTTGTTTAATCGTCCGCAAACTCGGTATTTAATCGTTTTATGTAAAAAGAAAGATCAAGTTCGTTAACGGCTGAAATCGGACCAGTGGGAGGGGGAGTTCAGAGGGGGGATTTTCAAAAATTCGAAATATATCCGTTACTATACGTCGGATCAAGAAATTGTATAAAATCAATCTTATTGCAAATTAAATTTACTATAAATATTGTTATATACATTTATTCTCTATCTTGAATATTAACCGAGATATTTGCATTTTACTTTACGTGGGAAATCTGCTAAGATTACGCAGCCCCTGCGTGACGGACTTTTGTTATTTGACTTAGTATAATTTTTGTCTTTTCAAAGGGCAAATCACCTTTCGATGTGACGTCCATAAATGAATATATAATAATGATATTAAAACTAATTACATTTTTATATTTCATGGAGAAAGTAACTTTAGAAGGAACAGATTTTCTAAAAGGGGATGCTTCACATTGAAGATGAATATAAAGCTAAAGTGAATGATTAAATAAAAATCAAATGAATGGTGCCTTTATTTTCAATTTTACTTAAATGGCGGTGTGAATACGACTGTATCTATACATTTTTGATTAAGACAGAATTATTCACAAATTATCAGAACAATACAGAGTGAAGTCCCTGTATTCAAGGCATCTCAGTAATCAACCAGCCGTGAACACTGCATAATTAGCTACTGTCATTTCCATAGTAATTGATAATTGATAATGGTACTAATCATTGGCATGACCTTAATATGCGAAAAAGTCTGTGCTTCCAGATATTGTGAAAGACATTTACGAACAATTCTTTTTATTTTCCATAAACGAGTGTTAATAATTTTACAAAATAATTCCTCAAATAGGTAATATATCTGAAGATAGAATTATTACCAGATTTCCCTCAAATGAAAAAAGTTATTGAGGTTGTACACATGACGCGATTATCGAAAAATGTCTTCAAATGCCCATCAATCCTACCAAGGAGATGACGAAAATAAGACCTGTTCAAAACTATATATATATATATATATATTAACGTTCTTTCGTTAATAAAATGAAAATGTTCAAAACTAAACACTAACTAGTTTTTATTTAATTGGAAAATATAAATATTTAAACTTGTAAAAAAAAACTTGAGAAATAAGAAATACATTTAGCAGAACTCGGAATTTTGCTGTTAGCTCTATATCACCAAAAAGTCCGTCACGCAGGGGCTGCGTAAGCTAAGCAGACTTCCCACGGGAAGCATTACAATAGAGAAAAGTGTTTACTATTAACAGTGGTGGTAACGAGTTAGAGACCAATTTCAACCAAATTGAACCAATTTCAAGAGAGCCGAACAGATACGGAACCGGTCGAACTACCTCTCGGAGGAAACTTAAAAAGAGAACCGACATTAGCCGATCTCAACTCGTCCGTTATCCGATCACACTTAATAAAAATGCAAATATCTCGGTTAATATTCAAGATAGAGGATAAATGTATATAACAATATTTATAATAAATTTAATTTGCGATACGATGGGTTGTATACAAGGGTATAGGGTTCGAATTTTCAAAACTCCCCCCCCCCTCTTACGCTCCCCCCTCCCACTGCTTCGATTTCAGATATTTCTTTTTGCATAAAACGAGTAAATATCGAGTTTTGTACCAACCAAACAAAAATTACGACCACTAGAGAGCTAACAGACATATATATATAAATATATATATATTATTCAATTTTTAATTTTCGTCATCTCCTGGGTAGGATTGATGGACATTTGAAAATATTTTTCGAAAATCACGTCTTGAGTACGACCTAAATAGCTGATTTCCCTTAAGGGAAATCTGCTAAAGTAAGACAAAAACGTTAGCATTTACTACTTTCTGTTCTTCACAGCTGATAGGACCTTTTCCATGATAACGTTCATTATGTTACCATGACAACCAATGCTGCAACTACGAAATATATATATATATATATATATATATATATATATATAGATTATGTCTATTTTTGAATTATCTTAACCAAATTTGACATATAAGCATTAACGGCTGAAATCGGACTATGGAGGGAAATTATAAATGTTTGTATATTTCAATGATATTATAGTTCAGGTCAAAAAGTTTTGTAGGACCTATCATCTTGTACATTTAATTGCTTATAACACTTGTTATAATAATATTTTCTCTATCTGGAACATTAACCGAGATATTTGGATGTTTTAGTTTTCAACCTTCAGTAAACCCCCCTTCCTACTCGTGTCAAATTAATACTAAGCTGTTACGTCATGAACCACATTATTCTAAGCTTAAATTTCAATTAATGCTTTCAATTTTTGTTTGATGGAGTCCAAACTCGATATTGAAAAGCATCATGAAAAAAACTAAAGATTAAATTTTTTAATAGCTGAAATTGGAACACGGAAATGAGGGGGTGGGGAGTGGTTAGAGGGGAGGAATTTCGAAATATCTCCCCCCCCCTCCTCTGTAACCCGACTCCACTCGTTAGCGCGCATAATAGTTTTACCTGCCGCGTTTAAATGTATCTTTGGTAACGAACTATCACAAATTGCGTCCGCTAATGCGGGAATATATATATATATATATATATATATATATATATATATATATATATATATATATATATATTGTATATATATATATATATATATATATATATATATATATATATATAAAATTGTAACCTCTGTCTGTACATTGATTTTTTTCGCGAAATTTCACGATAACTTTTCGTTTCACATGTCATAGACACCATATCTGCATTTTGTTTCTTTCGTGTATGTTTGTTTGTTTGTTTGTTTGTTACCTTTTCACGCATAAACGGCTGAACCGAATTTTATGAAACTTGGTATGTTTATTACTACTAACCCAACTTAGACTTCAGGCTATACTAATTTTCTCTGAGATGAATAGGAGTGGGGGTTATAAGGAAGGCCTGAAATTAAAAATATTGATATTTCGTTTTCTATTGGTTTTTTGGCAAATTTGCACCTAACAAAAGTGGTTTATTTTGTTATTTAGAGTAACTTTTGTTATATACACTTTTGTCGTATACCAAAGTTTAAATGCGTTATACGCTAAAAAGCATAGCGGGAGTCATCAATATTATTTGCCAAAAAAGACTCAACCAAACTAAATAAAACTCGGTATGTGTATTAGCAGTGAGGCTTTCATTATAATAAGCCATACCAACATTTATATGTACGGGCAGGAGTGGGGGTTATAAGGGAAGCCTGAAATTAAAAATAGCGATATTTCGTTTCCTATTGGTTTTTCCGCAAATTTAAACATAACAAAAGTTGTTTATTTTGTTATTTGGAGTAACATTTGTTATATACACTTTTGTCGTATACCTAAGTATAAATGAGTTATACGTTAAAACTATAGCGGGCACTAACGGCTGTACCGAACTTAACAAAACTCGGTATGTCAATTAGCATTAATTCTTCCATGATTATAAGTTATATTAAAATTTTTAGGTTCGAACGGGAGGGGAGTTATAAGGGAGGCCTGAAATAAAAATTCACCATATTTACATGTATAAGAAACGGGAAATATAAAAATATCGAAGACTGTGAAGAATTATCGAACAAATAATTCTATTATTAGCAAATCACCGGCAACGACGGGTATCAATCCTAAACACTGGGACGGGTAAATGTCAAAATATTGTGCAATGTAAAGCCTGCTAAAAAATACCATCACCATTCAGCCTCAAATGAATTCCCGGGCGAAGCCGGGTATCTGAGCTAGTATATATATATATATATATATATATATATATATATATATATATATATATATATATATATGTATGTATATATATCAGGGGAAAAAACAGGTATACGGAAATCTCTGTTGACGAACTGAAGGGACAGTGACAAATAAATCTATGGTCTTCTTTATGACCAAAACATTATTTTTAATTTGATCCTCAGGGAAGAATGACATGAAAAATTGTTTATAGACCCTTGAAGGAAGAAACAAAGCTATACACAATATCATGATTCCAATTCGTGTTCAGTGAGAGAACACTGCTGCGGGGATCTGCTAAAAGTACCATTCAGGTTGCTGGCTATGAGAAGAAATGTCATTTTTCAAAGGAACACTTTAGCGGAAAATAACAATACAGTTGAAGAGATAAGATTTAAGATATGTTCTCTTCTATTTGGTCTCTTGATAAGCAATGATATAGTGGCGGTAATGAAAGAAAACATAATTAAGACGCCTATGTAAATGTCATCAAAATTGACCCAAATAATCAATCCGTGTCCAAGAGCATAAACAATTATATTCTTATCTTTCATTGTCAGCGGGGAAACAGTCCTCCTTTTCATCAGGCAGTGGCTAACATTTTATTGTCTAAAAGAAAAACAGAATATAAAATCAGTACTAATAATAATATATTTCTCATTATAATAATATTTCTGTATGCTTTTCGTTATAATGATTTTTTCCCTGTAGAAAGAAGCTATTGGATTAGTTGTAAGATATTAATTAGGCCCGTGAATAAGATAACTTTTTATTTGATATAAAATGAAAAACAACTTTAGTTCCATTATGCAGAATGTTCATTATCGAATAAACTTAGGGAGAAGAGGAAGGAAAGACTCTATAGTATATTTTAGTTTAGTATGTCCTTAAAAAAAAAAAAAAAAAAATCCAACACGCAGGTGGTTAACTACGCAGATTTTCCACGTGCGTTCAGTTAAATTAGAACAATATTTAGTATTTCGGCTTTAATTAAAGTGCTTCATATTACAACAGCTTATTGTTAATATTACATGAGTAGGAGGGGGTACTGAGGCCGAAAATTAAAAAAATACAAATATCTCAGAGGGGCTCAGGTTAGCCATGTGAGTCAAAGCGTTTGCATTTAATCTCACATGGTAAACCTAGAGTTCGATTCCTGGGCAAAGGAATTTATTTAGTGACGGAATTCATTAAATAAAATCCAAAGTCCCAACCTGGCTAGTGTGGTAACATGTACATAACCCGTCCCAATTAGCCTTAGTTGCAAAAAGTGGACGTTAATAAATAATTTTAAAAAAAATTACTCAGATAGTAATCAAGATAGTGGAAAAATGTACATTATAGCATTTATAGAACATTACATTTGCAATAAGATGAGTTTTATACATTTTTTCGATCACATGCATAATAACGAAGAAATTAAGAATTTTCGAAATCCTCCCATTCACCAGGTCCAATTTCAGCATATAACGAACTTGACCATTATTTTTACATATAACGTTTAAATATCGAGTTTGATTAAACAATAATTACGAATGCTAGAGCATTAACAGACAAATATACTGCTCAAAAATGAATAGGGATATTGGTTATTTTTTCTTATCCTATTAATTTTAATTAAATCGATCTTAATTAAATTTCTTTTTTATGGGGGAAAAAAGACAATAATTTCTAATAAATATTAATGATATTTATAATAATAAAAAAAATGCTAGGCCCCATACATACCACAAAACATCCAATATCCCTATTCATTTTTGAGCAGTTTATATATGTAGTTTTGAACGAACCTCATTTTTGTCATTTCGTAGGTAGAATCAAATGGATGTTTGAGGAAATGTTTCAAAAATCGCGTCCTGAGTAAAACCTCAATAATAGCTGATTTTTTTAAAAGGAAAATCTGTTAAAACCTCAAAATAATTTTTCTTTTCCCTTTTAGGAAAATCGTAAAAGAAGAAATTTGTTTTCAATCGCCATGAGTACAACCTCAATAGCAGATTTACCTTGAAGTAAATATGCTAAAATATCTTCAAACGTCCATCAAACATCTTTAGCAGCCTCCAAACTTCATTCCCCGATTGAATGGAGGGCACTTCAGTTGTGAGCTAGTTCCACTCGTCGTTCTGCACTTGAGCCATCTGTTCTGCTCTCTTTCATATACAAATATTTCTCATAGGGTTATTTTTCTTTGAACTCAATTGATCCACTTTGAACTGCCATGACTGAACCACACATTTTCCTTTCGAAGGGATCTGTTCAAGCTGAGACAATTCTATTACGACTATGTTTGGGTACCATAATTTCTGTTTTAGCAGATTTCCTGTGAGGGAAATCAGTTATTGAGGTCATACTCATGACGCGATTTTCGATATGTCCATCGATCCTGCCTACGAGATGACGAAAATGAGCTCCGTTCAAAATTATATATATTATTACGTTTTTATTACCAAAACCAGTAATCAACGTTGTTAATAAGAGTTCTTTTGGATTGCAAAATTAAAGACTCACAAGTTTCACAGTTTTTATCACTGCACAATTTATTTCACAGTGCACAATACACTTGGTAATTATTCTTAATTACTACTCACAGTATACACTGATAGCGTCACTGTTCTTCAGATTACACAGTCCAATAATTCACTCACGGTCACTGAAGTGCACCAAAAGACGGCATTGCACTGTCCTTTACTTCGCGACACTGCACTGTCTCAAACACGGCACTAAACTGTTAATTACACTCACGGCACAACACTGTTCTTCTTATAAAAACACTTTACCGCACTGCACTAAGTCGTACTATAGCAACGAACGCACATATGAGCACTTGAGATGAAAACTGACTCGCTCGTGGCTGGCCGGTTCTTTATATAGGTCGTCAGCATACATCAAAGGGGAATTGGCTGGGCCCTTCGACGTCTGGACTGGAAGGGTCTAGTAGGAGCTCGACCCTCTGTCGGCTTCTTTGATCTATATCGCACTTCCCAAATACGCGACTCTCTCTGCTAATCCTTTAATTTTCGCAACACTATATATGTCTGTTACCGCTCTAGCGGTCGCAATTTTTGTCTTATCGTTACCAAACTTGATGTATAATCGTTTTACATAAAAAGAAAAATCAAGTTCGTTAACGGCTGAAATCGGACCTTGGGAAGGGGGGGGGTTAGAAGGGGAATTTTGAAATATTTTAATATCTCCGTTATTGTGCGTCGTATCAAAAATTGTATAGAACCAATGTTATTGCAAATGTAATGTTTTATAAATGTTGTCAGTACTTTTATTCTATAACATCAATATTAAATGAGATATTTGTATTGTTTAGTTTTCGGAGTTCAGTATAGTACATTATGAAACACTTTTTTTGAATCAAATACCAAATATGGTTCTAATTGAACTTTTACGCACGTTGGAAATCTGCTTAGTTTACTCAGCCCTGCGTGTCGGATTTTATTAATGACAACATCAGTCCTTAGAGGGTCCGTTACCATTCCTTCAGATGACGTTCAAGGAGTGAACTGCCCCCCCCCCTCCAAATTTTTTCCAATTCCAAAAGTTCTTTGCGTCTCTAGCCCTACTTTCTCTAGATCTTCGTCTTATCTGTGTTTATGATGAGCCCCAAAACCAAGCAGTCAATGAACTAACTCTTCTCCCACGATGCATGGTGTGATTTTTATTCTGGTGATTAATACATCATTGGAGTAAGCAATGTGGTGAATAGGCTTTGTTATAGAGCATTGACTTTCAGCATGGAGTACGGATTAAATAAGAAATCTTTGAAGTTATCCACGCTGATAACTTTTAATTTTGGACCCCTTAAATGTCAACTATTAAGTTTAAAGTCGCATATATATAGTACATAAGGAAAACAAAATACAAAATAGCAAATGTTTTAAAAATCACATTCCACGACATTGGTTGATCAGGAGCA